>JAYESD010000164.1:0-116857 GCA_036927565.1 Tuctoria greenei | reverse complement strand
CGTGGAAACTCAGGAGACCTCTCTTATAGAGTGGGACCCGATTTTTGTTATGGAGAACCCACTGGAGCCAGCGGAGAGGACCCCAGCAGGCCCGGAGCCAATCCCTTTGCCGCAGTCTATAGACAACGTCTGCTCCAGTCTTCGTCATGTCCAGCTGGTCTTTTTCCACGACAGCAAGACTCTCGAGGAGGAGCGCCAAACCCTTAGGAGGTGGCGCAACCGGCTTCAATTCGAGACCAAGCTGGCACAGACGAGGCTGGCCGACGACAAGGAGTGGTGTGAAAAGGGAGAAGGTCCGGTTGGAGTACTCGGGTCGGCTGCTAGATGAGAGGGAAAGCATGACGTGATCCCTCGATGAACAGTCCCAAGCCATCCACGAACAGGCCGTGGCTGCTAATGAAGCAGCGAATGAGCGCCAAGAGAAGCTCAGCGCCATCCACGACAGCCTCGTCAAGCGCCGGGAGGCTCTTGAGGAGCGGGAGAAAAAGCTCAAAGATGAAGAGCAAAAACTCCTGTAGCTGCGGGATGACCTCCTGAAGAGGGAGGAGGATCTTACTCAGAGGCTGACTCTGGGTGACAAGAGTCTCGCGGAGCGCACCAAGAAGTTGGAGGAGCGCTGCGAGAAGGAGGAGAAGAAGGTCTGGCAGCAAGGATAGGACCTCCACAAGAGGGAGAATGAAATTGCTGCCAGGGAGAAGAAAGTACGGGGCCGGGAGAAGGACCTGGTCGACCACCGGAACAAGATTCACCTCTGGGAGGAGGAGCTCGGTAAACTCGAAAGGCAGGTTGCTGAAAAGATTTAGCAGAACGCCAAAGAGGTCGATCGCCTTGCCCGGGAGAATTCGGAGCTTACAGCGACTAAGAGATCCTTGTAAGAGATGCGAGGCTCAAGGGCTGCAGAGTCCCAACAAGTTTGGGACTTCTTGGGCAAAGCCAATTACGCGCTGATGCCGATGGGTTTTAGTCTCGTGCGTCCGGATGATCCGGAGCCAGAGCTGGACCAGGCGTTGCAGGCGTTGAGCTCGGCAGGCAACAAGCTCACCAAGATGGGCGATGTCATCGTGGACCAGCTGGAAACCGAGGGACAATCCCCGGCAAAGAACATCGCAGAGTTCATGCTGACGTGCTACAAGCCGGGACCCTCACTTCCCATTGGACCCGGTGCTTGAAGGCCCCATCGACTGAGAGGGAGAAACCGCCAAAGCAAACGTGTCGGAGGTTGCCCAGAAGGTCGCCTCGTTCTTCCATAGGGTCTAGGACTCTCTCTTTGTAGCTCCCACTTGTATTCTCTCTTTTTTTTCTCCAATTTTGTAATCTCTTATCTCGAGATTAATGAAATCCAAGAATTTTATGAATTTCATTTTTTGTCTTCAACACCTTTGTCCCACTTGGCCCCTGGTAGATGTACACAATTTAATTGTGAACATGTACCAAGAGGATGCATCATTTTGTTGAAGACTTGCACGCTTTGAACTTGTAGTTTGTAGGTCCGAAGTCGCTGATAGTAGGGGCCCCCTGAGGTTGTCGGAGCTTAGTAGCTCTGGCAGTGACCCTTGTCAACACGTAGAGCATCGACGGTTAGTCCTCTTGGGTTGTTGGAGCTTGGTAGCTCCGGCAGCAACCACTGTCAACGTGCGGTGCATTGACAGCAGACCCCGCTGGGGAGTCTTCCCACCATCTTTTCTTCATGTTGATGGTTGGCCCCCTGGATTTGCCACAACTTTGTAGCTCCGACGATGTCTATTATCAATGTTTGAAACATCGACAGTAGACCACCTTAGGGGGTGTCAGAGCTTTGATAGCTCCGGCTTCATCCACCATCATCATGAGATCTTTATTTTTCCTGCACACTGAAGTCAAGAAAAACAGTAAAAATCCATTTCTTCTCTATAACTCGTTTGCGGCTTACTATTCCCGAAAGAAATTTTTAGGTTGAACGCAATTCTAAATACAATCAAGTGCACTGGCTTGTTTTCTCCAGGTCTGATCGTTTCTGGACTCGCCTTACTTCGGCCTGCCGGGGTGTAGGTAGAGTGACGTACATAGGGTGCAAGACCAAGCTAAGTCGATAGCACACTCTGGACCTAGATTGGCTTGGCGACATTCAAACAAGTAGACCATTAACAATGTTTAGACCCGGAAGAATTGACAATGCAACTTGAATTATATATGAATTGGCCGAACTAAAGTTTCTAAATAATTGCACAAATTTGTTATAGACAAGAAAGAGAAAAATAAAAAATATTGAGCCTGTACAAAATAAATGCATGTGGAGTCTGTTTTCACATAATGATGTCTTTCATTATAGGTCCAGGGTACAGGGGAAACAAGTACACTCTTAGGGTACAGAACCAGGCTAAGTGTGTTTCATTTCTCATTTGACCCAAGGTAGCTAGCTACACTTTTAGTTTTGAGGCTGTGACAAGTGTTGCCTGAACTTTACGGACCTTCTGGGAAAGGTCTGGCTGTTCTCCGGAAGGAGCTACCTGACTCTGTACAATGACTATAACATACATCTCATGTAACTACAGACTCACCTCCATGATATTAAGCGTAGAACTTACAGAGGTGCTCAATGTTCCAAGTATTAGGGAGAGGTGTCCCATCCTTGGTTGCCAAGCGAACGCATCCGGGACGGGATACTTTGATCACTCGGAAGGGTCCTTCCAAGCTAGGGGAGAGTTTGTTTAACCCTTCTCGTGTTTGTATTCTCCGTAGCACCAGATCGCCTTCCTCAAGCTGTCAGCTGTGAACATGCCTTTGGTGATAGCGCCGAAGAGCTTGGCGGTATCGGGCATTCCGAACAGCTGCTCGACACCTTCCCTCTTCAAGAAGGTCAAGGTCTTCATGCCGGAGCTGGTCCTGCGTGGCATCGTCGAAGGTCCGGACCCAGAGTGACCCCAAGGTGATTTCCGGAGGAAGGACTGCTTCAGCTCCGTACACCAGGAAGAAGAGTGTCTCTCCAGTTGACCGGTTTGGAGTTGTCCTGTTGGCCCACAAGGTGGGTGGAAGCTCTTCGATCCAGTTGGCTCCATGTTTTTTCAGGTGCTCATATGTGCGCGTCTTGAGTCCTTTTAAGATTTCTGCATTTACTCTCTCAGCTTGGCCATTGCTTGCCGGGTGAGCTACTAAGGCGTAGCTGACTTGAATGTCGAGGTCTTCGCAATATCCTTAGAATGCAGAGCTTGTGAATTGGGTTCTGTTATCAGTTATGATCTTGTTTGGGACTCCAAATCTGCATACGATGGACTGCAAGAAGTTGATAGATGATTGCTTGTTTATTGTCACAACTGGAGTTGCTTCCGGCCATTTGGTGAACTTGTCAATGGCAACGTACAGGAACTTGTAACCTCCGACGGCTCTTGGGAAAGGTCCCAATATATCCATCTCCCACACAGCGAATGGCCATGTAGGAGGTATCATTTGTGGAGCTTGAGCTGGTGTGTGAATTTGCTTTGCATGGAACTGGCATGCTTCGCATTTCTTCACTAGCTCAGTTGCATCCTGGAGTGCTGTAGGCTAGTAAAAACCATACCGGAAGGCTTTATCGACCAGCGTGTGGGAAGACACATGGTTTCCACACTCGCCTCCATAGATTTCTGTGAGGAGCTCGCAACCTTCTTCCCTTGTAATGCATCGCATTAGGACGCCGTTGGCACCACACCGGTAGAGATCCCCTTCTACCAGTGTGTATCTTTTAGCCAATCTGACTATCGGGTCAGCGGATACATTATCTTTAGGAAGGAAATTGTCTTTCAAGTAGCTCCGGATCTCCGAGATCCATGCATCGGAGCTAACTTGAGGATTTGAGTCTTGCGTGCTGGGTTGCTCGGAGCTTCCTGCAGCACCTACGACCCTTGATGGACGCCATGGTAACAGGGCCATCGGGACCGCCAACTTTGAGGTGCTGGCCTCGCCTCCTTCGCTCAGTTCGGCAGGCTGAGCTGTTGGTCTTGAAAATCTCCGGACGAAGGTTCCGTCAGGAGCCAGAGCTCCGGTTGAAGCTTTCGTTGAGAGTTTGTCGGCTTCAGCATTGTTGAGACGCTGGACATGGCAAAGATCTAGGATGTCGAAGTCCTTCTGAAGCTTCAGGACTTCAAGTAGGTATGCAGCTAGTTGAGGGTTGTTGCAGCAGCATTCACCTTTGACTTGTTTTATAACGAGATGCGAGTCACCCTTTACCAACAGCTGCTTGACACCATATGATAGTGCCACTTTGAGCACATAGATTAGTGCTTCATACTCCGCCATGTTGTTGGTCGCCTTGAAGTCAAGGTGAACCATGTATTTGACCTTCTCCCCGGTCGGAGCGAGGAGAAGGACTCCAGCTCCAGCCCCCTGCTTTTGCACGAAGCCGTCGAAGTAGAGAGCCCAGTGAGGCTCGGTGAAGATCGGAACCTTGGGTTCCAACTTCTGCTGACTGGGGCCCCTAGGATTTGATGGAGAAGGGGTCCATTCCGCCACGAAGTCCTCCAGTGCTTGACTCTTAATTGCTTGTCTTGGGACGAATTCAAGATCGAACTTGGCCAGTTCCGCTGCCCACTTTGCAATGTTCCCAGTAGAGTTGGGATTATGCAAGATTGCACGCAATGGATAAGAAGTTACCACTAAAATCTTGTGAGCTTGGAAGTAGTGTCAGAGCTTCCTAGAAGCAATAAGAATTGTGTAGAGCAGCTTATGCACCTCAAGGTACCGAGTCTTGGCATTATGGAGTACTTCGCTGATGAAGTACACTAGGCGTTGGACTGTCTGGACCCTCCCGAAGGGGCCCGGAGCTTCCTCCTCATCAACCTGAACCCTCCCGGAGGGGTCCAGACCTTGTTCGGGGACCTCTGGATTCCTACTGGAGGAACCCGGAGCTTCTTCTGCCGCGACCCGGTCCTTCCCGGAGGGATCCGGATCTTGTTGCTCAGCAACAACAACTTATTCATTTGAAGGAGGTTGATCCTCTGGCATCTCGCCTTGAGGATCAGGGTCTGGGAGCTAGGACCCAGACTCATTTTCAGGTAGCTCCAGACCCTCCCGAAGGGGTCTGGATTCCTGAATTTGAGATAGTTCTGTTCTTTCCGTGACCAGGACCATGCTGACAACTTTGTCTGTTGCCGAAATGTAAAGCAGAGGTGGCTCACCAGGATTCGGAGCTACCAAGGTTGGTAGAGTGGTGAGGGGCTGTTTCAGCTCCTGGAATGCCTTTTTTGCTTCTTGAGACTATTGGAATGGTCCGGACCTCCTCAATAACTTGAAGAAGGGTAGCGCCCGTTCTGCCCGTCTTGAGATGAACCGGCTGAGGGAAGCTAGACATCCAGTCAGCTTCTGGACATCCTTGATGCGAGCTGGTGGTCGCATGTCTTCAATAGCTTTTATCTTTGGTAGATTTGCTTCTATCCATCGGTGGTTCAACAGGAATCCAAGAAGCTTTCCGGAGCTAACCCCAAAGACACACTTGTCTGGGTTCAGCTTTGTGCGTGTGACTCGCAACTTGTCGAAGACAGCTTGCAAGGTGTCAAGGAATGACTCCTTGTTCTTGATCTTAACGACGATGTCATCGACGTACACTTCCACAACATCTCTAATAAGCTCTCCAAAAGTTTTGTACATAGCTCGTACAAATGTTGAAGCAGCATTTTTGAGACCGAATGGCATGGCAGTATAAAGATATAATCCATCTACTATGATGAAGGAAGTATGCTCTTCATCTTCTCTAGACATTCTGATTTGATGATACCCAGAATATGCGTCTAGGAAACACAGTAATTCGCACCCGGAGGTGGAATCCACTATCTGATCTATTCTAGGTAGTTGGAATGGATCCTTTGGACATGCCTTATTTAGTGCAGTGTAGTCAATATACATCTAAAGCTTCCTGCCGGCCTTAGGTACAACAACTGGGTTTGCCAGCCATTTTGGTTGGAAGACTTCTCGGATGAATCCAACTTCAAGCAACTTCTTCACTTCTTGACGTATGAAGTTATGTCGCTCTACTGATTGCTTCCGAGGCTTCTCATGTACAGGCCGAGCGTTGGGATAAATCTTCATATTGTGCTCGATCACTTCCCTAGGGATTCCAGACATTTGTGATGGTTGCCAGGCAAACACGTCGACATTAGTGCAGAGGAAAGTGACGAGCATGAGTTCCTATTTGTCATTCAGACCTCCCGATATACGGGTGGTCTGAGCATCGTGGGAACCGATTTGGACGACTTTGACGGGAATTTCAGTGTCGCTGCTTGGTTGCACGCGAGGTGCGGAGGTTGAGCCTCGATGATGATTGCTCGGGGGTTTCAGAGCTTGGTCCTTTCTAAATTCTTCCTCCTGTGTTGTAGCAAGCGCATGGAGTTCTTCCAGAGCAGTCACTCCGACGGTGCGATCCCCGTGGATCCAAAGAACACCTGCTGGTGTTGGCATCTTCAACACCAAGTAGCCATAATGAGCAGCAACCATGAACTTGTACAAGGCTGGCCTGCCCAAGATGGCGTTGAATGGTAAGTTGATCTACGCCACGTCGAAGACCAACTTCTCAGTGCGGTAATTCTCCCGGGTTCAAAAGGTCACCTAGAGAGTAATGGCACCAAGTGGGGTTATGGCCCCCAGACCTACTCCGGAGAAAGGTCGGGAGGGGCAAAGATCAGAAGGTCGGAGCTGAAGCTTGACGAAAGCTTCAAAGCTTATGAGGTTCAACCCCGAACCTCCGTCCACCATCACATGGTGGAGTTGGATGTTGTTGATGGTCGGAGATACCATCAATGGGAGTTGGCCAGCTTCGATCATGTTCCGAGGGCAGTCTGAAGCATCGAAAGTAATGGCAGTGTCCATCCACTTCCAGTGTGGCTCCGTCCTGGCAGTGGGAGCTACTGAGGCCATGTCATGCCGCATGGTCTTGAGGACACAGCGGGAGGTGATGTCCCAGGAACCACCAAAGATGGTGTTCATGGTCTTCCGGCGCTCGTTGTCGGAGACATCAGAGTTGTCATTGACGGAGGTGTAAACAGCTTTCAAGACCTTTTTAGGGTCCTGAAAGCCTAAGTCCTCTTCAGCCGGAGCTTCGTCGACTTTCCGTTTTCCTTCCCTTTGACGGAAAGGAACTTCTTCTCGATGCTTGTTGTAGCGCTCGGCGAGGTTCTTGACCTCTCGGTAGCGTTCCAGGTTGTGGTTGTTCGTCTTGTGTATAGGACACCACATCTTGGAGCTTCCTCTGTCTACAGACGACGACCGAGGTCATTTCTCAGGGCGTGGCCCCCGGCCACCCGGAGTTGCGGTAGCAGCGGCTGTAGGTGTGCCGGCCGACGGCTTCTTCTTGCCGTTGTACTTTTTATTCTTCTTGCCACTCCCGGAGGTAGTGGCTTCACCCTTGGAGGACTTTTTGTTGTCCTCCGGAGGTGGTTGGGAGTACATTTTACGGCCCTCCGCATCTTTGGTGCACTTGTCTGCCAAGCTGAAGAGTTCCGTGACGCTGGTGACTTCCTTGGTCGCCAGCTTCTCCAGCATCTTCTTGTCTCGTACGCCCTGTCTAAATGCCACAATGACAGAAGCGGTTGAGATAGAAGGTATGGTGTTTCGTACCTGGGAGAACCTCTGGATGAAGGATCACAGGGACTCTCCCCCCTTCTGCTTGACAGCAAAAAGGTCCAGTTCGGTGCCCAGTCAGGTGTATGAACTCCTGAAATTGGCAGTGAACTGTTGGCACAGTTCCACCCAACTGTTGATGGAGTCGGGCGGAAGACTCATGAACCAGGACCTGGCGGTCCTAGTCAAAGCCACAGGGAAATAATTAGCCATTACGGTCTCATTGCCTCCAACCGCAAGGATTGCGGTGGAGTAGATTTGGAGAAACTCAGCGGGATTGATAGTCCCGTCAAATTTCTCCGGCACGTGAGGCCGGAACTTCTGCGGCCATCTGACCATGCATAGGTGCATGGCCAGGGCAGAACAGCCTCCACCTACTCCCTCGGGAGCAAGACTGCCCCGAGCCTCTCGCCTTTCACGAGCGCGCTCGATATGGATGCGACCATCCTGTTGACGGTAACGGCAATCAAGCTCCACCCCAGAAGGCAGTGATGTCGCCTGTTGAGACGCAGCACGCCTCCTGTGTTGTGAAGCGTGCGGACCAAGTCTACCCGACACGGTCCGATGCTGTTATGGGGCCTGCCCCAAGGGGGGAGGACCTTGGTTGCTGATGCGATCGGTTGCCGCTGCAACCAAGTGTTGTTGTTCACCGATGTCGTGATCAACGCAGATGCCCCATCTCGTTGTCCAGCTTGATTTGCCGGTGCGGACGGTGGCGGCGGTGGCATGACTCTACTAGAGCCACAACACTTGCTGGCTGCTGCATGTTGGAGGGATTGCCTCCAGCAGGTTGCGCAGCAGTGTCGCCGTTGGATGATCCAGCAGTAGAGTTCACAATCCTTGAATCTCGGGCGCCCCTTCCTGGCGCGCCAACTGTCGGAGTCTGGTTTCGGCAATTCTCCCGATACTACCGTTGGTAGACCGCAGAGTTCGTAGTTCGGTATTGGGCGCGCAGAGATTCAGAACACGATGGCAAATTGACACGAGGATTTACGTGGTTCGGGCCGCCTAAGCGTAATACCCTACTCCACGAGGTGTGTAGTTGTTGTATTGAGCGTCTGAGCACTTGTGAGCGTGTGTCAGAGCCGAGTCTCTCCCCCTCCCCCTGTGTATCGTTCGACCAGTCCTTTTATAGTACAAGGACTGGTCGTTACATCGTTAGCCTGACCCGACATGTGGCCCTGGCGGTTACTGATGCTTAATACACAATTAATGAGGTTAATTACCCTTAATAGTGTGGCAAAGAGCCTTGACAGTGCCGTTACTGGTATTAAGGGCCCTCCGATCGTGTGTCATTAAGATGATATTAATGACACTTAATCGGGTCTTGAAATCTTTTATTGTCACTTGAAGGTCCGAGCCGTTAGGGGTCCACCAGTGTGATTGTTGAGGCTGAAGGTCCGGCGGCTGGACATGTGGCAGCTCTGGAGCATACTGTCTGGGAAGGGTAGGTCCAGTGCAGCTGTACACGTGTCGGTACCGGAGCTTCCCTCTCTCGGGGGTAAGGTCCGGGGGTGCCGCACACGTATTTAGCCTGGAGCTTTCCCATGTGTGGGACGTAGCTCCGGTTGCAGTATACACGTGGCAGCACCGGGACTAACCATAGAATGGAGGCAGGTCCGGTCCCGCATGACACGTGGGGCCTTCAGAGGTCTTCAACTTAGACAGGTGAAGTTCCTTTGGTCTTTTTGTAGTCTCAAGGGGTATTCGGTACGCAGGGTACCGACAAGTACCCTAAGGGCTCTATGTTTATCCTCATTGGATATTTCGATGCGGATTGTGCGGGGTGCAAATTTGATAGAAAGAGCACCTATGGAACTTGTCAATTCCTTGGTAGATTCCTAGTGTCTTGGTCCTCAAAGAAACAAAACTCCATTGCACCTTCCACATCTGAAGCAGAGTATGTCGCCGCCGGAAGTTGTTGTGCATAACTTCTTTGGATGCGATAAACTTTTAGGGACTATGGCATAAACTTGTGTCATATCCCCCTTCTATGTAACAATGAGAGTGCCATCAAAATAGCTCGCAATCCAGTTAAACATTCATGGACCAAACACATCGATATCCGCCACCATTTCTTGAGAGATCACTCTATCAAAGGAGACATAGTAATTTCCCATTTGAGAATCGAAAATCAATTGGTCGATATCTTCACCAAGCCCCTAGATGAGAGAAGATTTTGTGAACTTAGGAGTGAGCTCAATATCTTAGATTCTCGAAATGTGACTTGAGTCTTGCACATATGATTGTTACTTGTATGTGCTTCAAAATTCACACATGCTTGCGAAAAACTCTTCTCCCTCAATTTTCTACAAAACTATTTTGAAATTATTGAATCTTTATGAATTATGGTTATAATTTTGTTGTTGATTGCTTACTAACCATGTTTGCAAATATATTTTGTGAAAATCTAGTCCAAAAGGATCAAACCTCAAATGAAAACTCAATATATGTGTGTTTTCAGCCCATAGACTGGACTTGTCTGCCCCTCTGGTCGGACAAGTCCGGCCCATCAGAGAAGTCCGGACCCAGTCCGTTGACCGGACAAGTTCGGGTCCTTAACCGGACTAGTCCGGCCCCTGGGGACTTAACCTCTCGAGAGAACCCACGACCTCCTCACTCTCACTCAAACCCTCTCTCTCCTCAAAATGCAAAAACCACACCCAAAATCAGCGATTTTCGATTCCTTCCACTAAATATCGATCCCAATCCTTGGATTGAAGCCCCAAGGTGCGTGGGAACTCTTCCCCAAGCATCCTAGGCCAATTCTTTGTCCACATTTCGATGATTTGAAGATTTGAAGAGGTATTCTTAACCTATCCCTAAATCCTTGAAAATTCAATTCTTTTAGGTCTTTTGATAGAAACTTCTTCACAAAAGTTGTTCTCTGTATCATTGTGATCATATCCCTGGAATATTGTGGTCGGATCCGTAGCTTTTGCAAAAATCCTCAAGATTAGGGTTCTTACTTTGTGCACCGGACTAGTCCGGCCAAAGAGCGGACAAGTGCGGCTCACATGGACTAGTTCAGCCCTTGGGCGGACAAGTCTGGGTTACACAATAAACATCCTAACCTTGATCGATTCTGCAAATTCTAATGCAATATTCCACTTCCTTGGACTCATAGGCTCTCTTTTACATCACTTCTCAGGGATGATGTCGGATTCTGACTACACGCCCCTTTCCGATCCCGAGGCCAAGTCAGGGAGGCAAGCACACTATCCTTGGGCTCATGAGGAGATAGAACTTGCTATAGCTCTCTTCGACACAGTCTAAAGCAAGGAGAGCAAAGAAGAAGCGACAAGAGGCACACAACTCAGCTACTGTAGAGGTTGCCCCAAGAAAGGAGAGACTTGTGACCGTGGGCGAGAAAGCAAAAACTCAAGAAGCTAGGAGATCAAAGGACAAGGGCAAAACACCTATTGAGGAGGCATCCATGAAGAAGGCTATTGGAGTTAAGAAGTATGCTAGCAAGGCTAAGAAGGGGCCCTCTCAACCCATAGATCCCATAAGAATGTCATCACCTGCCAGGAACCCTAATCACCAGACTACTTTCGAAGCTAACATTTTCAATGGCAAAGGGGCTGAGAAGGCAAGGAAACTGAGGATGGTCAATGTGTATCAACAGGAAAGGAGCACCACCGACCCTTAGTTTTGGCGTGACTTCCATTGTGACTATCATTGGACCGTTTACATGATGAAGCAAACCCCGGTGACAGATGCCCAATGGATTGATTGGGACTACATGGCACTAAAGGATCACTTGGACTTCAATGCTATGATTGAGGTCATAGAGCGTCATGGTTTGAAGAAGCTTATGGATTTTCAATATGATTGCAATGTTGAAGTGGTTGCCCAATTCTAGTCCACTGTCTACTTTCACATCGACGGATATCAGAGGATCACTTGGATGACTCATGGAGAGCAATACACCACCACTTATTCGGATTTCACTCAAATTCTTGACTTGGAAGATCAACTTTAGAATGATATTATTATTTCCAACCTCAAGGCAGTTGATCGAGATACCTTGAATTATATGTATCCAAGTCATGGAGTCCAATATGAAGTCGGGTACATTCGCAACATCAAGCCCTTCTATAGTGTCCTCAACCGTGTGCTCCGGAACACAATTGCCCCCAAAGATGGAGATGTGGGCATCATTCAAGGAAATTTGAGGCACTTAATGGTGCTCATTGATGGAGATGTCCGATTCAACATGGTGGACTACATCTTTGATTACATCTTCAACATCTCACACACACACAACCGATTATGTGGCTATGCTCCTTACATCATGTTCATGATCGAGAAGGTGTTCAGGCTGACTTTCAAGAAGGACATCATTCATAGAAGACTCCATCCTCAGATACCTCTTCCAGAGCCACCTGCACCTAGAAGGAAGAATGCGGATCCTCCTGCCTCATCCTCTCATTTCGTGGTTTCTCCACCTCCTCCTCCTCCATCACAATCCGGAAGTGGCTTTTTCAAGTGCTTCAAGGCCATTTTTCACCTCTTGCCGGAAGGTGGAAGTTCAACAACGTCACATGGAGCGTCGCCAAGAGAAGTATCTCAAAGCGATGCATGACAAGCTTGAAGTTACCATGTCTCCCGCCGCAGAGAGTGATGGAGAGATGACTCCATTTCCGGAGTTCACCGCCGAAGAACTCGCTCAATTTGGTGATGTTAGCACCCCCACGACGGCTCCATCCGAGGAAGAAGGTGATGATGAAGATGCCAATGATCCGGAGGCCACGGAGAGCAATAGTGAGCGACAACAAGGTGAAGATGACGACGAAGACGATGATGAAGAGTAGATCTTAGAGCTCTCCTCCTCTCTTTTCCTTTTTGGTGTCTTGATGCCAAAGGGGAAGAGATGGGAAGGGGGTACTTAGAGTTTTAATAGTCGTTGTCTCTTTTGATCCTCTATGGACATGTATTGTGTTTTAAAACTCTCATTTCAATTGGTGTAAGACCTAATTTGTGTTTCACATGTACTATGATTAATTGTGATGCTATGCTTAAATTGCTTTACTTATCACACATATTTATTGTCTTATCACAATTTATGAGCACATCACTTAGGCATCTCACCATAACATGTATATGTATGATAACTCTCTCAATTTCTCTTTCTTAATACATACATTGAGGGGGAGTTACTCATACGCATACATGTTATGAAAACAAATTATTATCCTTTTTGTTGAAGCTTAATGTGTTGTCATCAATCACCAAAAAGGAGGAGATTGAAAGTGCAACTAGGCATCCCCGTGAGTTTTTGATGATTGATGATGATAATTAAGGTACTAATGAGCTGAGTTGATCTTAAGCACATGTGTGACGATTGAAATGAGACAAAATCCCTCAAAAAGGAAAAGGATGGAACGGGCGTCGAAGACTCAAGCATAGAAATTAGGGTTTCTATCGTGTTGAGTTTAGACTAGATGTATCAAGTGTGAGGGTGGTTGTATCATGTGCATTGAGATCATCCAAGATGGATCAAAGTGGTGGTTGAGATGGTTGAGAGAAAAACCTAAGTGAGAAGCCCATTTGAGAGAAAACCCCCACTGACCGAACTTGTCCGGGCTTTAGGACGGACTAGTTCGGGGTAGTCAGTTTAGTCCGTTTTGGGTCAGACTAAATATCTCTGGATGAGTGTGGACTTGTCCGTATGGGTACAAACTAGTCCATTCTTCCATTGATGAGCAGATTTGGAGCTAAGTCCTGGGAGGCTGGACTTGTCCGCCACAGAGGTCAGACTAGTCCGGACCCCCCAGAGTAGTTCATTCTGGGATGGACCAAAGCATTCTGATTGAGCTCGGACTTGTCCGTTGTGGTACAGACTAGTCCGTTTGAGACTTAGTGTGAGATTCCAAGCTAAGTCCTGAGAGGCTGGACTAGTCTGAGCCAACCCAGTTTAGCCCGTTTCTAACCGGATTGAAGCATTCTGTCCTAGTTCGGACTAGTCCATTTTTGGCCGGACTAGTCCGAGTTGCCATGAAGGTTTCAAATTCAAATGTTTGGTGGGGACGTCACCAGTTTTATCGATCGATGACGTAAAATTGTCAATGATCCCAACAGGTCGGACTTGTCCGTGGTATAGGGTCGGACTAGCCCGGGTTTGGGCTGTTTGCAATGGCTAGCTGTCGGGACCCTAATAAAAAGGGGACCTTCGGTCCCTATTTGATAACTCTGGAGTCCTAGCGTCGCCACAACATTCTTTGAGCCATCCAAAGCCTTCCACTCATCCTACTTGCCCTCTAAGACAAATTCTCGAAGAGATTAGAGTTTGAGAAGGAGAGTGAAGGAAGATAATCGTGTTTTGGCTCTCGGTTCGATCTCTTGCACTTGTGTTGTGTTTTGTGACTTGTGTGAGTTAAGCTTCGTGTGCTCCTTGCTGTATTGATTCGTGGGAGCCTCAACTTGTGAGCAGCCCCAAGAAACTTGGTGATTACCCTTTGAAACCAAGCCGGCCATTGTGGTGGCTTGGTGAGAAGAGGGTCAAGTGAGACCCGGTCCTTGTGTGGACTTCTCAACGTGGATGTAGGCTTCTTCCTGAAGCTGAACCACGAGATAAATTGTGTCTCTCTTGTCTCTTTACTTTTCGTAATCACTAGAATTGCTATTAGGGTTCATACCGTTCTTCATTTTGATCTTAGTTGAAATCTTGTAACCTAATTGTTTACACTTGTTATTCTAAGTTGTACTAAGTTACTAGACATTGTGTCTACCTTTTGTGAACCTGAATTCCGCAAGCAACTTGTAGGAATCAAGTTTTTAGGTTTTCACCTTGTGCTGAGCGGACTAGTCCGACCCTGTTCAGACAAGTCCGGTCTTAGGAATTTAATCTCGTTTGATTAAGTCGTTTCAAGTCATATTACCTATTCACACCTCTAGATGACTTTCACCGACTGCTACATGACCGACATTTCTTTGCCCGATTTCTATAGTGGATCGGTTAAATGTCCAAACGACCACTGGCCTGGTTAGTTGCCACGAGGAGATATTTGCCTCATGTCGTCACACATCCAAGTCGATCGTTGCTATGGTTAATTTACAGGGGAAAAGATTAGCTAGCACTCTTTCCAACAAAGTTGTCTATCCTTGAGTTTGCAGTATAAAAAGTTGGCAAAAACTTTTGGAAAAGGGTATGTAGAGAGAAAGGCACAAAGTGCCATGACGATCGAGTCATCACCATTATCTCCCAATTGTGCCTATCCTATACTCTCGTGATAGATGATGAAGAATGCGTACTGATAAAATGCAGGTTTTTTTATGATATTTTCAAGTCAAACTAGTTTGCTCTGAACCAGCTGAACAAAGTGTCCATCATCTGTTCTTTTTTTTTGAACACGTGGTACATTAGATAATACTCCCCCCATCCTAAAAAGATGCCGTTTTAACACTAAATTTAGCTAAAAACGACATCCTTTTAAGGATAAGGGGAGTACTAACGATATTGACTCATTTATTAAGTCCTTTCCTTTGGATTATTTATTTATCTCTATGAATATTCTTGCTAGGACTAAACGGAAGCATTTTGCTTCATTTGTCAATGAAATTTAATTTGGTGGCAACAGTATCGGATTACATACGTGGTCTCTTATTTGTACAAAGTTAAATTGTACCGTAAGAAAAAAGTGAATTGAACTTTCTTATAAAATAAAATGACCACAAGTTTTGATTCTTCTACATTTTTACATGTCTATGTGGTGAGCGATAAATCGTCTCTACAGTTAAGCTAGTACTTCCTCCGTCCTATGTGTCACACTTTAGTTCAAAAAGAATTAAAGTATGATAAATTTTTGGACACCGAAGAAGTAAGTGCTAACCTGTGTATAAAACTTTATAACACCACCAGATGATATAAAGTTGTAAAACCATACAAAAGAAAAAAGAGAAAAGATATCATTAACGAGCTCCTTTTAAGAACAAAGTAGCATACTGGATCACTACGGAGTTTATTATCCCCTCAGGAGATCGAACAAAAGCCAGAGAGGTACGGTAAAAACACAAAAGCATGAGGAGATACAGTACACGCGATTAACTGCACGTAGCTCGTGCAAAGAACTGAGTCGGGGGACGGAGAAGAGTACATATGCCTCCATCAAAAAGTTTGTTGTTTTGTAATTTAATTTTGAACTATGAAGCAACAAATTTTTGAGACAGATGTAGTAGTTAACTTTTAATACCTCTGAAAAGCAGCAGACCAACCACAAGTGCCTTACTGACACCTGGTTCACGTATCTTAGTGACCTGATGCCGGGTGAGAGTGTACTGTCAGGATAGAGAGAGCAGGGTTAAATATTTTTCTAACAGGGTTCTAAAGCGCCAAGCTTTAGGGCCTAATGACCCGGCGGAAGAGATGCTTATACCTGATCTCTCTTTTTTCGAAAACATATACTTCCTCCGTCTCAAAAAGTTTGTCGCTTTGTAGTTCATTTCTGAACTACGAAGCGACAAACTTTTTAGGACGAAGGGAGTACCTGATCTCTCTTGCTTGCTTTTCCTCCTGCCTAAGCTTTCCCACACCGCCACCCACTGCTTTGAGATGATGGCAAGGCGATGTGGATTTGGAAATCTATGGCGCTTAAAGGGAGGAAACTTCTCTCTCTACTTCAAATGGCTGCATCACCATACGCTAAAAGCAAATGCCTTTTGATCATCTACATAGTGAAAGATTGCGACCACTTTTGTACAGCCCCAAAGTCTTAGATGAGATGGGCAATGTGCAAAAATAAAAATCATCATTCGACATAATTAAATTTGACTCCCTCCATCCCTAAATACTTATCACTCGCTAGCGACAAGTATTTTAAGATTGAAGAAGTAATTGCGGGTCTAAAGCATGAGAATGCCAAACAAATTAACTGCCAGTCCAATAAAGATGCTACGTGTACCTTAGTACTGCACTTAAGTTCCAGGTAATTATAACACCCACATTGTTTCTGCAGACTGCACTTTAATTTGGGATTAGTTATGACCAAAAGCTGTAAAGTACGCTTCTATAGCAAACAGGAGTACTGTAGTCGTTGTAAAGTTAGACGATGTCATCTAGTCCTTGGATCTCCACATGGTAGAGCGTCCATGAACTTGCTTAATTAGCTTCAGGTGATCAGTGACATAGAAGATGCATGACTGTTTATCCTACGTACTTCTCATGAGAATTTTTTAAGACTGAAACATTATACAGTAGCAAAAAATAACAGAAGGACAGAACGATGCAGCAAGAGCGAGATGCAGGTAATAATTAACGTTGTCATCAGATGAAGCAAAACTAATGCTCCGTACGTTAATACTGGAAGGAGAAAACACCATCCACAGCATCCGGGATCTCCGCACCATCAAGCGAGCTCCCTTCCTCCTCCAGTTCACCGCCGTCAATGGCACAGGCATTCAAATCCAAGCTAAAACGTTGCCGCCTGACTCCTTTTCCCGTGCCGTCATCGTCGTCTTCCTTGCTGCCAAGGTCGTCGCTCATGTGGCGCGGCTGCTTTAACCTCCGAGCGGAGGGAGCCCTAGACCACGACTCGAACGCTTCGTCGCAGCTGAGCACCACGATGGCGTCCTCCAGGCTGGCCACGTCGCCGTTGTGGCCCGTCACCGTTCCGGTCGCCATCGAGCTCTTGATGCCGGCTTCTTCTTCCGAGTCGTCGTTTCCCCACCACCGCTCGACGCCGTCGATCAGCAAGACACGGTGAGGGTTCTCGCGGATCGCGTCGTGGAGCCTCTGCACGTAGCGAACTGGTTCCTTCTCCTCCTCCGGCGACCTCCGCCTCTTGAGGCTGAGCTCGGCGCCCCCGCCGGAGCTGGAACCGGAACGAGCCGGCTTGGTGAACTCGGTCCTGCTTGGTGCGGTGACGACGACGGTGGTGAAGTCGTCGTAGGAGCCGAAGACGAGCCTCGCGAGCTCCCGAGCCACCGCCGTCTTGCCGTCTCTGTCCCCTCCTTGGAAGAGCAGCCACGTCGCCGAGCTCGGCCGCGCAATAGTCCTTTTCGTCAAGCCGGAGCGGCGCCGGAGCACGGCGCCGGCGACGCCCAGCGCGACGTCCCTGTGCCGCGGGACGCGCGTGTCGAGCGCGCTGCACAGGATCTTGAGGTTCTCCGCGGTGAGCTCCGTGAACTTTGGCCGCCGCCAGCCAGCTGTAGCGTCCATCCCGCCGGTCGACGAGTTGGACACCGAGTTCGACGAGCCGGCGCCAGGATTAGGTTTACCTGACAGCCATTGCTGCTCGTGTGACTCGGCCACAAATTGACGCGGGTCCAAACGGTTGTTGGGGTCGCAGTGAGGAAAGTTATAGATGGAGGAAGTAGCCGCCGGTGAGGAGAAGCTACTCAGTGTGAGCTCGGGTCTGGAGAGGACTGGACCTCGGCTGTGACGAAACCACGAGGGGACACTCGCCGGCGTCGCCGTGACCATGTCGTCGGTGCCGCAGTACGTGAGCTCACTGTGCAGAACAAGTCAAGGAATAACTCATCGATCAATATTGTGAAATCACCAAGTTCACCAACTTTATTAGCTAGCTCGACATATTATCTGTGATCGAACGGACAGTACACGCAAGTACCTGTTGCCGCCGAGGCTCAGAGCGAGGCCGCCGCCGTGGGGCACGAAGACAGGGTTCATCTCCAAGACTGCCTCCAGGGAAGGCTCCCCATCCCTGCAGGTCGTGTACGAAGCGTAGCTTCCAAACGCCAGCAGCCAGAACCTGGCGTGTTCACCACCACCACCGCGCACCAGCCGGCTCAAGTTCATGACCGCGTGCTCCACGGGGCAGTAGTAGCAGTGGTCATCATCACTTCTTCTCCGCGACGTGCCAACCCAGGCCTTGGCGGCGAAGCCAAGGTCCTCGAGCACGATCACCACGCCTTTCCTGGCGGCGGCGCCCTGGCGCACGAGCGCGTGCAGGTCGCTGGTCCTGGCCTCCACCTCCTCCCTCGGCATGCGCCGGAACGACGCGATCGACAGGGGCACGAACTGGATGTTCTTGAGACACTCGTGCTTCCGCTGCAGCTCATCATCCCCCTTGCTCACCTTATCCATCACCGCTTTCACCACTGCCTCCGCGCTCTCGCGGAAGACGGCCACGCATCGCTTCCCCTTCCCGCTCGCCATGCACTCCAGAACGTGCGCGGCGTCGCTGGCGACGTCAGATTTGGTGGCTTTGTTGATAGGCACTTCGTCGGTAGCGCTGGGGTTTGGTGGCAAGGCGCTTCTACTTGCCGTGTTTGAGGACTCCTCCGATGATGAGGCGGCGGCCTTCTCGACGTTGACCTTGACCTCGGCGCTGGAAAAGCCGGCCTCGCGCATGACCCGGCTGACGCTGGGGTCGTCGAGGATGGAGATGACCAGCTGCTCGAGCTCGACCTTGTTGCCAGCGGCCTGCTGCCGCTGATGGCCGTCCGATGAGGAGGCAGACGGGGCACCGCCGCCCCGGCGCTTGGTGGCCTGCGCGCGTTTGAACGCGGCGGCGAGCGCGTTGGACAGCACTGGCGGCGCGCGCTGCTGCCCCGCCGCATGCTGCTGGAACCAGAGCATGGTCGCCGCTGGGTGCGCGCAGCCTGCCGTGGCGAGGCGGTTGAGCGCGACGTTGAAGCAGAGCTCGAGCGCCTTGCACTGCAGCGGGTGGGGGGAGGCGGGCCGGGACCGGAGGCAGGCGGCGCGGAGGAGACCGGCGGCGTCCCCGAGCATGGCGCTGGCGACGTGCAGCGGGGTGACCTGCGCGTGGCCACGGCGCCGCGCCACGCTCACCGCCTGCCGCATCACGGCCGCCGCGTCCGCCGCCAGAGCCTGCTGCACCGCGCAGCCGCCGCTCCGCATCTCTCCGATCGAGTCGGTAGCTTGCTAGCGAGGTACTGCGGGCTACGACTCGACTGCTCGGCGTCTCGCCCGGATGGTGCGGTACGTGCAGACGGATGGATGGATGCAGCGTGCGTCGGTTCCTCGTTTACCTATATGGCGCCATGATCCATGGCACGGAGAGGTACGTAAGCTGCTGCTATGAATGTTTGTCATGGCTGGTAGATTGATATCGGGATTGATGTGCCATGGCTGTCATGGAGGACGGCTCATGAGATTCTGTCGACCGTAGCTGTCCAGATGTTTGTCGTTCTGATTGTTGCTCGTTCTTAAGTGGACTGAGTTTCATTGCATAGCTTCACGTGTAGACCTCTTGCAGCGTCGTAACTGACCCCACTTCAAGCCACACCATGTTTTTTTTTTGATCGAGTGACAAGAAACCTTCGGTGCAGTGCCGGCCGGGATCCAACCCTGGCGAGTGCCCTGGCAGCAAGTGGTTTTACGACCGCTGCATGTCAATAAGTGTTGGCATGACCTATTATTTTGACGAAGCGAGACATCATGTGGACGATCTCTCCTACGGCCTTAGGTGAAGCTGGACCTGTTTGTTAGCAACAAACTCAGGGTGTACCGCACGCACACACGTTCTCAACCATTTATAGCTTGCCTCCATGATTCTAGGGTAGTCAGTTGCATCACCGTGGCCCTCTGGCTGCTATTTATGTACTCCAACGCAATGTACTTACGTGTGGGCAATGACAATAACGTTCTACATGGTATCGGACACTAGCGTCTTACCTCGCTGATCCGGCCCTATGGAGTTCAATCTCACCTTCTCTCCCAACTCTTCCTCATCATCCTATGTTCTTGGTAGCCATGAACATTCTCCTCCCTCCATGCCCACCGTCTCTGCCGATATGTTCCAGTGAGTCAACATCCGTTCGCATGTTCCTGTAACGTTGGAACTAGCAAATCCAAATCAGTCGGATTGGAGGATGTTTTTTGACTCCGCAGTTCGGAAGTTCGGTCTTCAGGGACATCTCTCTTCTCCTACACCACTTTTACATATCACGATGATGAGTGGAATCGTGTGGATCAATGTCTAGTAAATTGGATCTACACCACTTGTGCCCCTGAGCGAAGTGTCGCGTCTCATACGTCAACACAATACCGATGCTTTCACTCTCTGGCAAGCCATCGACAAGCTTTTCTTCGACAATCAACTCCAGCGTGTTACGTTGCCCTTTGTCACGATCATGCATCGCTTGTTGGTGCCTCTTACCTCACTCCTGGACATATCAAACACCACGCGCATGCGTGCTATGGTAGGGCAAGATCCATGGATGAGATGGTACGTACTCTAAACTGGAGCCGAGGGAAAACAACCACAAGACGGTGAAGAAGTCGACTGGAGGTCATATTTGAATGGCTTGCTCGCTCGGAGGCCGACGTTGACGTTCGACCTAAATTGCTGTAGACGTCGACAAGCCACTTGGTACTAGTCGGTTGGACACAGTGATGTAGCGCATCTTGTTCTTCCTTGATTTTCCTTCTCCTCGGTAATGGTACCTGCAGCTTGTGCAGGCTGCTTGATAGCGCACCGACGACCTGCTCCTCGTCTCGGGAGCAAGCTCGTGCATTGCGCCTAGGCAATGCGTGCCCCATTACGAGCCCGGTCGGGGCCGCTCCTAGTAGGACACTCACACCTATTACAGTTGTGCTGGTAGCGAGCTGGGCCCGGGTTATCCGTGCCCGCGCTCACGCCCACAAGTCTGGCCGCCCCCGAGCCTGGCCTCAGGTCTGGGCGGTAGTTGTGCATGATAACGATGTGCCTATCCTGAAGATGAAAAAAAAAGCTTATTCCGAGCACACTTGGATTGATCATGACCATATATACTCCACATGGTTATTGCTTTCTTGGTACACCTTGTGCCACCCAACTACCATGCCACAAGGCACAACCGAGCTATCTTCTCCACTTATAGGTTCACAAGGCCTGGTAAGCTCCCTTATTTCTGTTTATTATGTATACATCAAATTGTCTCTTGCGGTGAAACATTTTGTCAAAACTCATCACACTTTTTAATTAATTGGAGTTTCTCTCTCTATTCCATCCATTCTAACTCACTTAGCATTTTAGCCTTAATCAAAGTCAAGCATTTCTCATTTTAACCACCAATTACTGAAAACGTGTTTGGTTTAGTGGCAAAAGACTTATATATTTAGATTCGGTATCAGAAATAGTTTTATAAATGTATAATCCGCATGTTGTTAAATTATATATATATATTAAAATACAACGAGTAAATTATATATATATATATGTTTTTTAAATTATATGTATTTTAATATATATATATTGTATTTTTTAAAATATAATAGAAATAAAAAAGGATTTGGACCAAAGCTAAAACAACGAGTAATTTAAAACGGATGTTGGAAGGAGATATGTCACCATAATTTGCAGCTTATTTCATCTAGTACGGTACGAGGTTCAGGTCACAGTTCTAACTGAAGTAGTAGTAATTGGTGTCAGAAGTACAAACATGTGAATCATGCACGATCGAGTGATTTGTGCTGCCTAGGATCGATACGCTGGGGACCGTTGACTCGTAGATCGATATATACGGGCACCACCTGTGTTACTGTGTACTTCATGGTACTTCTGATACCATTGATCTGTACACTTCCTCCGTATTTGATGAAAAATTGTTTAAATAACGGACCGCTGGGGTCCGAAGAGCACCTGCATGCGGCTGAAGTAACTCCCGCTGTCTCTCCCTCTCTCTCTGTGCTACGGCAAGCAAGCAGTGCACGTACGGTGGGCGCCGCAGGGATACGACGGATCCAGCGGATTAGTTCACGCGGCTAGGACGACATGCCCCGGCCGGCCGTTGACATGGACGCGAGCATGCATGCACGGTGTCAAACCATGGATGGATACCGAGCGAGCGCAGGACACCTCATCATCATGGCGCATAGTAGTACAGTAGTAGTGTCTGCCTCGTTCGCGATACCCGAGGCGGCGCAGTGGTGCAGCAGCTAGCTAGGCGCAGAGCATCGTCGTGCACCGCGGAGATCTCGGCCGAATCCTGCGTGCAGGTGCATTGCAGCCGGCCCGGCCGCAGATGAATGCGCCAGGCGCCGGCCGGCTGCTGTTAAACGTGGTTTCGTCGAAAACCGTCAGGCTTATCCTGTTGTTGGTGAATCTACGCCAATACGATACTTAGACGGCGTAGCTAGCTAGCTAGAGCTAGCCAGGCATGACGATACTACAGTGATGCAAATCAATGACGTCATGACGAAGATACTCGTAAGGTACTACTACTGTGTCTAGCTAGCGCTAGCCCTAGAGAGGAATCCGCGTTGCTGCCTCTGCACTGCACGCGAGGGAGGGAGGGACGACACGGACGAGGCAGTGAAGTCTACTACTGGGATCGCGAGCCATGGAATGAAGAGATCGGCCGGTCGGTCAGGACACGGCGGAAACCTGCGACGATGGTGTGGTGCGCGCGCGCCTACCGATGAGCCGACTCAATCGCATCAACTGTTCACGCAATTGCAGAAACCTGCTCACGCTAGCGCTGCTGCGTAGCTAGCCATGCATGAGCCCATGACCATGCTACAGTGATGCAAATCTAGGACTGCACGCGAGGGAGAGGGAGGGACACGGACGAGGCAGTCAAGTATACTGGGATCTTGAGCCATGGAACGGATGGAACGGAATGAAGAGATGGGGCCATTGGGGTGGCTGTGCGCGCCTCCCGATGAGGGCAATCCAATCGCATCAACTGTTCTTCGTGCAATTGAAGGATCCAGCCCACACGCTGCGCGACTCTGAGCATCTAATAATCAGTTGAGACCATGGTTGCTCGCGATGATGCCTGCAAGAAGACAGACCGACTTCTGCAATGCACTGCATATAATAATAACGTTGGAGCCTGACGACCAGGTCATATTATAAGACCTGCAGTTTTGGTTCACGATAAAATAAATAACTGGAATACTAAATTTCAGGCATCTGAAAACTTCTTTCACTTCTGGCGACATTGTGACCGTCGGATTCGCTTTAAGATTCGTGTAAATTTTTCTTTATTTTCTTCCGTCTCTTTTCTCTTCCTCCTCTCTTTCCTCTTCCTCCTCACTCTCGATCCCGATCAGGACGGTGGCGGCACGCAGCGGCCGAGAGGCGGCGTTGGTTGAGTTGCGGAGGTAACGTGATGGCAGGTCGAGCGGCGGACACGACTAGGACAGCGGCCGACATAGGGAGCAGCTAGCGCGGCGGCCGTGGTGAGCGCCGATGGCGGCAATGCCGGCTGCCTAAGAAGAACAGTAAGTTTTTTGTTAATTATGTTAATCATTAATCCGTAATTTGTAAGAATTATGTTAATTGAAAAATTATCATACAAAATAATTGTCTAATTGATTAACCTATAGAATTAAGGGTGACTAATTATAAGGATTCGTAGATAATGATACAAATTAGCAGACAAGCCCATACAAATAAGGTTACATGGTGTTCTCTTTTAAGTAGCTGGAGTAATTCTTTTCTTCATCGCGGTGGATTAGGCTTTACTCTCACTCGAGTAGTACTAAGTAGCAGGAGTAATTCTTTTCTTCTTCGCGGTGGATTAGGCTTTACTCTCACTCGAGTAGTACTCCAACTCATCTTTTAATAAAAAGTAAAGAAAGACTAAGCACCAAAAGAAAATCCCTTGTGCGGCATGTTCTGACCGAAGAAAGCAAGCAGGCGGTCCAAAGCTGATCAATTAACCACCCAATGAGAGGGACGAATCTGTCTTCTGCTTGGTTCAGCTAGGCACAGCCAACCTTTATCAGATACGAGAGGCACGAACCACACACTGTCAGCCATTTAATAAACTACGTACGTCTCCTTCATTGCGAGAAGAGCAAGATACACTCAGCCATTTCCTTCTCTGTAAAAACATCTTCCAGCAAAAGCCAATGAATCTTGCCTTTTCATGCATCATATATAAGTATATGTGCTCATTTTTCGCGAAAAGTTGATACTACTCTACATTATCAGGTTTGAAACAAAAGCCATTTCCATATCTGGAAAATGCAGCATTCCATGACCTCTCGCTCGAAGCTTCTCGATCTACAGTAATACTCTATGGAGCAACGGCGGACGAGAGCGGCATCCCGTGGATGGAGAGCCACCACGATGTAGCCAGCCGCAGCAGCACGCCATCGCCTTCGCCATGCATGACCCATGCATATATGAGAGGAAGAACCATCGACAGAATACTACAAGGGCAGGATAAGGACAGAGTGGACGGGAACAAATGCTGGTCGGGCTGAAAACATCGCCTTGGGCCATCAGCCTCCACTGTTGGGGCCCATAAATGCTCAAGACTGGGCCGCCTCCTACATCCACGGCCCGACTTACTTACTCTCGTCCGAACAAAAACGGGTACCTTTCTGCTTTCTGCTGCTCGTGAACAAATCAACCGGACGCTTCCCGCCAAAACCCCGGACATGGTAATGTAGCCGGCATTCCTACACCGCCTTCAGGTCACGCTACATTTGTACAAGAAAGGACGCCCTATATATGGAGTGCGGTGACCTGTTGGCTGTTGAGTGATGTAACACCCCAAATTTAACCTACAAGCAAAATTGAATTCAAAATAATTTAATCTTAAAAAAACTAAAGAATGAAGAAATTGAATTTAAGTTAAAATGTGAAATTGTGTGTTTATATCTTGTGATGGGATGCATGTATGTGTGTTTGCAATAGATTAGAATTTAAATTTAGAAAAACATACTAACAGTTGGTTTGAATTCACAATCCTAAAATTTGATTTGGAATGGGTTTGGAAAATGTTTTCTGCAGCCAACCTCCTGTTGGGCTTAAAAGCCCCTAGCATTCCGCGGCCCATCTTCTCATTCCCAGCCCAGGAGCGCTCACTAATTCTCCTTTCTCTCTCTGGTCATTGAGCCCCACCTGTAGGCACCCCTTCTCACGCGCCCACCCCACTTCTCCCCAGGCCCATTCCTTTTTCCCCAGTTGCGCCCCGCCGACCCACCCGCGCCATTAGATGCCCTGCTTCCTTTGTCTGTTTCTCCTCACCCACTGCCAAGCGGGCCCCGCCCGGCAGCTTTCTCTTTCCCCGCTCCCTCCTCTATCTTGTGCCGGGTCACGCGAAAGCCGTGACCGCGGACGCCAACCGCCACGAGCACGGCACCAAAATATCCGGCCCCTTCTTGTCGCCATGTTTCCCCTATAAAACATCGCCCTAACCCTACCGTCCTCCCTCCTCGCTCCCCAGCGCGCAGCCGCCGCCACTGCGCATTCCGAATGCGCCGCCGCCTTGCTCACCTCGGCAAGCCATCGCGCGACCCGATTCGCCTCCACCCGCTGCCGATCCGCTACGTCGTCACGCCCTCATGCTGCAAAGAGTCGCCTTGAAGCCTCTCCGTCCTTCCCCGCCGCGGATCAACGCCATATTCGAGGTCCCCAACGAGATCCAGTGAGTTCCCGCCGCCTCTCACCGTTGCCCTCCCGTCTCCGTTCATTCCCTCTTTTTCTAGCCTCGGTGTGGTGTTCGCCGAGTATCAGTGAAGCTCACCGCCAAGTTGGACGCAAGGTATCACCCTCGTGGTGCCACGACCCTGCCGCTCCTCCGCGTCGCGAGAACCTTCCAACGCTGTTCCAGGCCCCGTTACGACCCTAGGTGAGCTCATGGTACTCCCCTAGCTCAGCCTTGGTTTCTGTGGCGAGCTTTTAGGATGCTTCAGCTAGGATCGTGTAGCTCCGGCAAGCCCTGGCTGCCGCCCTCGGCGGCTCCGCCGTGCGGTCTCGTGGAAGGAGGAGGTCGTGTGCCTCATTTCGTTCCTTCACCGTTAGATCTCCCGCCAACGGTCACGATTTGATTGTCTCGTACCGCTTCACCCTTTTGGATATGTGCCACTTATCTTGTAATCGATGGCTCCTGCTAAGATCTAGCACATGGGTTCACATATTTAAAATCCTCACCATCCATATAAAATCCTGCGTTCCACGTTGTGCCATGCGTTCCCCTTTAAAATAATAAAATCTGGACCCTCCGCCTTGGATCCGATGGCCTACGTTATACTGAGCGTACCCCTTCGTATTTTAGCACTTAACCCCCTGGATTTTTTCTAAGTATTTACCCGTGCGTCCCTGGCTTTATAAAATGACCCCTAGAAGAAATTAGCCTAGAACCCCCTGTCAACTTCTGAATAATTATAATAATGCCCTGAGTGTTCTGTATTTACACATAGACCCCTATTTGTGTTGTTATAAGTTAAATTAACATTGTGGCATGCTGATTTCACATTTACACTCTGTAATTAACATAAAATAACAATATGAACCTTGCAGCTTGCTGAATTCATACATAAAGCCCTTGATTACTGTTGTTTTAAGTTAGTTTAACTTGGTTGCATACGAAAGTATATTGCTTTCACATAGAGCACCTCTAGTAGATGTCCAATAATGTTTAATTTGCTTAGACTACATAATAAACTATTTTTGCATGTAAGTTATGATAGCTCATAATTAAATAATTAATAGGTGTATAACTAAAATGCTAGGATTTGCTTGTGTGCTCTTGCAGTATTTATATTTGCATGAAATACACTCCTCAATATTTGTTAAAGCATATTAATACCGAAAGTATGTAATAAAATGTGTTATTTCATGTGATAATGAATTATGATCTATAAAGATACTTGTGAATATATTCTTGCATCTAGACTTAATCTATTATTACATGTATGATAAGTATGTCCTTGCATTTGAAAGTGATTCATAACCTAGGCTTACTCTATTATTGCATGCATGTTAATATAAATGTATAGTTTCTCGTTAAAATCAATGAATTGCCATAAAAACCTATTTTGTTGTCTTAATCATTATTTAATTGTGCTAGTTAAACTATAACCATAGATACAATGTGATAAAATGAGAGCAGCACCGTGTTAAGCCGTTATCATGTGTAGGCTCTCGTGACACTTAGGATATTCGCGTAGTAATGATTATGTCTTCTTTTGCTTGTATGATGTACTGTTATTGATTGTGCTTTTATATGTCTCGTTCGATAGTTCATTCGTGATTCGTGCCTGATCGTGATGTGATGTGAAGACTTGGTTAATCAAGCGTTCCATCCAAAAGACTAAGCAGCTACATGAAATAAAGAAAAGGCAAGTGCCCTTGACCACTTTGCACCAGTTAGGAATTATTAAGGACATAGATAGAATTAGTTGCATGCAAGTCTTAAATTGAATCCTATGTTAGGAAGTTTACTTAGATTTCCATATTATTCCTTGTCGCTGGGTTTGGGTGGTATGTTCGGGACTTGGGTATGTGTATATGCTTAGCCCTGCTATAATTAGTTGGGTGGTAATGGTAACTTGATATAATTCTATTAATATCACTTATTGGATGGTTATATATATATATATATATATATATATATATATATATATATATATATATATATAGTAGATATAAATCTTGACAAGCAGGATTGAGTGGTGGGTGCAGTACGTACGAGACTCGGGTTCATTGTATTGGCGCCTGTTCTAGATTATAAGTTCTTGGTGACATTGCGATCTGGCATTACCGTGCCACCACAAGACGGTATGGAACAACTTAGCCAATTAATTAGGAGATCTTTCAATGAGTATGAGCAATGGATTGGTGTGGGAAACGAGTTCAAAGTTACCTACTCTGTGATCTGCAAGGCTCAAGAGGGGACTGCCACGTTGGAGGGTGTACTCCAGTATGTCGTGGTATGCGAAACCTTAGAGTGCTCGTACTTGTCGGGAGACCCTTTGTAAAGGCTCTGTTGTGGACTCCAAGCCGCACACCATAGGAAGTGTGGAGTGACAGAAAGGAGCTTTATAAGTCATCGTCAGATGATGAAATCTCAACTTGTGGATAAAGTGGTACAAATTCTGCAGAGTATAAAACTATCTAGATAGTCGTGCTCACGGTCATGAACGTGCCTGATAGTACTGCCTTGATTAGTTGGGATTGGATGAGATTGGTTGGCTTGCTTGGTAACCGGGTGGTGTAACCCGGTGAGTTGGTAGCCGTGTGGGTAACCCGATGAGTTTGGTCCCGGGTGGTTTAACCCGGTGAGTTGGCTGCGAGGTGGATATAACGTGGACGGATGGTGAGTCGGGTGGTGTAACCCGACGGTTTATACTTTTATTGGTTATATAGATTATTCACCTAGTAAATAGGATGCTAAGGTCAACATAGGAAATTAAGGATGCATAGAGGCTTAACCCGTGTCAGCATTTCCTCATTGAATGACCTGCATGTCATAACTTCCCACACTTGCTGAGTACATTAGGTACTCACGCGTGCTTTCTTCCTTTTTTCTTTGTACAAGTCATGATGCTCACGAAAAATATGATCAAGTGAAGATGGAGTCTAGAAGGTCAAGTTGCTACCAGTCAATTTGCCTGTGGTGTGCCCTGCTTGTTTCCCTCTTCCGCTGTTGTGCTCGTAATTGCTTTAAGGTATTTAATTGTTATTTTATTCGATATAGAACTGTTTACCATATTTTATCATGAATGTATGATCAAACTGATCCTGACATACATGCAGGTTTGTCCTGTTTTACATTGTGTAAACGGGGCATGACAAGGTGGTATCAAAGCTATATATCGACTCTAGGCATGTGACCTTAGTTAGAACGGACTTTTAAATTTTCCCTTTTGACCCTGCTGATGAAGACGAAGATTCAGTTCGACCAGCGCTGCTTCAAGACCAACGCGAGAAGATAGCGAGAAGCGAGAAGAAGGCTGCTAGAAGATTTGTTATATTCACTCGTTTAAGTCCTCTTTTGATTTGCGAGTAAATACTACCTTGCCACAACGACAGTAGTAAACGCTGATTGATGCATTGCAAATTGATAATAAACAAACACATAAAATATGACTTTTTCTTTTTAAGGGGGGTAGCCCATCATTAATCAAACCTTAAATCTTGTAACACTAGTATTTTCCAAAGGATAATAAAATAAAATGTGTATTCAATATTCTTAAAATGCATTTGATTAACATGCTTTATTTTGGAAACCATACCTAAAATTTTGGAAAACTTGAAAACTTAAAATTTGAGGAAGAAATAACGATATTCTAACTTAATGTTATTTGATGCGTGATAATTATAATTCAAAAGTGATTAACATTTAATTCAGAGTGTTTTTATATTAAAAGTGCAATCTTTAATTGTTAAAAAAATCTACGCTTTAATGAGATGTTTTTTAAAATTATTTTAAACCAACTTGCCATGTTCCATTGCAGTAAATGTGTGACCCTTGTATGTTGTTTTGAATGTTTAAATGTTTGTTTGAAAATTTAATTTGAAGTATAACAAGAAATAAAATTATTTACGAAAGTGCATAACACCTAGTTCTCCTTTTGTCCCACGCTATTGAATCTCGGGGCAAGATTCCGATTAAGGGGGTAGATTTGTAACACCCCAAATTTAACCGACAAGCGAAATTGAATTCAAAATAATTTAATCATTAAAAAACTAAAGAATGAAGAAATAGAATTAATTTAAAATGTTAAGTTTTGTGTTTATATCCTGTGATTGGATGCATGTATGTGTGTTTGCAATAGATTAGAATTTAAATTTAGAAAAACATACTAATAATTGGTTTGAATTCAAAATCCTAAAATTTGATTTGAAATTGGTTTGGAAAATGGAAAATGTTTTCTGCAGCCAACCTCCTGTTGGGCTTAAAAGCCCCTAGCATTCCGCGGCCCATCTTCTCGTTCCCAGCCCAGGAGCGCTCACTTCTCCTTTCTCTCTCTGGTCATTGGGCCCCACCTGTAGGCACCCCTTCTCACGCGCCCATCCCACTTCTCCCCCAGGCCCATTTCTTTTTCCCCAGTTGTGCCCCGCCGGCCCACCTGCGCCATTGGATGCCCTGCTTCCTTTGTCTGTTTCTCCTCACCCACTGCCCAGCGGGCCCCACCTAGTGACTTTCTCTTTCCCCACTCCCTCCTCTCTCTTGCGCCGGGTCACGTGAAAGCTGTGACCGCGAACGCCAGCCACCACGAGCACGGACGCCAAAATACCCGACCCCTTCTTGCCGCACACGTTTCCCCCCTATAAAGCGTCGCCCTAACCTTACCATCCTCCCTCCTCGCTCCCCAGCATGCACCCGCTTCCACTGTGTGTTCCCAATGCGCCGCCGCCTTGCTCACCTCGGTAAGCCGCCGCACGACCTGATTTGCCTCCACCCACTACCGATCCGCTGCATCGTCACGCCCTCGTGCCGCGAAGAGTCGCCTTGAAGCCTCTCCGTCCTTCCCCGCCACAGATCAACATTGTATTCGAGGTCCCCGACGAGATCCGATGAGTTCTCATCGCCTCTCACCGTTGCCCCACCGTCTCCGTTCATTCCCTCTCTTTCTAACCTCGGTGTGGTGTTCACCGAGTATCAGGGAAGCTCACCACCAAGTTGGACGCGAGGTATCACCCCCGTGGTGTCGCGCCACCAAAGATCGACGCGACCTCACTGCTCCTCCGCGTCGCGAGAACCTCCCGACGCCGTTCCAGGCCCCGTTACGACCCTAGGTGAGCTCACAACACTCCCCTATCTCGGCTTTGGTTTCCGCGGTGAGCTTTTAGGATGCTTCTGCTAGGATTGTGTAGCTCCGGCGAGCCCTGGCTGTCGCCCTCGGCGCCGCCGCCGTGCGGTCTCGTGGAAGGAGGAGGTCGTGTGCCTCATTTCGTTCCTTCACCGTTAGATCTCATGCCAACGGTCACGATTTGATTGTCTCATACCCCTTCGCCCTTTTGGATCTGTGTCGCTTAACTTGTAATCGATCGCTCCTGCTATGATCTAGCACACGGGTTCACATATTTAAAATCCTCACCATCCATATAAAATATTGCGTTCCACGTTGTGCCACGCGTTCCCCTTCGAAATAATAAAACATGGACCCTCTGCCTTGGATCTGACTGCCTACGTTATACTGAGCGGACCCTTTCGTATTTTAGCACTCAACCCCCTAGATTTTTTCTAAGTATTTACTCGTGCGTCTGTGGCTTTATAAAATGACCCCTGGAACCACTGGAAATTAGCCTAGAACCCCCTGTTAACTTTTGAATTATAATAATGCCCTTGAGTGTTCTGTATTTACACATAGACCCCTATTATTGCTGTTATAAGTTAAATTAACATTGTGGCATGCTGATTTCACATTACACCCAGTAATTAACATAAAATAACAATATGAACCTTGCAGCTTGCCGAATTCATACATAAAGCCCTTGATTACTGTTGTTTTAAGTTAGTTTAACTTGGTTGCATATAAAAGTATATTGCTTTCACATAGAGCACCTCTATTAGATGTCCAATAATGTTTAATTTGCTTAGACTACATAATAAACTATTTTTGCATGTAAGTTATGTATAGCTTATAACTAAATAATTAATAGGTGTATAACTAAAATGCTAGAATTTGCTTGTGTGCTCTTGTAGTATTTGTATTTGCATGAAATACACTCCTCAATATTTGTTAAAGCATATTAATACTGAAAGTATGTAATAAAATGTGTGATTTCATGTGATAATGAATTATGATCTAGAAAGATACTTGTGAATATATTCTTGCATCTAGACTTAATATATTATTACATGTATGATAAATATGTCCTTGCATTTGAAAGTGATTCACAACCTATGCTTACTCTATTATTGCATGCATGTTAATATACATGTGAAGTTTCTCGTTAAAATCAATAAATTGCCATAGAAACCTATTTTGTTGCCTTAATCATTATTTAATTGTGCTAGTTAAACTATAACCATAGATACAATGTGATAAAATGAGCGCAGCACCGTGTTAAGCCGTAATCATGTGTAGGCTCTCATGACACTTAGGATATTCACATAGTAATGATTATGTCTTCTTTTGTTTGTATGATGTACTGTTATTGATTGTGCTTTTATATGTCTTGTTCGATAGTTCATTCCTGATTCGTGCCTGATCATGATGTGATGTGAAGACTTGGTTGATCAAGCGTTCCATCCAGAAGACTGAGCAGCTACATGAAATAAAGAAAAGGCAAGTGCCCTTGACCACTTTGCACTGGTAAGGACTTATTAAGGACATAGATAGAATTAGTTGTATGCAAGTCTTAAATTGAATCCTATGTTAGGAAGTTTACTTAGATTTCCATATTATTCTTGTCGCTGGGTTTGGGTGGTATGTTCGGGACTTGGGTATGTGTATATGCTTAACCCTGCTGTCATTAGTTGGGTGGTAATGGTAACTTAATATAATTCTATTAATATCACTTATTGGATGGTTATATATTTATATATATATAGTAGATAGGAATCTGGACAAGCAAGATTGAGTGGTGGATGCAATACGCACGAGACTCAGGTTCATTGTGTTGGCACCTGTTCTAGATTCTAAGGACCGGTTCTTGGTGACATTACGACCAGACATTACCGTGCCACCACAAGATGGTATGGAACGGCTTAGCCAATTAATTAGGAGATCTTTCAATGAGTATGGGCAATGGATTGGTGCGGGGAATGAGATCAGAGTTACCTGCTCTGGGATCCACAAGGATCAAGAGGGGGCTGCCACATCAGAGTGTGTACTCCAGTATGTCGTGGTATGCGAAACCTTAGAGTGCTCGTACTTGTTGGGAGACCCTTTGTAAAGGCTTTGTTGTGGACTCCGGGCTGCACACCATAGGAAGTGTGGAATGGCAGAAAGGAGTTTTATAAGTTGTCGGTACCCTGCGTGCGAGGTACCCCACGATACCGCAAGAAGTGCAGAGAGTTCCACGTATCAAAGTTAAAGGTCTCCACAGGCCCCACATGTCATACTACACCTAAAAGTTGCCTGGAGGGGGTGAATAGGCTAATCGACCTGAAATGACTTAATAAAACGAGATCATCACTCAGGGGGCGGACTAGTCCGGTCCAAGGGTGGACTAGTCCGGTCCACCTGCAGGGAAAGCCTAAAGAGTGTTTCTAACAAGTTTTAGTTGAATTTTCGTGATGCGAAAAGTGTTAGAATGATTTATTGAACCTTAACAAGTTATATGGCAAGTATGAAGCTAAGGATCACAATGAAACAAGAGTGATGAACAAAAACAGTAAAGCTAACCCTAGAAGCAATGTGCGATAAGTGAAAGCAAAGTACACAAGGGACACAAGGATTTTATCCCGAGGTTCGATCCCACACAAGGATCTACATCCCTGTTGAGAAGTCCACGAAGGACCGGGTTCAACAACCCTTCCCTCACCAAGTTTACCACACGGGCCTAACTTAGTTCTCCACTATCACAAGGGTGAATACAAGATCCGTTGGGGCTTCTCACAATCTGAGGCTCCCACCACAAATATGATTACAAATCACAAAGAATGACTCAAGCCATAGATCACAAAGATTCAACAAGTGCAAGAGATCAAACTGAGAGCCTAGAGCGGTGTTCTTCCTCTTCTTCACCTCACCAAACCCTAATCCACACAAGAATTAGTTTTAGAGTGAAGGTAGGCAAGAAGGAGGCTTTTGTAGGCTCAAAGTTTGTTGTGGCCGCGCTAGGGTTTCAAAGTTCTCAAGTATTTTTTCAAATGAACCCAGGGGTCCTCTATTTATAAAGGTTCCTAGCCCATACTGCTAACTTCAGCAGATCGGCAGACTAGTCTGGCCTACGACCCGAACTAGTCCGGCCTTTGGGACCACTGACGTCCCTGACAACTGTCGCACTGTGCGGCAACCGTCACGCTACCCGCCAAACTTCAAATTCAAACGGTCACTTCAAAACGGACTAGTCTGGTCAAGACCGGACTAGTCCGATCTCACACAGAACCTTTTGTTCTGTGTGAAAACGGACTAGTCTGGAGACCACGGACTAGTCTGGCCCCCAGGGCGGACTATTCCTGCCTCCCAGACTTAGTCGCTGAAGCACCAACTTTCTCACCAATCTGGACTGGTCCGCACCCGAAGCGGACTAGTCCGATCTCAGTCAGGACCTTTTGGTCCGGACTTAAACAGACAAGTCCGTGGTTTTGGGACTTGGTCCCGAAAACCCACTTTATGACTACCCGGACTAGTCCGTCCCACTACGGACTAGTCCGAACTCAGTCAGACCCTTCTGGTCCGGCTGAAAACGGACTTGGCCGGCCATGAGCGGACTAGCCTGGCCACCTGCACGGACTAGTCCAGCCACTCCTACCAGACTTCTCCAACTCTCTTCTCTCAATAGGTTTTGATCTCTAAACCGCTTTGAGCTCCCAACTTGATCTCAATGCACTTTATGCACACATCGTCATACACATATGGCTAGTCTAAACTCGACACGCTAGAAACCCTAGTTTCTTCTTTTCGAGTCGACATCGCTGTTTTCATCCATTTCCTTTTTGAGGGTTTGTGTTTCCACTTGAGTCCACACCTGTGCTTAAGATCACTGAGCTCATTAGTTACTTAATTGTCGTCATCAATCATCCAAAACCCACGGGGATCCTAGATGCACTTTCAATCTCCCCCTTTTTGGTGATTGATGACAACACATTAAGTCTTCACATATAAGAGTATAAATTTTATTTTGCATAATGTGCGGGTGTATTAGTAACTCCCCCTCAATGAATGCATCATAAAAAGAAGATTGAGGAAGTCCTTCATACACACACACATTATGGTGGGGTGCCTACGTGTTGTGCTCAACATTTGTGACAAGACATATTAAATATGAATATGATCAAAAGATAGACATTCAAAGCATCATATTGATATTGAACATTCAAAACATATTCTTGCACAAATTTAAACATTCGAATGACATAAATATTAAAATAAGAAGTGCAACATGTCCAAGGATCCAAAATAAGGTGCTACAACCCCCTCTAACCACATCTAACTCTCCCCGTCTAACTCTTATTTAACTCTCCCCGTCTAACTCTCCCCCTTTGGCATCAAGACACCAAAAAGGAAAAGAGGGGAACAACAAGGCCTATCAACTAGTCATCATCCTCCTCACTATCGGCCGCCTCATCATCGGTGTCGCTCTCTGTGGCCTCCGGGTCCTTGAAGTCCTGGTCGTCGTCATTGGAGACCCGTGCCGAGGGAGCCACCCGGGAAGAGCTCCCTTTCTCTTGGAACTGGGCGAGCTCGTCGGCGGTGAAGTCGGGGAACAGAGTGATATCTCCATCGCTCTCCTTCGGAGAAGACATGGGGACCTCAAGCTTGTCACACACCACCTTGAGGTACTTCTCTTGGCACTTGTGTGCCCGTTGATTTCATATTTCTTGCTTCCGGTAGGAGGTGAAGATAGCCTTGAAGCACTTGAAGAAAGCGCTCATCGACTGAGGTGGAGGCGGAGAAGGAGGTGCCACGGGGTGAGGTGCTGGCATCGCAGAGTAAGAGGGAGGCTCCACATTCTTCCGGCGTGAAGGAGGCAACAGTGAAGGTGGCGTCTGTGGATGAAGTGGGCGATGAGTCACATCCTTGACAAAGGTCAAGCCCGACACCTTCTCGATGAGACACATGATGTATGGTGCATACCCACATGCACGGTTAGGGGTATGCAAGATGTTGAAGATGTCGTCGAAGATGTAGTCAACTAGGTTGAACTTCTCATCACCATCAATAAGAAGCAGCAGGTGCCTTAGGCTTCCTTGGATCACCCCTGCATCACCATCCATGGGTGCTATTGTCCTCCTCAGAATCCTGTTCAGGATGCTATAGAATGGCTTAATGTTGCGAGCAAGTCCGGCATCATATTGAACATGACTGGGGTACATGTAGGCCAACTCATCTCTGTCTACGGCCTTGAGGTTAGAAATTGAATGTGGCCTAGAGGGGGGGTGAATAGGCCTTTTTGAAAATTGTCAGATCCTGCAACACTTAACAATCAGTTCAAAACCAGAGAAATCGGACTAGTCTGGTAAAGTGCAGACTAGTTCGGTGTATACGGACTAGATTGATTAGGTCAGATCGATTAACTTTGTTATTCATCTTTGTTTTCATGGAGATGTAAAAGCAGTCATGTGGTAGTGGGACATTCCAAAAAAAATATGAACAAAAATATGAATCGCCAAATGTATCATTGTGCTAATGCAAATGACATGCAAATACAGAACACCCAAGTCCACAAAAGGAGGACGGCAAATCCATGGTCTAGTAAAAGGTAAACAATCAGCATTTTATATATAACATTAATCGCAATGAAATGATAACATATACAGAGTATATACTACTACTACAAAAAAAACCATTTTCCCCTGTGATGTCTAATCTTCAGGCCGTCGATCCAAAGCCGCCTGTGATACGAGTATCACAGGTACATACGATATATATATCAACAATGTCATCGGATATTAGTTACAACAGATAAAGTACTTTTCATGCACCTATTGCATCAGGCGATGGACTAGTTAGCAATTTAGATGACGTAATTTCCTAATCAAGTTAATTATGCATCATGTCTGTTGTTAGTTCTATTACTTGTAAGGATAATGTTTACCGGATTTCATTCATTCAGCCACAAGAAATATAGATGGTCCTAAGTTACAAACATATAGGAGATGTTTTCGATAAAAGAAGTTTTTTGATACTGCATATATAGAAGACATTGTTCATGAACATAAAGACATATTTCATTAACAAACAAGTAATAGGAAAACACGTAGTAGACAGCAAGAACAAGATAAACTACACCTAATACTACTCTACTCAGAGATCACGAAATAGATAAACTACTCCTAATACTACTCTACTGGGAGAAAACCATGTCCTCCTCCTCCGCTGCTGCCGCCTCCTCTGCCTCTGCCGTCGGTGACGCCTCCTCCTCCTTCTCCTCCGCCGCAACCGCCGCTGCTGCCGCCTCCGCCCCTGCCTCCACCGCCGCTGCCGCCTCCTCCTGCTCCTCCTCCGCCGCTGCCGCCGCCTCCATAGCCGCGTCCACCTCCGCCTCAAGAGACGCTTCCTGCTCCGCCTCAAGGTCTCGCTACATCAAATACATGTAAAATTTGATTGAATGATTGCAGTGCAAAGTAAAAGCATGATTTAGTTTTCATACCTTCTTGTAACTAAGTTGGGTGTAGGATTTCGAGCCAAGCAAGTGTTTTATCTTTTGAGTACTTCGATTTCGTGAATTGGTTCTGCTTATTGACTGCAATTTTAAGAATTAATTTCACGAATGGGTGTTATCAAATAGTTTTTGTAGGATATGAAGGTATTAGAAAGCTAGCTGACCTTGAATCCCCCGGACCCAAAATAGTCCATAAGCGCCAACCAATCGGAATCTGCTACGTCAACAGGCTTGTTTTGTATACGTTCCTCATCGGTCGAATACTTCTTATAGGTGGCATGCAATGTTGATCGCCACCCCTTGTAGCGCTCACCAGCAATCTTCAATATTTTTCTTCTGGTATCATCTGTGTCCTCCATGTCCCAGGCATTCTGTACATTGTATATCACACTGTTATAAACGTACAAGATGGAGGTCGCTAGAAAAAAATACTTATGTGAGGTGTCACAACACTAACCAGAATTTCTCTCACTATATCGCTCTTCGAAGTATCGCCAACCTCTGCCCACTTCCTTACACCAGCGAGGGGTGCATTTTTTTTTGTAATAACCACATCATCGACAAAGTGCTGCTGATTAGGACCAACCACAACACCCAACCTATTGGACCACTGAATTTGTAGCTTCCGATTCTGATCATTCGTTCTATTTGCAGATGCTAGATAGCGCAATTTAGCAACCTTAAGTCCTTTAGCCACCCCTCTTCCAAACTCCTTTCCTTCTGTTAGTGTCATTTAAACAGTAAATGTTTAAAGCAAATTAGCAACTAACCAGGCCTAGTATCATGTACAAATAGTGTGAAAGAAGGAGAAGTCTGATGTTTTACCATCTTCAGGACGAGTGCGACAAATACAAGCGTGGGAACACCGCGTTGCAACAGCATTTTGCTCCATATTGGGCGATGCATCGACTTGTTGACTTCTTTGTTGCTATTCATACCCTACAATCAGGCATCAGGCACTAGTCAGTGGTGCTACAACACCGGTAGTACTGCAGGGGATTTTCAGTCCAGCTGCGAAGCAGACAAGACAGTAGCTGGCGATGCTAGAGAAAGAGAGGGTTCGCCGGGTGCTCATCCTCTGAGTACTGCCAGTTTGGTCTGACCGACATTAGTAGGAGCGCGTCTCGAGGCGAATTGGTGGCAGGGCGAGTCATGGACGTCAGCGGTATTAGCAGGTAGAGGATACAAAATAGATGAGGCAGGCAGCTTGCGACGTTTAACAAAGTTAGGGTTCGGTCTGGCTATGCAGTGACCACATTTATGTCAGAGGATCGACATCCAGATCACACCGGTGATCTCACATGACTTACGTTTTTACTGCAAGCGATGCAGTAAAGATCCAACAGTGTGATTCCGTTGGATCTTTACTGCATCGCGTGCAGTAAAAACGTATAAGTCAGGTGATTTGCGTCCATTGATATCACCTCGGAGCAAGTCTCGAGGCTAGGAGGACAGTGTGGCGGATCTAGGAATTAAATTAGGTGGATTGCATACTGATATTTTTCTCTGCATGTTAGCATCTCGCCCTAAAGTGCTACTAGAACGGATAAATGAATATAATCTTGCGTTAATTACCAGACATCAGCAACACATTTGGCAGTGTAAAAAACGGAATTGAGATCATATAAGCAGCAATGAACCCTCATGTACATGCATCTCTAAACTATATGATACTAACATTTCTTAGTGGACAGGGGTTAATGATATTGGACTATTTTTTCCAGGGTATGCCATGTCATATGGGGCATAGCATGTAGGTACACCGTAATGGCCAGGGGTTTGCGGGCGGCGGGGTCATCATGGCACGTGAACAATGGGACGTGGAGATGGAGGGAGACGCGTCGGGGAGGACAGTGAAGTGACCACCAGCAGGGCATGGGCGCCGGTCGGTGCCGGAGTGACCAGCGGTGACATGGGTTTGCGGGCAGCGGGGTCATCATGACACGCGAAGGATGGTACGTGGCGATGATCGAGGGAGACGCGTTTCTGAGGACACTAAAGTGAGCAGCAGTAGGGCGTGGTCGCCGGTTCCGGAGTGGCGGCGGCGAGAGAGCCCAGCGTGCGCGTGTAGGCATTAATAAATCACGCCATCAGATATACTCACCAGCAGGGCGTGGGCGTCGGCCGGTGCCGGAGTGACCGGCGGCGACAGGGGTTTGCGTGCGGTGGGGTCAACATGACACGCGAAGGATGGGACGTGGCGATGGTGGAGGGAGATGCATCGGGGAGGACACTGAAGTGAGCAGCAGCAGAGTGTGGTCGCCGGTGCCGGAGTGGCCGACGGCGAGAGAGCCCATCGTGCGTGTGCAGGCATCAATAAATCACGCCATCACATATACTGATTAACTGTTAACTGGGACTAGGAAACTACAATCGCAATGCTAAAATATTTAGTAGAGCCCGATACATATTTATACTCGTAGTACTAGCATGGGATGACGAATCTCGGGGTTCCTGAGCATCAGGTGTTGCAATATTCTCTGCATACGATGCAAAGGAATTAACGTGTTATAAATATGTGTATTTTGATAGTAAACACATTTATAGTTATACCAGGTGCTTGTTGCCCATCACGATTACTTGTAGACGACATGACGGTTTGGTGTCTTGTTCCTAAAGTAAAGAGTATATATAGTAAGTAACAGTGATAATGTCAGATTACATGAGGATGTGTATTTTAGATCGGGCGGTGTGGTTGCTATGAACTGAAAATGTTTGTTTTGAACGGAGGAATTAGAAATGAAGGAGTAGGAAAAAAACCATACAATCCGATAAATCGTGGAAACTGAAAATATTAGGAATACAAGTTTAGAACACAGGAATGAGAGTACAACATTGGGAGTGGTTGATAAGATAACCCTGACGTCATTTACTTCTAAATCAAGAAATTACATAGTACATGCGGTTTTTAATAGTTATCTTTCTTGACATGGAAATGTACTAGAAATAAACTACCATAAACTGTCGAAGCGACATTTATTTCGAGGCAGAGGTGTAGTGTAGTGTATTTTATATATGGAAAAAAGTAGAATGCAACCAGATGCTAGGGTAAAATAAAAAGATGAATCGACTGTAGGATGCAGATCTAACAATTGAGGATAGTTGATTGCACGATTGCACCATTAATCAAATTTTATACTAGACATTCATGAAACATAAGAGCATATAAGGAGTTGGGACGACAACTAGGAATGAACTGGCTGCAGCTGTTGGGACGACAACTAAAGCGATAAGGAGGGAGTAGCTCTATAAAAAGACGGCATGGATCATGTAGAACTTACGTAGCACAAAACTGGAGTCCGGGATGTCGCAGGGCGGGGTCGGCGACGAAGAGGTTCGGTAGAGCCCGTCAAACTTGGTCGCTCGACGTTGTACCCACAGTCACCACCACCACTCACACGGGAATTTCTTAGGAATGCAAGTTTGGAACACAACACTAAGAGGAGAACATGTGTGCCGGGAACAGAAGCCACTGCAGGATTAGAGGGAGACACACATTTATATTCGTCGTGGCTAGCTACAAATGGGCGGGACTGGAATTTTGGGCGCATGGAGTGAAGTTTCAATTGTGAAAATCTCAATTGTGCGCGCAAAGAAGAACGAAAAATTTTTCGAGGGACCGCTACCTGTTGTTCATCTTTGTTTTCATGGAGATGTAAAAGCAGTCATGTGGTAGTGTGACATTCAAAAAAAAACTACGAACAAAAATATGAAATGCCAAATGTATCATTGTGCTAATGTAAACGACATGCAAATACAGAACACCCAAGTCCACGAAAGGAGGACGACAAATCCATGGTCTACATATGATATATATATATATATATATATATATATATATATATATCAACAATGTCATTGGATATTAGTTACAACAGATAAAGTACTTTTCATGCACCTGTTGCATCAGGCGATGGACTAGTTAGCAATTTAGATGACGTAATTTCCTAATCAAGTTAATTATGCATCATGTTTGTTGTTAGTTCTATTACTTGTAAGGATAATGTTTACCGGATTTCATTCATTCAGCCACAAGAAATATAGACGGTCCCAAGTTACAAACATATAGGAGATATTTTCGATAAAAGAAGTTTTTCGATACTGCATATATAGAACACATAGTTCATGAACATAAAGACATATTTCATTAACAAACAAGTAATAGGAAAACACGTAGTAGACAGCAAGAATAAGATAAACTACACCTAATACTACTCTACTCAGAGATCACGAAATAGATAAACTACTCCTAATACTACTCTACTGGGAGAAAACCACGTCCTCCTCCTCCTCTGCCGCTGTCGCCTCCTCCGCCTCCGCCGCTGGTGCCGCCTCCTCCTCCTCCTCCTCCGCCACTGCCGCCGCTGTTGCCGCCTCCGCCCCCGCCTCCACTGTCGCTGCCGCCTCCTCCTGCTCCTCCTCCACCGTTGCCGCCGCCTCCATAGCCGCATCCACCTCCGCCTCAAGAGACGCCTCCTGCTCCGCCTCCTCCGCTGACGCCTCCTGCTCTGCCTCCTCCCGGTGGCGATGGAAACGGAGAAGGAGGTTCGGAGGACATCGATGGCCTAGAGCACTTCGGCGCGGGGCTACCCATTTGTGTGGTGATGGAGGTGCAGAGAAAGAGCGAGAGGTGGTCGATGGTGGCGGGGGGAGAAGTTTAGAGGCTAGGATCTAAGGAGTGGTGCGGCAGAGAAGCAAGAGGACGGTGAGCCTTTATAGCGGGTCATCGTCTAAGCGGGCGTGTCGAGACAATCGGACGCTAGAGGAAACCGCGCTTAATTATGAACCGGTCGGTGGCCCCGGTTTCCTCGAAACTGCGGTTTGCATCCTCTCGGTCCCAACGGCTCGACGCGTCCCATTAGGAGTAAATTTACACGCGGGGAAAAACAATTTTTTCGTTATATAAAAAAAATCCGTCCGTACACGCCTAAGCCAACTTCGTGACTGCGCGTCCGTGCGAGGGGACGCCTTGCAGCGAACATGGGCCTAGTCCTGCACGTGTTACTTTCATTCAGATTTTTAACTGCAACTGTGCGCCATGCCTTATAACGTCAGTGCACCGACCTCAAATTTCCGTGGTGGTACTAATCCTTCGCACCTTTTCCATATGTTCTTGTCTTCTCTGTCTGTTGTCTAATACTATTTTTGTTCTATGTTCAACATGCATGTGCGACCTCGATCCACGATCATGTTTCATGATGTTATACATGTGTTTTCTCTTTTTGTTGAAAGATCATCATGTACTGTTTGAGGTATATATATATATATATGCATGCATATTAGTGTTGTTAAACATGACCGAGGTCTGAGATGTTTTAATTCTAGCTATGTCTAACATGCACGGACCACAAACATGATCAACCAATTACACTATGTAAGAAACGCAAATAGGAGACAATGATGGGCGACAGATCGGATGTCCATCGATCACAAAGCGATGCGAGACGCGCTTAAAGTCATTGTTTGTCTCTTTTAGCTTTGCAATTACAAATCGAGACGAACTTCAAACCCTAAGATCTTTTGTTTTTTTCCAATTTGCTTGGTTCACTTGTGACAGATTAACACATCACTAAAATTAGAGCACATTCACTTGATTGAAATCCAGAAATTCTAACACGCCAGTATTCATTGACACGAATGAACACATATATATTACAAAAAACAAGAAATATGTACAAGAACAGAATTGAAGCTAAACATGTACAAGAACTCCTAAAACTACAAAAGAAATATGTACAAGAACTCCTAAAAACTACTCTGCCAGCCTCGCCTCCTCTGCCCCCTCCCCCAACTTCTGAAACCACGACAAGCGGTCCTCCTCCTCCACCTCCTCATCGTCATCGTCGTGGTGGTGGTGGCGGTCGCCGTCGTCGTCGTTATCGTCATCCTCCTCCTCCTCCTCCTCCTCCTCCTCCTCCTCCTCCTCCTCCTCCTCCTCCTCCTCCGGCGATGATGCAGCAGGAGAGTGCGCCGGCTGCTCCGGCTGAGCCGATTGCTCCGGCTGCACCGGTGGCAATTTTATCTTCTTATTCTAAATAGGCTAGCTTCGTTCAGAGTGGCGACCACGTTCTTGAGGTTTACTAGGCGGCGCCTAGCTCCGGACCTATAACTGATCAAGCAAGGGATAAAAAGCAAATCCTCCAGCCTTTTTCTAGTATCAAGAATCGCAAAGTGTGGCACTTGGATTTGGATGGTGAGGTGAGGCGAGGCGAGGTAGCTGCAGGCGAGAAGAGACACTCTTTTTCAGCGATGAGGGCGTACCTGGAAGTGATGAGGGCGAAGCTCGGCGGCGACGGCGAAGCTCGGCGGCGACGGCGAAGCTCGGCGGTGTACCTGGAAGTGACGAGGGCGAACACTTGGCGGCAAACGAAATTTTGGCAGCCTAAAGGCGTCTAAGTGTTTCGCCCGGGTTAGGTTATTCCTACGCTCCCGAGGGGTATACATAAACTCCAATTTTCTCAGGCGGATTTTAAGTACCGACCGCCAAAGAAGATGGTTACTTCTTCTTAATTAATGTTCTTGATTAAATGTGGGTCCTTTAAAAAGGCAAAATTCCACTTTCTTGTAATATTATTTATATGTAAAGGTTACCATTAAATTTCACTTCATAAATCATTTGAAATTGGTCAGAACATAAAAAACATACAACAAATGCATTTTTCAATTTTCTATATTGATGAATATAATGCCTTTTTCATTTATTTTTTCAATGGATATTTTTACTCATCATACCAACCACTATGAATTTTTTTCAGATTTTTTTAAATTTTTTTGAATCAATGTGTGTTCATAATTTGATGAATGCCTCATATGTATATATGAGCATTTAGTTAGAATGATGGATAATTTGAAGTTTGACATGTTGGAATGCTTTTAAAAAAATTAACAAAATTCATACATGTATAAATGATACAAATATGTTCATACAAACAAATTTGAGTGAAGGATCTTTTTTTATGAGATACACAAATGTGAATAATATGTGAGTAGAAATTCATTTGATATATTTACCAAAACATTACAATGTCAGCTATACAAGTTTTAAAATATTTTGTTCAGGTGGTAGATGTTAATTTTATACAAATGTAGAAGAAAGGATCATCGAATTTGGATACAATTGGCAGAATCTAAACATGTTTGAGTATTTATATTGGAATCTAAATAAAAAAGAAGCAAGGGATAAGGAAACTGAAGAACAGTATCGGGCATTATCTCAGGCGGTTGGTAAGTAATATCCGACTGAGATAAACATCTTCTCAGACGGTTGTTAAGTACCAACCGCCTGTGAAGATATTTACTTCTTCTTAATTAATATTCTTGATTAAATGTGGGTCCTTTAAAAAGGCAAAATTCCACTTTCTTGTAATATTATTGATAAGTAAAGGTTATCATTAAATTTCACTTCATAAATCTTTTGAAATTGGTCAGAACAAAAAAAAAACATATAACAAATGCTATTTTTCATTTTTCTATCTTGATGAATATAATGCCTTTATCATTTATTTTTTCAGTAGACATTTTTACTCATCATACCAACCTCTATGATTTTTTTCAGATTTTTTTAAATTTTTTGAATCAATGTGTGTTCATAATTTGATGAATGCCTCATATGTATATGAGCATTTAGTTAGAATGATGGATAATTTGAAGTTTGACATGTTGGAATGCTTTTAAAAAAATTAACAACATTCATACATGTATAAATGATACAAATATGTTCATACAAACAAATTTGAGTGAAGGATCTTTTTTTTTGTATGAGATACACAAATGTGAATAATATGTGAGTAGAAATTAATTTGATATTTACCAAAACATTACAATGTCAGCTATACAAGTTTTAAAATATTTTGTGCATGCGGTAGATGTTGATTTTTTACAAATGTAGAAGAAAGAATCATCGAATTTGGACACAATTTGCAGAATCTAAACATGTTTGAGTATTTATATTGGAATCTAAATAAAAAAGAAGCAAGGGATAAGGAAACTGAAGAACACTATCGGACATTATTTCAGACGGCTGGTAAGTAATACACGTATGAGATAAAAATCTTCCTTGACGGTTATTAAGTATCAACCGTCTGTGAAGATATTTACTTCTTATTAATTAACATTCTTGATTAAATATCTTATCAGGCGGTTGGTAAGTAAAACCCATTTAAGATAAACTTAAAAACCGCATGTGAAAAACCGACGCCGAGACGGGGACCCCTCACCACACGCCCGCTATTAAACGATGACCCGCTATAAAGGCTCACCGTTCTCTAGCTTCTCCGCCGCACCGCTCCTTAGATCCTAGCCTCCAAACTTCTCCCCCCACGACCGTCGACCACCTCTCGCTCTTTCTCTGCACCTCCGTCGCCACACAAATGGGTAGCCCCCCGCCGAAGCGCTCTAGGCCATCGATGTCCTCCGAACCTCCTTCTTCGTTTCCATCGCCGCCGGCAATGCCGGTGGAACTGATGGCAGCGCCCGCATCTCCTCAGCTCGACTGGTTACATGAGACTGTCCGCCCCTTTACCGCCCGCATCGACGAATTAACGCGCCGAATTAAAGGTGTTGAAGACGATGTGTCCTCCACCGTCGAACATGCAAGAGCGCTGGACACGATGTCGTGGGATGTATTTAACAATACATCTCCCAACTGTTGCCGTCTGGATCTTGGGAGGCTTCCCCAGCTCCCCAGCATGGACTCCGCCGGCTACTACTTGTTCGGGTTAAGCTTTGTGGCTGCTCGTCTCGACGCCCTCCACGAGATGATCGCGGAGGTTGCTGGGGTACAGGGCCGCTGGAAGATTCTGCACAGCGTCGCCTGTAAGCTCGGTGTGGATACGGAAGAGGAGTCGCCGCCGTCGTCGGAGGTGGAGGCGGAGCCGCCGGAGGATGCATCGGTCGCGGTGCGCACGGCGGCGGAGGTGGACGAGGCCTCCGAGTAGAATAGGATTAGGAGTAGTTTTGTTCTTGTTTCTACGTGTTTTTCGTCCATGTTTTCTTTACTCTTGTTTGTAATATATGTGTTGGTAGTATGTTAATGTAATATGTCTTTTATGTTCATGAACAATGTGTCTTATGTATTATCGAAAAATTCTCCTTTTATCGAAAAACATCTCCTTTAACGATGCCAAGTTTTAACCTTTAACCCCCTTCGTGCGTGAATTGAAAAACATCTCCAGTCGTGATGTTGTGTTTCTCTTGTTTTTTTTGATATTTTTTCTTTTCACGTTTTGTCATGTTGTTTTCTTTGATGCAAACGGGGCTAAACAAAAGACGAGTGCGCATAGGGGAAACACACCAAGTGCAACATTCATCAGAGACGAGCATGCATATATAGGAGAAACACATCAACATGCCTTATACAAGTCTATTTTATATACAGTACTCCCTTTGTTTACTTTTCATTGGCGTTGGGAGAACTAGGGGTAGCGCATCCAAAAGGGAATGGAGGGAATATAACCCATAGAGTACAACACGTTATAGCAGAAAAGGTCATACTCGCGCTCAATCCTACAGTTCTCAGTATAGAAGACGGTCCACTCGTACCACCCTCGCCGGCCGCAGCGGGCAGGCCCCTGGTTCCCCCCTGTTGGGCAGTGGCAAATGTAATCGTCAATTTCGGGCAGCGCCACCGGCTGCGGTCCCGGTGGAGGCCTACGCAGTAACCTCCAGTTCACAAAAACGTCGAGCCTCTGCATGGCTTGATTCTGACACCGGCAGCACTCCGTGTTGGTCCTCTTCATCGCAACGGACCCGACCGCGTTGTCGCCGACGTGGGCCTCGCCTTCGACCTGCCGGATATACTCGAGGGCGTCGCGGTACCCGCGTTCGGTGTCGTAGCGGAGCATGGCGAGGATGTAGGCCGCCATCTTGTGGCCGTTCGCGGCTGCCTGGGCAAGGAACTCGGTGCCCCGCTGCGCCTGCGCGCGGCCGTAGTTGAAGACGAGGTCAAACCTGGTGACGTAGCACGCATGAGGGTTGCCCACGTTGGCCAGGCGCTCCACGAGGGTGTCATATCTCTCGTTCCCGTGCCGTTGGAACCAGTCCCAACTGCTCTCCCGCTCCAGCGCCACGCGCCTGCCCACGGCGGGATCACGGCATGCCGCGTGCATGGCCTTGCAGGTGGCGTGCAGACTGGAGAGGTCGTCCATGGGCTGGGTGGAGGTTGCGGCGACCCACCCCGCGATCAGGACCGCAATATCGTGCGGCAAGGGGAACTCCATGGGTTTCGAAGGGAACCAATGAGGGCGCGCGCGACGGAGAGGAAGAGTACGCGCGGAGAAGAGGATGGTGTGTGTGGCGGAGTAGAGGATGGTGTGTCGTCTTACTACTCTTTATTAGTACGCGCGGAGAAGACGATGAGACGCCTGATGATTTTTAGTACGCGCGGAGAAGAGGGATGGTGGTGTGTGGGCAGTTATTTCCAGCCAATTTTTTTTTGTCCCAGCTTAACTTTACTTTCACTGTATGGTCATGTCAGGTGTGTGCTCTGCACATTTTCAGCTACTGTCCTTTGTTGCCGTAGCAACTTGATGGCATTGAATGGAAAGTGGGAGGATATGTATTGATGAAGGGTGTTAGGGTAAGTTTATGTGTTGACTAATGTGCGGTTTGAATCCTAAAAATAGAGTTCACTTGGGACGGAGGGAGTATAAGATGGTCACCCGCGCCATCGTCTTTTCCGCACAACCGTTCCAACATCCTCTCTTCTCTCCACAAAACCTAGCCGTGGCTAGTATACAGCAAATGCTTTCGAGCTCGAGCAACACTCCGCCACTGAGCCCGCCGAGGGACGCGGCCGCCGGTAAGCGGCCGCGGCTGGACCCCCCCTCACCACCGCGCGTGAAGGATACCCTCCTGTTCAACATGGCCCGAGATGTATTTACGGATACATCTCACTCCATGGAACGCCTTGGGCTCGGTACCCTTCCACAAAGTACTGAAATGGACACCACGGGCCACTACGTCTTCGGCCTCTCGCATGTGGCCTCTCGTCTCGACTCCCTCTGGGAGACGATGGCGGCTGAGCTCGGCGTCGCGGGTCGTCACAACCTCGTCGTGGCGGCGGCCTTGAGACTGGGTCACCTTCCGCCGCCAGAGCTCGAGGCGCTAGAGGAGGGTCAAGAGCCCGAGGACCCACCCGAGGAGGAGGAGGTGGAGGCTGAGTAGAGTAGTATTTAGGTGTTTTCTTTTCATGTTTTTAGTTGTAGTTTTTCGTTTCATGTTTTTAGTTGTAGTTTTTCGTTTCATGGTTTTAGTTGTAGTTTATCTTTTCTTGTGTTTGTAATATACTCCCTCCATCCAAAGCGACAAGTATTTTGGGACGGATATACTCCCTCCATCGAAAGGGACAAGTAGTATTTTGGGACGGAGGGAGTAATGTTTTTAAGTTAAATGTACTTGGTGTTCTTGTTCATGGATGTACTATCTGTGCAAAATTAGTTCAAATTTTCCGATCGCCAAACCCTCCTTGTCCCCAAACCGGTGGAGTTGCCAGGAGATCGCCCGCAGCAGGGCCCGCAAAGCGGCCTATAAAGTAGTAGTAACAGGAAAATGCAACAGGTCGGTACCTAGGACTCGAAAGAAAAAAGTGAAGACAATACGAGGAAGAAAATGTTTGAAAAAAAGAAGGACAACCGAAATGTTAAACAGGAAATCTTTTCACGGAAATTAATCCAATCGTAATCCTCTCAAACATAGGCTCCCTTTGAAGGATAGGATTTGTAAAGGATTTTTAGTTTCCATAGGAAACGTAACACATGAGCTAGGACACTTTGGTAGCCATACTAAAAGAGCTGCTTATCCGCCTCATCCACTTCCCCACGCCGCCAGTAGAATCTCTTTGGCCGCAGGAAGGTGTCCCCCGAAGAGTTCGAGGACACTGAGGAGTGTCCGTCAGAAGAGTCGCCTGATGACGAGTAGGTCGGGGAGTTGGGGTGGACCGGCGGCGTATAGTCGAGGTAGTGATCCAGGTGGATGATGAGCTCCGTCGTGAGGCCACCAGGCCGGACCACTGCGGCATGGTTGAATGGTTCCGCCAGCGGCCCGCTATCACTCCCAGACCGGCCATCACTTCCTGCAAAGAAGGTGGCCATTTTGGCCCGAGGCAGGAGGCTTGGGTCTTTCATCCACCCAACGATCGTGCATAGGTCAGCACGCTCCCGGTGGTAAGTGGAAGCATCGAAGTGATCAAAGAGGAAGACGTCACCCAGAACCTGTCTGATGCCCTCCGCGGACCAGACATGTAGAGGGAGGTTCTCGATGACAACCTGCACGTGGAAGAATCACCCAACGATCGGCACACCAACGCCAAAGATCCATGGCCGTAAGTAGTGGTTATCATCCGACATGGAGATGATTGTCGTCTCGATGGCGAGCTCCCGATAGTCATCACGGGTGAACCGCACCAGGAACTCACCATCCCCAAACGTGGACACGGTGAATGCCCAATGCGGAATTTCAAGTTGGTGATGGATGGCCAGGGTGATCTCCATGGGTGTCGCCTCGCTGCGACCTCCTCTGGGTCCCAGAATAGCTGCTTGGCGGTGCAAACGAATAAACTCCATCGTCATGAGGCGGTTGTTGACCACCGTGCATTGCCCCTCACGAGGGTGCAGGGACAGTGAGCCTGCAGGTACCTGCTCACGTCTAACATGGTTGCGAGGCATGGCGCTGCGACAACAGAGGCAAAGGACTTCTCAGGCAACACGGGAGCATGGATGGGAATCAGTCGGGAACTTGAGCCTGGAAGCAATAGGGGGGGGGTTAAGAAGGCGAGGATGAAGAGGCCAAACATCGGAAGCAGCGTCCCTTGAGGATCTCATGAAAATACGGTGATAGGACCGAACCTTTCGAGGCCTTCAGCTCTGTGCAAGTGTCATGAATGCGCGAAGGCCCAACTTGAATATAAAGTGAATCAGCGCAGTTTCAGTCCATAAATAACAAGCGGCCCAGCTTTTTCGTCCTGCCTGCCTGCCTGCCCGCGGCGGGAAACTTTTGTCACGCCGAATAAAGAAGGAAAATAAGAAACGAAAATAATATTTTATTACGGTACCCTTTGACCCGCAACGCCGGGCCCCTCTCCGCAAGGCGCTTGTAGGAGCATCCGCCGGCCGCCACGATTGTAGGAGCATCCGCCAGCCGCCACGCTTGTAGGAGCATCCGCGGGCCGCCACGCTTGGAGGAGCATTCGCCGGCCGCCACGCTTGGAGGAGCATCCACCGGCCGCCACGCTTGGAGGAGCATCTGCCGGCTGCTACGCTTGGAGGAGCATCCACCGGCCGCCACGCTTGTAGGAGCATCCGCCGGCCGCCACTCTTTTAGGAGCATCCGCTGGCCGCCAAGCTTGGAGGACCAACCGCCGGCCGCCACGCTTGGAGGAGCATCCGCCGGCCACCACGCTTGTAGGAGAATTCGCCAGCCGCAGCGCATGGAGTAACAACAACTAGGTACAATTGCTCACATAATGTGTTCTTGTACATCTATCCTCTTACGGATAGGCTGATGGCTGATTGAATTGTAGGAAGCGATGTCAGAAGATAAGTCATGGATGGGAAAAGACAGGCATACAAGGGAACGGCAGGATGGAATGAAGTCATTTTTAAATTTTGCATTTCAGGGCACTCATGAAGGAGGAACTATGCCTTGTCCTTGCACGAGATGTCATAATATTTGCCACAAGACACGCAAGGGAGTTCATTTACACCTGCTCAGAAATGGGATGCTATTGGATTATACTTGTTGGATACACCATGGAGAAATACGAGTTCAGGAAAATATTGCTGAGGAATTAGCAAATAATGAGGAGATAATTTCTGATGATGGTGCTATGCAAAATATGTTGTCTAGTCTACTTAGAGGCACTGATCATGGTGGTACTTTAGCAGATGTTGATGATCAAGAAAATGCTATAAACCAGCAGGAGCCAACTGGGGATGCAAAGAAATTCTATGACTTATTAACTGATGCCAAAAAGGAGTTGTATCCAGGTTGTTCGCAGCTGACCCAATTATCCTACATTGTCAGGTTCTACCAGATAAAGTGTTTAACTGGTATGAGCAAAGTAGCTTGTGAGATGTTACTTGAACTATTCTCATTTGCGCTTCCAAAGGGCCACTGCATTCCTAATACAGTTGATAAACTTCAGAAGGTTGTTCGTGACCTCGGGCTAGACTACCAAAAGATCGATGCATGTGTCAATGACTGTGTGTTATTCCGGAAGGACTATTCTCTGTTTAATAGTTGCCCAAAATGTAGTGAATTAAGATGGAAAAATAGTACTACTGGGGATGCAAGAGAGGCTTTACCTTGTGGAAAATCCAAGAAGCTTGTAGCATGCAAGGTTCTACGTTACTTCCCTCTTATTCCCCGTCTACAAAGGTTTTATATGAGAGAATCAATGGCATCAAACATGCGCTAGCACAAAGAAGGTCGTGCTGATGATGGAATATTACACCATCCCGCCGATTCAAAAGCATGGAAGCATTTTGATAGCATTCACCCAAATTTCTCATCTGATCCTCGCAACATAAGACTTGGGCTAGCATCTGATGGTTTCAATCCTTTTGGAGTAATGAATGTTTCTTACAGTACATGGCCTGTGATTCTAATCCCTTATAATCTACCACCTTGGTTGTGTATGAAGCAGTCTTATTGGGTGATGTCAATGATAATTCCTGGGCCAAAGTCACCTGGAAACAACATTGATGTGTATCTGCAGCCTTTGATTGATGAGCTACTGAAATTATGGTCTGATGGTGTTGAATCATATGACAGTTTAAAGAAAGAGACATTGGTCATACAAGCTTCTTTATTATGGACAATAAATGATTTTCCAGCATATGCAATGCTATGTGGATGGGGCACAAAAGGGAAGCTAGCATGTCCATACTGCCATATAAACACTGATGCCTTTTGGTTGAAATATGGACGAAAGCATTGTTACATGGGTCATCGTCGTTTCCTACCTCAGGATCACAGATGGTGTCGAAACAAAGGTTCTTTCAACAACAAGGCAGAGAATAGAGAGGCTCCAACATCACTTTCTGGTGACGAAGTACTCCAACAATACGAGTTTTTTGATCAAGTGAGTTTTGGACCGACGAATAATAATAGAAAGCATACCAAAGAAAATAGATGACATAATTGGAAGAAGAAAAGTATAGTTTTCGACCTCCCTTATTGGAAGACATTGCTAATAAGGCATAACTTGGATGTCATGCACATTGAGAAAAACATTGTGATAGCATATTGGGGACATTGCTTGCTATGGATGGTAAAACAAAAGATAGTCTACAAGCTCGTCTTGATATGAAGGATATGGGTATACGGCCAGATCAACATCCGAAGTTCATAAAGAGCAAGTACACATTCCCACCAGCATTATATACTTTGGGCAAAGATGAGAAGACCACCTTGTGCAAGTTTTTGTGGAATGTGAAGGTGCCCGATGGTTATGCCTCAAACATCAAGAGATGTGTGGACATAAAAGCATGTAAGGTATCGGGTCTAAAAACTCATGACTGCCATATTATATTTCAGAAGCTCCTTCCTATTGCAATACGTAACATATTGCCTGAAAAGGTTGTTGCACCTTTAATTGAGTTTAGCACATTCTTTTCTGGAATTTGTTCTAAAGAATTGGCGGAACCAGATTTGGACAAGATGAGCAAACAAATTCCTGAAACAATTTGTAAGCTTGAGATGTTGTTTCCTCCCGCTTTCTTTGATATCATGGTACATCTTCCAACCCATCTTGCCGAAGAAGCACGGTTGGGTGGAACTGTTTCTTACAGATGGATGTATCCAATTGAGAGGTACCTTGGTACATTGAAGAGGTATGTACGTAACAAAACTCACCCGGAGGGTTCTATAGCTGAGGGATATATTGCCGAAGAGTGTATGACTTTTTGTAGTCAGTTTTTGGATAACATCAGCACCAAGCGTAATAGGCCAGAACGTCATGAAGCTACAGCTACAAATGAACCTTCTATTGATAATTCTAACATATTTACAGAAGTTGATAATTCTAAAAAAGGGTATAAATGGGACCAACTTACTATGGTGGAACTACATAACATCAGGCATTATCTTATTAGTAACGTTGAAGAGGCTGCTCCATCGATCAAGTAATAACGTATAACTCAGATGTTGTATACTATATATATGGCTTATTGTAGATGGCTAATTTAATTTTGTACCCTTTTCAGTGAGCATATTGAAGAGCTGAAAAAGATTCATTCTCGTGATGTTGATAAACGCCATAGAGATGAGTTTGTTGATTGGTTTCAGAAACGAGTAAGTACATGCAAGTTTGCACTTTGATGAAATATTGAACAAATATGTGTTCTGAAATTGGTTTGTTGCCGATAACCCCTGTTATACTAATGTGTACAGATTACGACATTACACAAAGAAGGCAAAGCAACTGATTATCTGTATGCATTATCTAGAGGACTTGATCATCGGGCACGTTTTTTTAGTCGGTTATTCATCAATGGCTTCTTCTTTCGAACTGCAGATGTGGAGAAAGATTTACGGACCCAAAACAGTGGTATTATTGTTCGGGGCACTGATCATGATTGGTTTGGAGTAATCAAGAAAATCATTGTTGTTGATTTTGAAAAAAATCAAGAGGTTCTGTTATTTCAGTGTGAATGTTTTGATCGAACTTTTGGAAGCAGTCAGAACCAAAGCAGAGGCTACAAAAAGGATCAATACAGAATTATAGATGTTGACACTACTCTATTTCGATTCCAGTATGAGCCTTACATTCTAGCCACCCAAGCAGAACAATTTTTTTATGTTCCAAGTGTGAAGCATCCTAAATGGGCTACAATTGTTAAAACGAAGCCATGGAACCTTTTTGCCATGCCCCCTGGAGACAGTGAAAATAATGTGACTGAGACGATGGAGGCTGAGACATTTCATGATGATCTGCTTACTGATGATATAAATAATGAGGATATGACTGCATGGGCTAGGAATGACATTGAGGGAGCCAGCGGCGATGCTTCCACTCTTATAATGACAACGTCAAGTGATCGGTTTGAGGTAGATGGAGTTGCATCAGAAAATGAAGACGACGACGACGACGATACATATACCAATGATGGTCATGTAGCTCCATTGTGGGGGGGACGACGGCGAAGATGATGATTTTTAGTATAATTAAGTACGTGACATGTAGCTCCACAATGAATTCATCCGTCCGAACCCGATATTTATTTTTCAGTTATTTATATTTGCTACCCGAAAAGTACCCGATACCCGATATTTCGGTCTTTTCAGTTCCGGTCTCGGTTTTATCGGTTTCGGTTTTTCAGTCTCAGTTTATTTGCCCACCCCTAATTTACGTAGTAGTAGCATATATATGGGATATACATATTTCTCCTGCATGTTTTTTTTGCAAAACTATTTAGTGATATATCCTATGTGCATATTACATATGTAAAACTAATGTAAAGTATAAAACTTTTTCAAAGGGAAGTCTTAGGTTTCGTCAAATCTATCTTTCAGATTTACGCGATTTTGATATGTTTTAGCAATACAAGAATTGTACTTTTAGATTCACCATGAAAAATATTTTCATAATATACAATCTAGTACTACATGTTATTGAAGTTAATAAATTCCATATAAATCATTTGCCAAAGGTAATTAGTTCGACCAAAACAGAAATAGAGTTGAGTTGGGGCGGAGGAAGTATTATATGTTGCTGTTTGCCGCATAAGGTTTCGTCCTTCGTTCAAGCCGTAGCCATTTGTACAGACGACTGATGCGACCGGGCGCACCGAGCTTACGTGTGCGCCAGTCACCGAGGCGCCTTAGACGCACACATCGCACGCGTTGAAATCACCTGCGGTACTGCAGGTGCAGTAACAATCACTGACATGTGGGTCCGGTTGGCCGTGGGGCCCACATGTCTGTGACTTTTACTGCACCTGCAGTACTACAGAGTTTATGCATCCCGCATGTGCATATTTGAATTCAATTGGAACCGCTCCGCGTCCCATCACCGCTTTACCGTGAACCACTGCGGATGGTCTTAAAGGCAGGTCTGTGGGCCTAGGCGGGCGGAAATAAATTTTCTGTGATCCTCGAGAACGGATTGAGGAGAAGGCTCATTGCCCATAGCAGTCGTGTAGCTTCTGTCCCCTCAATCCGTTGGCGATGATCCTTCTCCTCATCCGTTCTCGAGTTTGCAGCGGCCACGGCGCCGCTTCTACCCTGCTTCTGGACTGAGGACGCTGATGATCCGCAATATACTTTTAAATCTGCGCGTTGGTATTCTCCCCCTCATATTTGTTGATGCGTTAATACCTGATGTTTCACATTGTTGAGTATGTTACGGATCATCAGCGTCGTTAGTCCAACACTGAGTCGTCAGGAGGCAAAAAGTAATGAACATCATTGATCAACACTGCGCCGAGGAGAACGCGAAAATTGTTTGCTGATTCGTGACAACAGATCCTAATGCGCTGTGTTCCGTGGCAATAAAGTTGTAACGCCACGAACCAGTAATTCTTGGCAACAGATCCTAATGCAACGATTGTGTTCCATGGCAATAAAGCTGTAACACCACGAACCAGAGTATCGTGGCAACACATCCTAATGCAACGATTTTGTTTCGTTGCATTACGGTCCAAATGCAACTGTTTGCTGATTCGTGGCAACAGATCCTAATGCAACGACTATGTTCCGTGGCAATAAAGCTGTAACGCCACGAACCAGTATTTCGTGGCAACAGATCCTAATGCAACGACTGTGTTCTGTGGCAATAAAGCTGTAATACCACGAACCAGTAATTCGTGGCAACAGATCCTAATGCAATGATTGTGTTCCGTGGCAATAAAGCTGTAACGCCACGAACCAGAGTATCGTGGCAACACATCCTAATGCAACGATTCTGTTTCGTTGCATTACGGTCCAAATGCAACTGTTTGCTGATTCGTGACAACAGATCCTAATGCAACGATTGTGTTCCGTGGCAATAAAGTTGTAATGCAACGAACCAGGGTATCGTGGCAACACATCCTAATGCAATGATTCTGTTTAGTTGCATTACGGTCCAAATGCAACTGTTTGCTGATTTGTGGCAACAGATCCTAATGCAACGACTGTGTTCCGTGGCAATAAAGCTGTAACGCCACGGACCAGTAATTCGTGGCAACGGATCCTAATGCGACGACTGTGTTCCGTGGAAATAAAGATGTAACGCCACGAACCAGTATTTCATGGCAACAGATCCTAATGCAACGACTGTGTTCCATGGCAATAAAGCTGTAACGCCATGAACCAGTAATTCGTGGCAACAGATCCTAATGCAACGACTGTTTTCCGTGGCAATAAAGCTGTAACGCCACGAACCAGTATTTCGTGGCAACAGATCCTAATGTAACGATTGTGGTCCATGGCAATAAAACTGTAATGCCACGAACCAGTATTCGTGGTAACAGATCCTAATGCAACGATTCTGTTCCGTGGCAATAAAGATGTAACGCCACGAACCAGAGTATCGTGGCAACACATCCTAATGCAACGATTCTGTTTTGTTGCATTACGGTCCAAATGCAACTGTTTGCTGATTTGTGGCAATAGATCCTAATGCAACGACTGTGTTCCGTGGCAATAAAGCTGTAACGCCATGAACAAGTATTTCGTGGCAAAAAATCCTAATGCAACGATTGTGTTCCGTGGCAATAAAGCTGTAACGCCATGAACCAGTAATTCGTGGCAACCGATCCTAATGCAACAATTATATTTCGTGGCAATAAAGTTGTAACGCCATGAACCAGAGTATCGTGGCAACACATCCTAATGCAACGATTCTGTTTCATTGCATTACGGTCCAAATGCAATTGTTTGCTGATTTGTGGCAACAGATCCTAATGCAACGACTGTGTTCCGTGGCAATAAAGCTGTAACGCCACTAACCAGTAATTCGTGGCAACAAATCCTAATGCAGCGATTGTGTTCCGTGGCAATAAAGTTGTAATGGCACGAATCAATATTTTGTGGCAACAGATCCTAATGCAACGACTGTGTTCCGTGGCAATAAAGTTGTAACACCACGAACTAGTAATTCGTGGCAACAGATCCTAATGCAACGACTGTTTTCCGTGGCAATAAAGTTGTAACGCCACGAACCAGTATTTCGTGGCAACAGATCCTAATGCAACGATTGTGATCCGTTGCATTAGCATCCTGACGCCACGAAATAGTGATTCATGGCAATAGATCCTAATGCAACGATTGTGTTCCGTGGTGATAGATCCTAGTGCCACGAACTAGTGAATCGTGGCAAAAAGCCAAGCTTACTGCAACAATTTAGTATTCGTTGCAGTACAATCGTTGCAACAGGTCGGAATCCTTGTAGTGAACACTTAACAACCAGTTCAAAACTAGAGAAATAGGACTAGTCCGGTAAAGTGCGGACTAGTACGGTGTATACGGACTAGATTGATTAGGTTTGATCGATTAACTTTATTCTTCAATATATGCAGCAGAAATATATGATTAAACAAAGTGTTACAAGGTTATGAATCAGGTTATATCACAATTCAATCTTATACTTGATATTTCAACGTAAAGTAATCAAGATCTATTGTAACCCTAGATTGATACAATGTAAAGGACAATGAACACAAAGAAGAACACAAGAGATTTATCCCGTGGTTCGGTTCCCACAGAGGCAACCTACATCCATGTTGAGGAGTCCACAAAAGGATCGGGTCTTCTCCGACCCTACCCTCATCGGATCGCCACGAAGCCCATTCCTCTTACACTTATGTCAAAGGGGTGAATAACCAAATTCAAGGGGCTTTCTCACACGTTGAGAGCTCTCTTGGATTACAACACAAAGTACAACCAAGAACACACTCAAAAGATTACAATTAAATCGCAGGAGTGTATTAGAGAATCAAACCAAGAGATCAATGTGGTGTTGAATGTGTCTCTCCAATGAACTAGAGTGAATCCCTAAGGTATTGATCTTTGTTGTACTTAATTTCGTGGAGAGATGTGGTTTTTTGATGCTCTTGGGAGGTGTGACGGCGCTAGGGTTCGAGAGTTTCTAAAATATGGCCGTGCAACTTTATTTATATGGGTTTCTAAAAGTGACCATTAGGGTTCAGAAAGATCGGACTAGTCCGTGGTGGTCACCGGACTAGTCCGGTGTGCTGTGTGTAGCAAACCCTAAGTGTCCTGAAATATCGGACTAGTCCGGCTAGGAACGGACTTGTACGATTTTGCTACTGGAAATCTTCGGACTAGTACGATAGTCATCGGACTTGTCCGGACATGTGAAACCCTAAGTGTATAGGATGACAAGTCCGCACTAGGAGGACTTGTCCAATTTAGTTCAGAGGGTATTTCGGACTAGTCCGTGCAAATATCAGACTTGTCCGATTTGGACCAGAGAGAATATCGGACTAGTCCGGTTGTGATCGGACTTGTCCGATTTTGTGTGACTTGTGAAGTGTTTTGAGGACTAGTCCGCACTGGGGAGGACTAGTCTGATTCTAGTCAGAGAGATGTCGGACTAGTCCGATGGATATCGGACTTGTCCGATTTTGTGCAGAAAGATATCAGACTAGTCCGGTGTTAGTCGGACTAGTACGGTCCTGTGTAACTTTGTGCAATGTGTGTGTTTAATTTTGATTGAGCTCTTGGGATGTGTTTTCTTAACACACTCCATACAAAATGATCTACTATTCTTCTTCCTTGAGCTCATTTCCACTTTGCTCCTCATTCTTCCTTGTTTTTGGCACTTTGCTCATTTATCCTGCACTCATCTCAACAAAGAAGTTAGGATCCCAATTGCTTGTTATAAATCATCCAAAACCCACAAGGGAGTCCTAGATGCACCTTCAGAAATAATGATCTCATGATCCAAATGGGCCTCAAGTCCAAGAATCTTGGCAAACTCCGCAAAGGTGACTGAGTATTGCTCCCCATGAGTCATCCAAATGATCTGTCTATCACCTTGAGTGGTGAAGTAGATGGTAGAGTAGAACTGCAGGATGACCTCAACATTCCAGTTGTACTTGAATCCCATTATGTTCTTGAGCTCATGACGCTCAGCAGCCTCAATCACCGCATCAAAAGCAAAGTGTTTCTTCTGGGCCATATAGTCCCAGTCAACCCATTGAGCTTTAATAACACGCTTCTTCATCGTCTGGTAGACCAGACGGTAGTAGTCACAATGAAAGTCGCACCAAAACCTTGGGTCGGCAGTGCTCCTTTCATACTTGTAGACTCTTTCAGTGTGCAAGTTCCTTGCCTTGTCTGCTCCTTTCCCATGGAAGACGTTTGTAGCCAACTCATGCTGCCGATTAGGGTTCCTTTCTGGAGTGTGAACTTCCAAGAGACCAATAGGTTTGGTCTGCCCCTTCTCCTTTATGACCACTCCCTTGGCCTTCTTAGCCGGAACCTTCACGGAGGGCTTCTTTTTCTTGGGCTCGACAGGAGCCGAGGCCTTGCCCTTCTTCGGATCTCTCTCGATCCAGTGTTCGGCAACTTCTTCTTGGGCTTGCTCCTTGCCCCTTTCTTTCTCTCCCATGGTCACAAGTCTCTTCCTTTTGGAGACTTGTGTTGCGGCAGCCTGAGAGTTGTGAGCCTCGCTCTCCTCTCGCTTCTTCTTGCGGAGTTACTTGCGGGACTCCTCAATGGCACGAGGCATTGCTCCATCTTCATTGTAGGTCGTAGTTGCAGTCCTGGCTTGTTGTTTCTTTGCTGCTTTTGCTCTCTCATGCTGCTCGAGATGCTTCTTAGCAGCCTCAACCTCTGCTCATGCCCGTTCCTCACCAAGGCGAAGCTGCTCAGCCTCCCACTCGGGGTCAGTGGGGGGAGAAACGGATCGGCGAGGAGCTGCCATTTCTGCTGAAAGAGGGGGAATGCATAAGATAGAAGGTCAGAAAAGTGGAATAGTGTGAAAGAAATCACGAGAAACAGTCAAAGTTAGAGTTTGTCCTGTGTACACCGGACTTGTCCGCCCCAAGGGCGGACTAGTCCACCAAGCGGACTAGTCCGCCTGGCACTGGACTAGTCCGGGTTGCACAGGATAAACCCTAACCCTAACGGTTTTTCGAGAAATCGTTGAATCAAGTCGCAATACTCCTAGGCTATGATCACAAGGATACTCGGAACAACGTTAATGAAGAGGGACCTATCAAAAACCCTATGAATCAAGAATGAGGTAGGTTTTTGAAAAAAAAAAGAGGCAGTACATCTTCGAATCTTGACGAATCGACGAGATCGAGGATGGATCGCGTCGGGAGCGATTGGGAAAAGTCTCCCACACCTCCGGGGCTTCCAATGCACAGATTGGAAACGATTTTTGGTGGAGAAAAGTGAAAATCGCCTAATGGGTGTGGAGTTGCGCGCGTGGGAGAGAGAAAAGCAAATGGGAGGAAGAGGAGGGGTCGGCCGCCACCTGGGGGTTTAAGTCCCCAGGGGCCAGACTAGTCCGGTGTAGGGGCCGGACTAGTTCGGTCAGCGGACCATACCTGGACCAGACCGAATCCGGACTTGTCCGGCCATAGGGCGGACAAGTCCAGTCCTACAAGACAGAAAACATATATATTTGAGTTTTAGCCACTATTGTTGATCCTTTTGGACATATTGCCACAACAAAACTTTATGAATATGGTCAGTAAGCAATCAACAATCAAACTATGACCATAACTCACAAAGTTAATAGTTTTCCAAATATTTTTGGAGAAAATTGAGATAGAGAATAATTTCTCAAACACATGCGTTCTTTTGAATATGGTGTAAAGTAAACACTCAGATGTGCATGTTTCAAGCCACATTTCGAGAATCTAAGATATTGAGCTCACTCCTAAGCTCACAAAAGCGCTTCTCATCTAGGGGCTTGGTGAATATATCGGCTAGTTGGTTCTCGGTTCTTACATGGGAAATCACCATGTCCCCTTTCAAGGAATGATCTCTCAAGAAGTGGTGTCTAATATCTATGTGCTTTGTCCTCGAATGATCAACCGGATTATGGGCTATTTTGATGGCGCTCTCATTGTCACATAGGAGAGGAATATGGCACAAGTTTATACCATAATCCCTTAGAGTTTGTCGCATCCAAAGAAGTTGTGCACAACAACTTCTGTCTGCGATATACTCCGCTTCAGCTGTGGAAAGAGCAACGGAGTTTTGTTTCTTGGAGGACCAAGACACTAAAGATCTACCCAAGAATTGACATGTCCCGGATGTGCTCTTTCTGTCAACTTTGCACCCCGCATAATCTGCATTGGAGTAGCCAATGAGGTTAAAATTGGATCCTTTGGGGTACCAATGTCCTAGGCTAGGTGTGTGAACTAAATATCTAAGAATTCTCTTGACGACGGTCAAATGACACACCTTAGGTGCAGCTTGAAAACGTGCACACATGCACACACTAAGCATAATATCGGGTCTAGATGCACAAAGATATAACAAAGAACCAATCATAGAACGATATACCTTTTGGTCCACACTTGGACCATCTTCGTTGAGGTCTAGATGTCTATTAGTTGCCATTGGAGTCTTGATGGGTTTGGCCTTGTCCATGTCAAACTTCTTTAATATGTCTTGAGTGTACTTTGTTTGACTTACGAATGTGCCTTCTTTGAGTTGCTCTACTTGGAAACCTAAAAAGAACTTCAAATCCCGCATCATGGACATCTCAAATCTCTCTGTCATTATCTTAGAAAACTCATCACAAAACACTTTGTTAGTAGAACCAAATATGATGTCATCGACATATATTTGGCACACAAAGAGATCATTATTAAAGTGCTTTGTAAAGAGAGTATAATCAGCTTTTCTTATCTTAAAACCATTTTGAATCAAAAGGTCTCTAACGCACTCATACCAAGCTCTAGGAGCTTGTTTGAGGCCATAGAGAGCCTTAAGCAATTTGAAGACATGGTTTGGGAAGTCTTGGTATTCAAAGTCCGGTGGTTGCTCCACATAGACTTCCTCCTTGATTGGACCATTTAGGAACGCACTCTTGATGTCCATTTTGTAAAGCTTAAAATCATGGTGAGTAGGAAAGGCAAGTAATATACAAATGGACTCTAGCCTAGCTACGGGAGCAAAGGTTTCATCGAAATCCAAACCTTCGACTTGTGAGTACCCCTTGGCCACAAGTTGTGCCTTGTTCCTTGTCACCGCGCCATGCTCATCTTTCTTGTTGCGGAACACCCACTTGGTGCCCACAACATTTGCTTGTGGACACTTAACAAGCTCCCAAACTTTGTTCCTCTCAAAGTTGTTGAGTTCCTCTTGCATGGCCACCACCCAATCCGGGTCTCTCAATGCGTCTTCAACCTTATGGGGCTCCAAAGAAGAGACAAAGGAGTAATATTCACAAAAGTTAGCAACACGAGAATGAGTGATTACCCCTTTTGTAATGTCTCCTAGAATGTTGTCAACGGGGTGATCCCGTTGAACACTTTGATGCACACGAGGATGTGGAGGTTGAACTCTTGAGTCATCATCATCCTCTTCTTCTTCTTGGTCTCCCCCTTGATGTATGCTTCCCTCTTGACTTTCGTCTTCTTGATCATGTTGAGGTGCCACTTGTCCATCTTCAACTTGGTCACGTGGGGGTTGACTTGCATCATCTAGTGGATGATCACTTGAGTTTTGAGGTTGTTCTTGTGGACGAATATCTCCAAGTGCCATCCTCCTAAGAGCCTCTTGTGAAGAGTCTTCTTGATCTAACACACTTTGATCAAATTGCTCCACTTGGGATCCATTAGTTTCATCAAACACCACGTTGAATGCTATTTCAACAATCCCGAAGGATTTGTTGAAGACACTGTAGGCGTGGGTGTTTGAATCATAACCAAGCAAGAAACCTTCATCGGACTTTGAAGCGAACTTCGAAGTCCTAGGCTTCTTGTTGAGAATATAGCATTTGCTCCCAAAAACACGAAAGTAAGAGACATTGGGTTTCTTACCAACTAGAAGCTCGTAGGGGGTCTTCTTGAGGAGGCGGTGAAGGTACAACCGGTTGACGGTGTGGCAAGCGGTGTTAACCGCCTCCGCCCAAAACCGGTCTAATGTCTTGTACTCATCAAGCATCGTCCTTGACATCTCGATGAGTGTCCTATTCTTCCGTTCCACCACCCCGTTTTGTTGAGGGGAGTAGGGGGCCGAAAATTCATGCTTGATGCCCTCCTCATCCAAGAACTCTTCCACTTGAGTGTTTTTGAACTTGGTGCCATTGTCGCTTCTAATAGCCTTGATTCTTGAGGCGAACTCATTTTGAGCTCTCCTTAAGAACCTCTTGAGGACACCGTGAGTCTCACCCTTATCATGTAAGAAAAATACCCAAGTGAAACGAGAAAAATCATCAACAATAACAAGATCGTATTTGTTACCGCCAATGCTAATGTAGGTTATTGGTCTGAAAAGGTCCATGTGTAGTAGTTCCAAAGGTCTTGTCATCGTCATGATGTTCTTGGAGGGGTGTTGAGCTCCCACTTGCTTCCCCGCTTGGCAAGCGCTACATGGCCTATCTTTTTCAAACACAACATCTTTCAAGCCATAGATGTGCTTGCCCTTAAGAAGCTTTTGTAAGTTCCATCCCAACATGGGCTAGCCTTCTATGCCAAAGCCATCCCATGTTGGTTTTTGCCATTAAGCATGTGTCAAGTTGGGCTTTATTCGCGGTAAAATCCACAAGATAGAGCTTTCCTTTGAGCACACCCTTAAAGGCGATTGAGTCATCACTTCTCCTAAGGACGCTCACACCCTCATTAGTAAAAACACAGTTATAACCCTTGTCACATAGTTGTGATATGGACAATAGGTTATAATCTAAAGAATCAAAATGCAAAACGTGAGAAAGAGTATGTTGGGGAGAAATAGCAATTTTATCGGAGCCAAGGATTTTCCCTTGGCTATTGTCCCCAAAGAAGATCCCTTCACTTGGATCATCGTTTTCTTCATACTCCACGAACATATTTCTCTCTCCGGTCATGTGGTCGGTGCATCCACTATCGAGCACCCATTTAGATCCATCGGAAGAGTATGCCTACAAAACAAGATTGTGCCTTCCTTTTAGGTACCCAAACGGAGTTGGGTCCTTTGACGTTAGTAGTGAGGCACTTGGGCACCCACACGCAAGGCTTGGGGCTCTTGCGGAGTGGCCCGACATACTTAGCAAAGATTTTGCCATACTTGTTCCTCATTAGAACATACAATGCATCAAAATCATGAAAGAGAGGATGTGATTCAGTTTTATGCATATCATTGCTAGTTGAAATGTTTTTCCCAATTTTAGTTGGGGATGTGCTTACTTTGAAAAAGACAATCAAGTCTTTGCCATACTTGGAGGTTTTAGCATTTTGCTTTCCACCTCTAGTATAACCAAGACCATCTTTGACATAGGGAGATCTTGTGTTGGTGTATGCACTTTGTGCATACACCACCTTCTCTTTGTCAAAGATGCCACCCTTAGGTGCTTGTTTGTCTTGAGTCAACTTAAGCTCATTCTTTAATTTAAGAATCAAGTTAGAACATTTGCAAGTGGAGATTGTTTTGGATGCAACCTTTGAGGAGAGTGAGCTTTTGGAGGAAGAGGCTACATTAGTCTTGAGGGACTCAACTTGAGTTTCAAGGATCTTGTTAACTTTTGACAAGTTGCCAAGTTCGTCCTTGAGCTCAATGGTTGTCTCCTCAAGACTTGAGCATGTTTTCTTGCTTAGAGCAAGTTCATGCTCTAATGCCTTGCTCTTCTCTCTCTTAAGCTTAAGGAGCTCAATAAGCTCTTGACATCTCTCCTTTTCATGGATAAGCATGTCCTCTTGCCTATGTATGAGCTCCTCCTTCTCAAAAATTTCATCCTAAAGCAATTTCATTCTACGCAAAGTGCTTTTACTTATATCCTTAAACATGTGTTCATTTTCACTAGCACTATCAAATTCATCATGAGAGGATATGGAGGAGGATGAGCGAGAAGTAACCTTTCTCCTTCCTTCTTTTGCCATGAGGCAAGTTGACTTGTGGTCGTTGAGGTTGGGGAAAAGCTTGCTTCCCTTGGAGCTCCTCCCGATGGCTATTGTTGCCATCGTCTCCTCGTCTTTAGAGGATGACTCATCGTTAGAGTCCCATTCCTTGCCCAAGTGAGCCTGACCGGTGAGCTTTTAGGATGCTTCTGCTAGGATTGTGTAGCTCCGACGAGCCCTGGCTGCCGCCCTCGGCGCCGCCGCCGTGCGGTCTCGTGGAAGGAGGAGGTCGTGTGCCTCATTTCGTTCCTTCACCGTTAGATCTCGCGCCAACGGTCACGATTTGATTGTCTCATACCCCTTCGCTCTATTGGATCTGTGCCGCTTAACTTGTAATCGATCGCTCCTGCTAAGATCTAGCACACGGGTTCACATATTTAAAATCCTCACCATCCATATAAAATCCTGCGTTCCACGTTGTGCCACGCGTTCCCCTTAGAAATAATAAAATATGGACCCTCCGCCTTGGATCTGACGGCCTACGTTATACTGAGCGGACCCCTTCGTATTTTAGCACTCAACCCCCTAGATTTTTTCTAAGTATTTACTCGTGCGTCTGTGGCTTTATAAAATGACCCCCGGAACCACTAGAAATTAGCCTAGAACCCCCTGTTAACTTTTGAATTATAATAATGCCCTTGAGTGTTCTGTATTTACACATAGACCCCTATTATTGCTGTTATAAGTTAAATTAACATTGTGGCATGCTGATTTCACATTACACCGTGTAATTAACATAAAATAACAATATGAACCTTGCAGCTTGCCGAATTCATACATAAAGCCCTTGATTACTGTTGTTTTAAGTTAGTTTAACTTGGTTGCATATAAAAGTATATTGCTTTCACATAGAGCACCTCTAGTAGATGTCCAGTAATGTTTAATTTGCTTAGACTACATAATAAACTATTTTTGCATGTAAGTTATGTATAGCTTATAATTAAATAATTAATAGGGGTATAACTAAAATACTAGAATTTGCTTGTGTGCTCTTGTAGTATTTGTATTTGCATGAAATACACTCCTCAATATTTGTTAAAGCATATTAATACCGAAAGTATGTAATAAAATGTGTGATTTCATGTGATAATGAATTATGATCTAGAAAGATACTTGTGAATATATTCTTGCATCTAGACTTAATCTATTATTACATGTATGATAAATATGTCCTTGCATTTGAAAGTGATTCACAACCTAGGCTTACTCTATTATTGCATGCATGTTAATATACATGTGAAGTTTCTCGTTAAAATCAATAAATTGCCATAGAAACCTATTTTGTTGCCTTAATCATTATTTAATTGTGCTAGTTAAACTATAACCATAGATACAATGTGATAAAATGAGCGCAGCACCGTGTTAAGTCGTAATCATGTGTAGGCTCTCATGACACTTAGGATATTCGCATAGTAATGATTATGTCTTCTTTTGCTTGTATGATATACTGTTATTGATTGTGCTTTTATATGTCTCGTTCGATAGTTCATTCCTGATTCGTGCCTGATCATGATGTGATGTGAAGACTTGGTTGATCAAGCGTTCCATCCAGAAGACTGAGCAGCTACATGAAATAAAGAAAAGGCAAGTGCCCTTGACCACTTTGAACTGGTTAGGACTTATTAAGGACATAGATAGAATTAGTTGCATGCAAGTCTTAAATTGAATCCTATGTTAGGAAGTTTACTTAGATTTCCATATTATTCTTGTCGCTGGGTTTGGGTGGTATGTTCGAGACTTGGGTATGTGTATATGCTTAGCCCTGCTGTCATTAGTTGGGTGGTAATGGTAACTTAATATAATTCTATTAATATCACTTATAGGATGGTTATATATTTATATATATATATAGTAGATAGGAATCTGGACAGGCAGGATTGAGTGGTGGATGCAGTACGCACGAGACTCAGGTTCATTGTGTTGGCGCCTGTTCTAGATTCTAAGGACCGGTTCTTGGTGACATTACGACCAGACATTACGGTGCCACCACAAGACGGTATGGAACGGCTTAGCCAATTAATTAGGAGATCTTTCAATGAGTATGGGCAATGGATTGGTGCGGGGAATGAGATCAGAGTTACCTGCTCTGGGATCCACAAGGCTCAAGAGGGGGCTGTCACATCAGAGTGTGTACTCCAGTATGTCGTGGTATGCGAAACCTTAGAGTGCTCGTACTTGTTGGGAGACCCTTTGTAAAGGCTCTGTTGTGGACTCCGGACCGCACACCATAGGAAGTGTGGAATGGCAGAAAGGAGTTTTATAAGTTGTTGGTACCCTGCGTGCGAGGTACCCCACGATACCGCAAGAAGTGCAAGAGAGTTCCACGTATCAAAGTTAAAGATCTCCACAGGCCCCACATGTCATACTACACCTGAAAGTTGCCTAGAGGGGGGGTGAATAGGCTAATCGACCTGAAATGACTTAATAAAACGAGATCAGCACTCAGGGGGCGGACTAGTCCGGTCCAAGGGCGGACTAGTCCGGTCCACCCGCAGGGAAAGCCTAAAGAGTGTTTCTAACAGGTTTTAGTTGAATTTTCGTGATGCGAAAAGTGTTAGAATGTAACAAGTTATATGGCAAGTATGAAGCTAAGGATCACAATAAAACAAGAGTGATGAACAAAAACGGTAAAGCTAACCCTAGAAGCAATGTGCGATAAGTGAAAGCAAAGTACACAAGGGACACAAGGATTTTATCCCGAGGTTCGATCCCACACAAGGATCTACGTCCCTGTTGAGAAGTCCACAAAGGACCGGGTTCAACAACCCTTCCCTCACAAAGTTTACCACACAGGCCTAACTTAGTTCTCCACTATCACAAGGGTGAATACAAGATCCGTTGGGGCTTCTCACAATCTGAGGCTCCCACCACAAATATGATTACAAATCACAAAGAATGACTCAAGCCATAGATCACAAAGATTCAACAAGTGCAAGAGATCAAACTGAGAGCCTAGAGCGATGTTCTTCCTCTTCTTCACCTCACCAAACCCTAATCCACACAAGAATTAGTTTTAGAGTGAAGGTAGGCAAGAAGGAGGCTTTTGGAGGCTCAAAGATTGCTGTCGCCGCGCTAGGGTTTCAAAGTTCTCAAGTATTTTTTCAAATGAACCCAGGGGTCCTCTATTTATAGAGGTTCCCAGCCCATACTAGTGACTTCAGCAGATCGGCGGACTAGTCCGGCCTACGGCCCGAACTAGTCCGGCCTTTGGGACCACTGACGTCCATGACAACTATCGCACTGCGCGGCAACCGTCACGCTACCCACCAAACTTCAAATTCAAACGGTCACTTCAAAACAGACTAGTCCGGTCAAGACCGAACTAGTCCGATCTCACACAGAACCTTTTGTTCTGTGTGAAAATGGACTAGTCTGGAGACCACGGACTAGTCCAGCCCCCAGGGCAGACTAGTCCGGCCTCCCAGACTTAGTTGCTGAAGCACCAACTTTCTCACCAATCTGGACTGGTCCGCACCCGAAGCGGACTAGTCCGATCTCAGTCAGGACCTTTTGGTCCGGACTTAAACAGACAAGTCCGTGGTTTTGGGACTTGGTCTCGAAAACCCACTTTATTACTACCCGGACTAGTCTGTCCCACTACGGACTAGTCCAAACTCAGTCAGACCCTTCTGGTCTGGCTGAAAACGGACTTGGCCGGCCATGAGCGGACTAGCCTGGCCACCTGCACGGACTAGTCCGGCCACTCCTACCAGACTTTTCCAACTCTCTTCTCTCAATAGGTTTTGATCTCTAAACCGATTTGAGCTCCGAACTTGATCTAAATGCACTTTATGCACACATCGTCATACACATATGGCTAGTCTAAACTCGACACGCTAGAAACCCTAGTTTCTTCTTTTCGAGTCGACATCGCCGTTTTCATCCTTTTCCCTTTTTGAGGGTTTGTGTTTCCACTTGAGTCCACACCTGTGCTTAAGATCACTGAACTCATTAGTTACTTAATTGTCATCATCAATCATCCAAAACCCACGGGGATCCTAGATGCACTTTCAACACCGGACCCGCATCCCTCATATGGGTAGCTCAGGGATTGACACGTGTAATGTAAGTCCGGAGTTAAACTCCCAACACAGGGAAGCTCCGCAATTAACACGTGTATAACGACCCTGGACCTAACCCCCAGCAGAGGGAAGCTCCAGTGCCGACACGTGTAGGGGCAGTTTCGGAACTACCTCCCTGCAAGGGGAAGCTCCAAAGTTGCCACGTGTGGAGCCTTCGGACCTACATTACCAACGAGTACACTGGCGGATCTCCAACAGCACGAACATTCAAGGGACAGTTAAAGCAGCAGTTATAAAACCTGATTACGTGTCATTAATGCTGAATTAGTGACACACGATCAGAGCACTGTTAATAGGGGTAACACAACTATTAAGGCACGTTATCACACTATTAACAACGCTTAATACTCATAGACAGTGTATTAGACTATTAAATACGACAGAGCCACATGTCGGGCCAGACAAATGTTGTAACGGTCAGTCCTTGGATTATAAAAGGATTGTGCCGGACGATACAGCGGGACATTCTGATCCATGCACCATACATACTAGTGAGACTCAATACAACAACACAAACACCGTGGAGTAGGGTATTACACTCAGGCGGCCCGAACCACGTAAATCCCCTGCGTCATCATCTTGTTCTTGATCTCTGCATGCCCAAACCAATACAAGGACCTCCGCGGGCTACATTCGGTAGTACCGGGGGAATTGTCGTTCTCACACTTCGACATTTTGGCGCGCCAGTTAGGGGCACCCCAGATCTCAAGATGGTGAACTCCACCGCTGGATCCTCCAACGGCAACCATGATCAAGTACGCAATACCATCTCATCCATCAAAAAATGGGGGAGTCGCTGCGATCCTTCATCCAGCGATTCTCTCAAGTACGCAATACCATCTCATCCATCTCGAGTGCCTCTGTTATTGTTGCATTCAGACAGGGCGTTCGGGACAAAAAGATGCTAGAGAAACTGGCAGTCAAAGAAGTCATCAGTATCACAGAACTCTTCAGCCTAGCAGACAAATGTGCTAAAGCTGCGGAGGGTCATGAGATGCACTCCAAACCCCCTCCGGAGGCTACAAGAAATCTTCCAAGACTGAAGCCACAACATCCGGAGGTGGCAAAAAGAAAAAGAAGCCCAACGGCAAGAAGAAGCCGTCGGCCGGCGCACCTACTGCTGCGGCTGCTGCAGCTCCGGGTGGCCGGGGGCCACGCCCCGAGAAACAACCTCGATCATCATCAGAAGATGGTGTCAACTCCAAAGTATGGTGTCCGATCCACAAGATGGACAACCACAGTCTGGATGAATGCGAGAGGTCTGGAACCTTGTTGAGCGCTACAAAAAGCATCAAGAAGAAGCTCCTTTCCGTCAAAGGGAAGGAAAGCAAAAAGTCGACGAAGCTCCGGCTGAGGAGGAGTTAGGCTTTCAGGACCCCAAGAAGATTTTGAAGGCTGTCTACAACACCGTCGACAATGACTCCGACGTCTCTGACAATGGGCATCGAAAGACCATGAACACCATTTATGGTGGTTCTTGGGACATCACATCTCGCCGCATCCTCAAGACAATGCGGCAGGACATGGCCACTGCAGCTCCCACCGCCAGGGCAGAACCTCATCGGAAGTGGATGAACACTCCCATCATTTTCGAGGGTACGGACTGCCCTGCAACATGATCGGGGCTGGCCAACTCCCGTTGATGGTGTCTCTGACCATTAACAATATCCAACTCCACCATGTAATGGTGGACGGAGGTGCAGGGCTGAACCTCATAAGCTTTGAAGCTTTCGTCAAGCTCCAACTCCGACCTTCGGACCTTCGCCCCTCTCGACCTTTTTCTGGGGTAGGTCCGAGGGCCATTACCCCTCTCAGTTCCATCACACTTCCGGTGACCTTTGGGACTCGGGAGAACTACAGAACCGAGAAGTTGGTCTTCGACATCGTGCAGATCAATCTTCCGTTCAACACCATTTTGGGCAGGCCTGCCTTGTACAGGTTCATGGCCGCTGCCCACTACGACTACTTAGTGTTGAAGATGCCAACATCTGTGGGCGTTCTCTGGATCCGCAGAGATCGCACTGCAGGAATCACTGCATTGGAGGAACTACATGCGCTTGCTATAGCGCAGGAGGAAGCATCCGGTAAGGAGTCAGCTTCGAACCCACCGAGCATTCGTCATTGAGGCTCTATCTCCACACCTCGTGTGCAACCAACCGGTGACACCGACATTCCCGTCAAAGTCATCCAAATTGGTTCCGATGTTGCTCAGACTACCCATATATTGGGAGGTCTGAACAACAAATAGGAACACGCGCTCATCACTTTCCTTCAGGCTAATATCGATGTGTTTGCTTGGCAACCGTCGCAAGTGCCTGGGATCCCTAGGGAGGTGATTGATCACAATCTAAAGATTTATCCTGACGCACGGCCTGTACACCAGAAGCCCCAGAAACAATCAATCGAGCGGCAAAACTTCATCGGACAGGAGATCAAGAAGTTGCTCAAAGCTAGTTTCATCCGTAAGGTGCTTCATCCAAAATGGCTGGCAAACCCGGTCGTGGTGCCCAAGGCTGGTGGGAAGCTTCGGATGTGTATCGACTACACCACCTTAAATAAGGCATGTCCAAAGGATCCATTTCCACTACCTAGGATAGATCAGATAGTGGACTCCACCTTCGGGTGTGAGCTATTGTGTTTCTTAGATGCATATTCTGGACATCATCAAATCCAAATGTCTAAGTTAGATGAAGAACATATTGCCTTCATAACAGTAGATGGATTGTATTGTTATACTGCCATGCCCTTTGGTCTCAAAAATGCTACTTCAACATTTGTGTGAGCTATGTACAAAACATTTAGAGAGCTAAGCAGAGACTTGGTGGAGGTGTATGTCGATGACATCGTCGTAAAGATCAAGAACAGGGAGTCACTCCTTGACAATTTACAAGCTGTCTTCGACAAGCTGCGCATCACGCGCACCAAGCTGAACCCGGACAAATGTGTCTTCAGGGTTAGCTCCAGGAAGCTTCTAGGTTTCTTGGTGACTCACTGAGGAATTGAAGCAAATCCGGCAAATATCAAGGCTATAGAAGATATGTGGCCCCCAGCCCGCATCAAGTATGTCCAGAAGTTAACTAGATGTCTAGCTGCGCTCAGCCGGTTCATCTCAAGACTGGCAGAACAGACGCTACCCTTCTTCAAACTCTTGAGGAAGTACGAACCATTTCATTGGTCTGAAGAAGCAGAAAAAGTGTTTCAAGAGCTAAAACAGCTCCTCACCACACTATCAATCTTGGTAGCTTTGAATCCTGGTGAACCTTTACTGCTTTATATTTCTACAACTATCGAAGTTGTCAGCATGGTACTGGTCGTGGAAAGACCGGAGCCACATCCAGTTCAGGAGCTTGTACCCTTCCGAGAGGGTCCAGAGCTACGTGAAGGCGAGTCTAGATCCCAGCTCCCAGACACGGATCTTCAAGACAGAGTGTCAGAAGATCAACCTCTCTCATCTGAGGGAGTTATAACGGTTGTTCATGAAGAGTCGGACCCATCCGACAAGGTCCGACTTGAACACGAAGAAGATCTGGACCCCTCTGGGAGGGTCCGGGAAGCTCAACAAGAAGGTCCTGACCCCTCTGAGAGGGATCGGATCGATGGAGAAGAAGCTTCGGGCCCCTCCGAGAGGGTCCGGATCGTCCAGCGCCCAGTATACTTCATCGGCGAAGTACTCCATGATGCCAAGACAAGATACATTGAGGTGCATAAGCTGCTTTATGCAGTTCTTATTGCCTCAAGGAAGCTTCATCACTACTTCCAAGCCCACAAAATATCAGTGGTAACTTCTTTCCCACTACGTGCTATTTTACATAACCCTAACTCTACTAGGAACATTGCAAAGTGGGCATCGGAGTTGGCCGAGTCCGACCTAGAATTCATGTCACGACAAGCAATCAAAAGTCAAGCTTTGGCTGACTTCGTGGCGGAATGGACTCCCTCTCAATCAAACCCTAGGGGCCCCAGTGAGCAGAAACAAGAACCCAAGGTTCCGGTATTCACCGAGCCTCACTGGACTCTCTACTTTGATGGCTCCATGTAGAAGCAGGGGGCCGAAGCTGGAATCCTTCTCTTTGCTCCGGCTAGGGAGAATGTCAAGTACATGGTTCACCTTGATTTCAAGGCGATCAACAATATGGTGGAGTATGAAGCTCTCATCTACGGACTCAAGGTGGCACTATCTTATGGTGTCAAACAGCTGTTGGTGAAGGGTGATTCACAACTCATCATAAAACTGGTCAAAGGTGAATGCTGCTATAACAATCCCCAACTAGCTGCTTATCTTTTTGAAGTCCAGAGGCTACAGAAGGACTTCAAAGTTCTTGATCTCCACCATGTTCAACGTCGTCACAATGCTGAAGCTGACACACTCGACGAAGGCTTCAATCGGAGCTCCAACTTCTGACGGAACCTTCATCCGAAGGTTGTCAAGACCAACAGCTCAGCCTACCGAACTGAGCGAAGGGGGCGAGACCAACACCTCAAGGCTAGCAGTCCTGGTGGCCCTGTTACCATGGCGTCCACCAAGGGTCGTAGGTGCTGTCGAAAGTTTCAAGCAACCCAGCACACAAGACTCAGAAGCTCAAGTAAGCTCTAATGCATAGATCTCAGAGATCCGGAGCTACTTGAAAGACAATATCCTTCCTGAAGACAGTGTATCTGCTGACTGGATTGTCAGATTGGCTAAAAGATACACGTTGGTAGAAGGGGATCTCTATCGGCATGGTGCCAATGACGTCCTAATGCGGTGCATTACAAGGGAAGAAGGCAGCAAACTTCTCACAAAAATCCATGGAAGCGAGTGTGGGAACCACGCATCTTCCCGCACATTGGTTGGTAAAGCCTTCTGGCTTGGCTTTTACTGGCCTACATCACTCCAGGTTGCAGTTGAGCTAGTGAAAAAGTGTGAAGCATGCCAATTCCACGCAAAGCAAATTCACACACCGGCTCAATCACTGCAAATGATACCTCCTACATGGCCATTCGCTGTGTGGGGCATGGACATCTTGGGACCATTCCCAAAAGTCGTCAGAGGTTACAGGTTCCTGTATGTCGCCATCGACAAGTTCACCAAGTGGCCGGAAGCAACTCCAGTGGTGACAATCAACAAGCAATCAACAATCAAGTTCTTGAAGTCCATTATATGCAAATTTGGAGTTCCAAACAAAGTCATAACTGACAACAGAACCCAATTCACAAGTGCCACATTTCAAGAATATTGCAAAGACCTCGATTCAACTCAGCTACGCCTGAGTAGCTCACCTAGCAAGTAATGGCCAAGCCAAGAGAGCAAATGCAGAAATCTTAAAAGGACTCAGGACGCGCACGTACGAGCGCCGAAAAAAGCATGGAGTCAACTGGATTAAAGAGCTTCCGTCCACATTGTGGGCGAACAGGACAACACCTAACCGGTCAACTGGGGAAACACTCTTCTTCCTGGTGTACAGAGCTAAAGCAGTCCTTCCTATGGAGATCACAATGGGACCCCTCTGAGTCCGGACCTTCGACGAAGCCACGCAGGACCAGCTCCGACGTGAAGACCTTGACCTCGTCGACGAGGGAAGGTGCCAAGCAGCCATTCGAAATGCACGCTATCGCCAAGTGCTTCGGCGCTATCATCAAAGGCATGTCCGCAACCGACAACTCAAGGAAGGTGATCTGGTACTACAGAAAATACTCACTCGCGAAGGGATGAACAAACTTTCCCCCAGCTGGGAAGGTCCCTTCCGAGTGATCAAAGTATCCCGACCCGGATGCGTTCGCTTGGCAACTGAGGATCGGACTCTGCTTCCCAATCCTTGGAACATCGAGCACCTCTGTAATTTTTATACTTAGAATCACGGAGGTGAGTTTGTAATTACACACAATGTATGTTATAGAGTCAACACACAGAGAAGGGTAGGTCCTCCGGGAGAACATCCAGACCCCTCTAGGAAGGTCCGAAAAGTTCAAGTAACACTTGATACAGTCACAACACTAAAAGTGTAACTACCTACCCAGGGCTAGTACAACATGTATAGCGCACTTCGCTTGGTCCTGCACCCTAAGTGTGTCCTTGTCTCCCCTGTAATCCGGATCTATAATGAAAGACATTGTTGTGTGAAAACAGACTCCACATGCATTTATTTTTGTACAAGGCTCGATATATCAAATTATTATTTTTATCCTGCTTGTCAATAATGAAGTTGTGCAATTCTTTTTAAGTTTAATCCAAGTAATTCATATGTATTACAAGTTTTATTGATGGTATCTTTGGATCCTAACATTGTTTCATAGTGTACTTGCCTGAACACCAAGCCAACATAGGTCTGGAGTGTGCTATCAACTTAGTCTGGTCCTGTACCCTAAGTATGCCACTCTACCTACATCCCGGCAGGCCTCAGTAGGGTGAGTACTAAAAAAGGCATGTGGATCCAGAAAGATTATACCAATATGCTTGTTATCATGTGTTATCATGTCGAGTTTCTTCGGATCTAGAACTCAAATAAGAACAATAAGTCGCAAACTATTTAAAGACAAGAGGACGAATTTTACCCTTTTCTTGTCTATAATGTGCAGAAAAAAACAAAAAATCATAGTGATGGTGGACGACGCTGGAGCTACTAAGCTCTGACATCCTTTAAGGGGACCCGCTATCGACGCTTAATATGTTGACAGTGGGTGGCGTCGGAGCTACAAAGCTCCAACAACCCCTAGGGGCTTACCTTCAACGATTTGTGTGTTGACATCGGGAGCTACCGGACCTATCAAGCTCTGATAAATCCTAGGAGGGCCGCCGTCGACGTGTTATATGTTGATGGTGGGTGCCACCGGAGCTACCAAGCTCCGGCAGCCCCAGGGGACCAGTCGTCGACGTATCAGGGATAAATACTTCGGACCTAAAATCTACAAGTTCGAAGCGTTCAAGTCATCAACATGCTGTCAAATCCTTTTGGTACCTGTACACACTCCAATTATGCTCATATACCAGGGGGCCAACAAGATACAACACAACATATTGAAGACAAAGCGAAATTCATGGCAGAAAGGAGGGTTTCATTAATCAGAAGTACTGGATTACAAAATTGGGGTTACAACAAGGGGCGAATGGAAAAAATTCCTAGCCACTGGAGGATCTAAGTCCTGTGGAAAAACGAAGCAACCTTCTCAGTAGCTTCTTGGACACTAGCTCTGGCGGCATCCTCTTCTTCAGTAATGATTCCTTCAAAGACCGGATCAAGAGATAACTCGAGGTCTCAACTTTTGTAACATGCCAAGACATACTCAGCGACGTTCTTGTCCAGAGATTTACCCTCTGTCTCCAGGTGATCAGCGATGACATTACCCATCGCGTCGAGTTTGCTGCCAACAAAGCCAAGTGCCACCAGCGTCTGGTCCAGCTTCTCCGTTGGGTCCTCTGGGCATACTGGACTGAAACCAAGAGGCACAATGGCCCTGTCCGCACGTCCTAGGAAGTCCCATACCATCAGGGACTCTGTTGCCTTCAAGCTCTACAGCTCTTCCAGTGACCTCCAGGCGGACGCTAGCTCCGAACTCTCCCGAGCAAGGCATTCCACCACTTTGGCATGTTGTTGCATACTTTCAGCAACCTGCTTCTCGTGGTTGGTTAGCTCCGTCTCCCGGAGGTGGATGCGGTTCCGCCGTTCGGCCAGGTCTTTCTCCCTACCCCTCACCTTCCCTTCTCTGGCGGCAATATCACTCTCCCTCTTCGAGAGATCCTGCCCCAATTGCTAGTACTTTTCTTTCTCCTCCTCACTCCACAGATCCAGCTTTTTGCTGCGATCTGCCAAATTCTGTTCACCCAGAGTCAATTTTTGGGTGACCTCTTCCTCCCTCTTCAAAATATCCTCCTGTTGCTCCAGGAGTTTTTCTTCCCTTGCATCAAGGTCCGTCTGGCACTTCTGGAGAATCTCATTTAGTGCAGTGAGGTTCTCGTGACGCTCTTCAGCAGCATCACTCCTCTCCTTAGCACGTTCGAGAATATCTCGAGAATTGGCATCGAGGACCTGATACCATCTTCTTTCTCCTCCAGCAGCTTGCCCCAGTACTCCATCTGGGTTGTTTCCCTCTTGACCCACTTCTTCTGATCAGCAAGCCTCGTTTGACCAAGTCTGGTCTCAAAGTGGAGCCTGTTGCGCCAACACCTCAAAGTGTGGCGTTCCTCCTCAAGGACCTTGCTCTCATGATCGAAGGCGAGCTGAACTTGTGACAGACTCGAGCAGGCATTATCTATAGACAACCAAGGGAATGGGCTCTGGACCCGCTGGTGTCAACTCCGCTAGCTCTAGGGGATTCTCCATAATAAAAATAGGGTCCCACTCTACAAGTGAAGTACCCTCGGCTCCTGCGGCACTAAGGCCACCCTCCGAAAGTTCTTCGGCTACAGCAGAAGAAGAACCAGCTAGGGGAACTCCTACCTCTGGGGCCGACGCCGAAGGTCCTGCTGCAGGAACTTCAATCGCTGGCTCTTCGGGTAAAGAGCCTGCCTCCACCTCTTCATGGCGTTCTGCCACGATCGTGGGCACCTCCGGAGCAGATATTTCCGGGGTGGTCATCAGGGCTTCACCCGAAGCCATCTCCATCGCCGGCTCAAGTGCCGGTACATTAGCTACATCCGACTCAACCGCCGGAGCTTCAACAACTTCTGGTCCGAGGACCGGAGCTTCAACTACCTCCGTCTCAGCGACCGGAGCTTCGATCATCTCCATCTCGGTAGTCGAGGCTTCAATCGCCTCCATCTCAACGGCCAAGGCTTTAACGACTTCTGACTCAAGGGTCAGAGCTTCTGGCACCGCTGACCCCGTAGCAACTTCTGGTGCAGAAATCGGAGCTTCGGTAACCTCCAGCTCAGACACCGGAGCTTCCGACATCTCCAACTCCTGCACAGGAGCTTTAACTTCCATCACTGTCTCAAGGGGTACATCTTCAACTTCTCCCCCGCGTGGTCCGAAGCTACCACGAGAGCTTTTGGCGTCTCTTCTAGATCCAAGACCACGACAGTTGGCGTCAGAGATGTCGTGTCCCCAGCCACAACTTGAGGGGGCTTGATAGTTGGAGCCAGAGCCTCAGCTAGCGCAGCCCCAGTCGCTGCAACAAAGGTGAGAACCTTAGATCCCGACTTTGACGCCCTGCAGTCAAAGAATCGAAAGATTCAAAATATGATAAAAACAAGAGTGGCAAATCAAGGTGAAAAAGCAAAGCTTACCTTGGGAAGCTACCGCCCCAATCGGCACGGAACTTCTTCGCTAGAGGCTCGGAGCCAGAGCTTGTCGTGATCAGCACGGAAGGAGCCCTGGAATGTCGCCCGGAGCCTGCCGTTGTTGTTGGTGAAGCCTCAGCCGAAGTCTCCCTTGGTCGAGAAGAACCTCCAGACCTAGAGCCCCTTGCAGGTACCGGGACCGGAGTTGACTGTCCTGAACTGGCGCCTCTCGGGGGCGCTAGCATCAAAGGAGGTGTAGCCGTAGAAGACCTCCCTCGCTGGGGAGAAGGGGCTGTTGTGGATGGAGCAGGCCTGATAGACCTCCCATCAGCATGCTTCAGTTTCCTCTTCCGGTTGGAAGGTTCGGCTGGCTCTTTGCCCTTGCCCTTGTTGATGTCTTCAACCCTCTGGCTCGAAGCAGGGGTGGCCACCACCTCGGAAGCTCTAGTGATTACAACCCTGGAGGTCCGGCGTTGTTCTACTTCGCCAAGGTCGTCTAGCGCTGGCATCTTCCTTCGGAGATCCCTGCTGATCTCTAGAATCATGTTCAAGGGCAGGAAAGCAGCCGGCGGAGCCAAGTTGTCATCATCGACTAGCCCATGCTGAAATTTCTTGAGATGAAGCTTCAGAGCTTCATCATCCAAGTTGGACTTTAGACCGGTTTTAATCCAGTCATCATCCATCACACTGTTGAGAGCCCAGGCGAGCTTCTCCCTCTTCCTCAGTGGAGCCCACCTGTCCACCAAGAAATTTCCGAAGACAATCTGAGGGGTCACTCCACCCTGCACGCATTCTTGGATCCTGGTCAGGACAGGTTTGAACGCAACCGACAACTTCGGAACTATGTTCCAGGCCTCGGTGTCGACATTGGGGAGTCCCTAAGGCAGCTCCAACCTATCGTGCTCATCCACTACAATGACGATCCAATCTTTCTTCTAGTCGTCCCATTTTCCCGAGGGGGACGACTTCAAGTACTTGAAGGGGCAGTTCTTGCGCTTCACGAAGTAATAGAAGCCAACCAACTTTGTCCCCTTGCCGGTGGTATGAGCTATGAAGAAGGTTCGGAACAGTTCGACCCAGGGAGGCACGCCCACCCACATCTCGTAGAAGTGGACGAAAGTGGCCACGAGCAGAAGGGAGTGTGGGCCGAGGTGATGCAGTTGGAGACTGTAGAAGTCTAGCAGCATTGGGATGAAGCTCGAGAATGGTGGGATCAGTCCCACCATGGCGTACGTCGAAAAATACACCATCTCCCCGCAGCGCTCCTTCTTGAAAGGGAGCTTGCCGGCGCGGACTAGGTGGTTGAAGGAGTCACTAGACCATCCCATGAAGGTTCAGACCTTCATTAAATTGTCTTTGCTCTGGATGCGGCTCTTGGGAAGACCCAACTCCATCGCGGCAAAGTGAAGCAAAGGAAGGGAAAGCTAGGCGGAGTTTGGGAGGCTCTGAGCACGAGTTTGATCGAAAGCGTAAAGAGTCCTCAAACTGTGCATACTTTCCATCTTAAGTAAGCCTCTGCAACGCTTGGATGGAAACCGCAACGAGAGCAGGGTCACATTTCAAAAATCTACCCCGTCAATGACGAATGGGCCTGGGGTCACCCCGACGAAGAGATTGAGGTTATTACCCCAAGCAAACCATTGTCATGATGGGCGGCGGGAGACCCAAAGGAGGCACCCGCGCTCAGAACCGATACGGTTTTCATATTGGGAACTGGCAACCTTCAATTGCATGCGCACTCAAAGATCTCATCTGCCGCATTCATAACAAGCCACACGGCGATGGTTTAATCCCAGATCATCGCCCCAACGGCACATCAGAAGACTTTTGAAGTCGAAGCGTGGAAATCGAGAATGGCCCCACCTCCAGTAGAATAACTTAACCCGAAGGATTTCTCCCAGAGGTGGGCCTGGGGGCCACTGTTGGTACCCTGCGTACCAGGTACCCCACGGTACCGTATCAAAGTTAAAGGTCTCCTGAAGCCCCACATGTCATACTACACTAGACCCGCATCCCTCATATGGGTAGCTCCGGGATTGACACGTGTAATCTAAGTCCGGAGCTAAACTCCCAACACAGGGAAGCTCCGTAATCAACACGTGTATAACGACCCCGGACCTAACCCCCAGCAGAAGGAAGCTCTGGTGCCGACACGTGTATAGCAGTTCCAGAACTACCTCCCTGCAAGGGGAAGCTCCAAAGCTGCCACGTGTGGAGCCTCTGGACCTACACCACCAACGAGAACATTGGCGGATCTCCAACGTCACGAACATTCAAGGGACAGTTAAAGCAACAGTTATAAAACCTGATTATGTGTCATTAATGTTGAATTAATGACACACGATCAGAGCATTGTTAATAGGGTTAATACAGCTATTAAGGCACGTTATCACACTATTAACCACGCTTAATACTCATAGACAGTGTATTAGTCTATTAAATACACTAGGGCCACATGTCGGGCCAGACAAATGTTGTAATGGTTGGTCCTTGGATTATAAATGGATTGCGCCACACGATACAGAGGGACAATCTGATCCATGCACCATGCATATTAGTGAGACTCAATACAACAACACAAACACCGTGGAGTAGGGTATTACGCTCAGGCGGCCCGAACCACGTTGTCGGTACCCTGGGTACCGTATACCCCTTGAGATTGCAAAGATCTCAAGGAAAGGTCATCTACATGATTAGAAGACCTTCGGAGGCCCACATGTTAGACATAACCAGACCCGCTTCCCCAACATGGTTAGTCCCAGGATCGCCACGTGTACCATCAAACCGGAGCTACCGCCCACAAGGGGGAAGCTCCGAGCTATGTACCATAACGGCACCCCCTGACCTAACCCCAGACCGAGGGAAGCTCCAGAACTGACACGTGTCTGGTGGCACCGGACCTATCTGTTCCCCACAGTATGCTCCAGAGCTGCCACGTGTCCAACCGTCGGATCTTCAGCCTCAAACCTCCGGAAGACTCCACAATGGCTCCGGATCTTCAAAGTGGGATCAAGGACTTCAAGACCCGATTAAGTGTCATTAATACTATGTTAATGACACATGATCGGACGACCTTAATTACCAGTAACGGTGTTGTCAAAGCCCGTAACTCGGTCATTAAGGGTAATTAAGCGCATCAAATGTGTATCAATATTAGTAACCGCCAGGGCCACATGTCGGGCCAGGCCAACTTGTAATGACCTGTCCCTGTACTATAAAAGGACAGACCAATGATACATAGGGGGAGACTGATCGGACTGATCTGACCTGCTCTGATCTGATCGCGCACTCTCAACTCACGTCACCTGAGTTGAGTTCATACATCCAATACAACACCAACACACCCCGTGGAGTAGGGTATTACGCTCAGGTGGCCCGAACCACGTACATCTTTTTGTCTCATGTATCATTTTATATTCCACCTTCTTGAATCTCCGCGCGCCTACATCGAACTTCAAACTCCGCAAACACTTTAGTAGTGTCGGAAGATCTGCCAGATCAAAACCACCGACAGTTGGCGCACCAGGTAGGGGCGCCTGAGATTTCAAGAATGGTGAACTCAGCTGCTGAATCATCCAATGGTCATCCTGCTATTCAAGCTGCTGGAGGCAATCCCTCCAATATGCAGCCACCAACAGGAACCTCAGTGCCAACAGGAGTCACACTTCCACCATCGCCGCCTCCACCAGCAAATCAAGCTGGGCAGCGCGATGGTGCACCGGCGTCAATCACTGCGTCGGCAAATCATGACAACCCGGAACATGCGCTCCATGCAACACGTGCTCTCCTTCAGCGCCCACCACCTCCGGATGCATCTCGAGATGCAATGGAGCAATGGAGGGTCGATATGGAACACTTGGTTGCAGCAGCAGCCGACCGCATCAGTAACCAGGGTCCTCCTCCTTCAGGACGGGCCCCGTCGCAGCGATGGACCTTGTGTGGCAGACTTGGTCCGCATGTTTCCAACAACAGGAGATGTGCTGCGTCACAGCAAGTGACGTCGTTGCCCTCCGGGGCGCGACACACTCACACGGTATCAAGGCTTTCAACCCATGACCTCCGGGCGGAGCTTGATCGCCGATACCGTCAACAAGACGGCCGAGTCCATATCGAGCGTGCTCGTGAAACACGAGAAGCTCAGGACATTCCTACTCCTGAAGGAATAGGAGGAGGTTGTTCAGCCCTGGCCATGCATCTGCGTATGGTCAGGTGGCCACAGAAATTCTGGCCTCACCTGCCGGAGAAGTTTGACGGAACCGTTAATCCCATCGAATTTCTTCAGATTTACTCCACTGCTATCGTGGCAGCTGGAGGAAATGAGGCTGTAATGGCCAACTATTTTCCAGTGGCTTTAACTGGGACCGCCCGGTCCTGGTTTATGAGCCTTCCACCCAACTCCATCAACAGTTGGGAGGAGTTGTGCCGGCAGTTCACCGCCAACTTCGGGAGTTCATACACCCGACCAAGCACTAAACTAGACCTTTTTGCAGTCGTGCAAAAAGGGGGAGAATCCCTGCGATCATTCATCCAGAGATTCTCTCAAGTACGAAACACTATCCCTTCTATCTCTAGCACTTCTGTCATTGTGGCATTTAGACAGGGCGTACGAGATAAGAAGATGTTGGAGAAACTGGCGATCAAGGAGATCACCAGTGTCACGGAACTCTTCAGCTTGGCTGACAAATGTGCCAGAGCTGCGGAGGGTCGTGAAATGCACTCCAAACCACCTTCGAAGGATCACAAGAAATCCTCCAAAGGCGAAGCCACTACCTCCGGGAGTGGCAAGAAGAAGAAAAAGACCAACGACAAGAAGAAGCCGTCGGCCGGCGCATCTAATGCTGCAGCTGCTGCAGCTCTGGGTGGCTGGGGGCCACGCCCCGAGAAGCGACCTCGACCGTCTTCTGAAGACGGTGGAAAACCCAAGGTGTGGTGTCCAATTCACAAGACGGACAGCCACAATTTGGAAGACTGCCGGGAGGTCCAAAACCTTGTCGAGCGCTACAACAAGCGCCGGGAAGAAGTTCCTTTCCGACAGAGGGAAGGAAAATAAAAAGTTGACGAAGCTCAGGCTGAAGAGGAGTTAGGTTTTCAAGATCCTAAAAAGGTCATGAAGGCCGTTTACACCTCCGTCGACGATGATTCTGACGTCCCTGACAACGAGCGTCGGAAGACCATGAACACCATTTTTGGTGGATCATGAGACATCACCTCCCGCCGCATCCTCAAGACAATGCATCGGGACATGGCCGCTGTAGCTCCTACAGCCAGGGCGGAGCCTCATCGGAAGTGGATGGACACAGCCATCACTTTTGATGCTTCGGACTGCCCTCGAAGCATGGTTGGAGCAGGCCAGTTACCTTTGATGGTATCTCCTACCATCAATAACATTCAGCTCCACCATGTTATGGTAGACGGAGGTTCGGGGCTGAACCTCATAAGCTTCGAAGCTTTTACCAAGCTTCAGCTCCGACCTTCGGATCTTCATCCCTCCCGACCTTTCTCCAGAGTAGGTCCGGGAGCCATTACCCCACTCGGTGCTATTACTCTCACCGTTGCCTTCGGGACCCGGGAGAAGTATCGCACTGAGAAGTTGGTCTTTGATGTTGCTCAGATCAACTTACCTTTCAACGCCATCTTGGGCAGGCCTACCTTGTACAAATTCATGGCAGCTGCTCATTATGGCTACTTGGTGTTAAAGATGCCAACACCAGTAGGCGTTCTCCGGAATCGCGGAGATCGCACTGCCGGAGTAACTGCTCTGGAAGAACTTCATGCGCTTACTACGGCGCAAGAGGAGGACTCCAGGCAGGAGCAAGCTCCAAAACCCCCGATCATTCGTCAGCAAGGCTCGACTTCTGCACCTCATGTGCAGCCAAGCGGCGACACCGACATTCCCGTCAAAGTCGTCCAAATAGGTTCCGATGCCGCTCAGACCACCCGTATATCTGGGGGACCGAATGACAAATAGGAACTCGTGCTCCTCGCTTTCCTCCGGGCTAATGTCGACGTGTTTGCTTGGCAACCGTCACAAATGCCTGGGATCCCCAGGGAAGTGACTGAGCACAATCTGAAGATCTACCCTAACGCCCGGCCCATGCACCAGAAGCCTCGGAAGCAATCCGTGGAGCGACAGAACTTCATTCGACAAGAAGTGAAGAAGTTGCTCGAAGCTGGATTCATCCGAGAAGTCTTCCATCCAAAATGGCTGGCAAACCCAATAGTTGTGCCCAAGGCCGGTGGGAAGCTTCGGATGTGTATTGACTACAAAACACTAAATAAGGCATGTCCAAAAGATCCATTCCCACTACCTAGAATAGATCAGATAGTGGATTCCACCACCGGGTGTGAATTACTGTGTTTCCTAGACGCATATTCTGGGTATCATCAAATCAGAATGTCTAGGGAAGATGAAGAGCATACCTCTTTCATCACAGTAGATGGATGGTACTGTTATACAGCCATGCCATTTGGTCTCAAGAATGCAGCTTCAACCTTTGTACGAGCTATGTACAAAACTTTTGAAGAACTCATTAGAGACATAGTGGAAGTGCACGTCGATGAGATCGTGGTCAAGGTCAAGAACAAGGAGTCACTCCTTGACACCTTGCAGGTTGTCTTCGACAAGTTGCGGGTCACCCGCACAAAGCTAAACCCAGACAAGTGTGTCTTCGGGGTTAGCTCCGGAAAACTTCTTGGTTTCCTAGTAAGTCACCGGGGCATAGAAGCTAATCCGGCGAAGATCAAAGCCATTGAAGACATGCGGCCACCAGCCCGCATCAAGGATGTCCAAAAGCTGACTGTATATGTCTAGCAGCCCTCAACCGGTTCATTTCAAGACTGGCGGAATGGGCACTTCCCTTCTTCAAGTTATTGAGGAAGTCCGGACCATTCCAATGGTCTGAAGAAGCAGAAAAGGCATTCCAGGAGCTAAAATATTTCCTCACCACCCTACCAACTCTGGTAGCTCCAAACCCTGGTGAGCCTTTGCTGCTTTACATTTCAGCAACTGACGAAGTCGTCAGTATGGTCCTAGTTGCGGAGAGACCAGAACAATCCCATACTCAGGAATCCAGACCCCTCCGGGAGGGTCCGGAGGTTCCTGAAAGCAAGTTTGGGTCCCAGTTCCCAGACTTGAGTCCACAAGAAGTTACTTCAGAAGACCCAGACCCCTCCGGGAAGGTCCAGGTCGCTTCTGAAGAAGCTCCGGGTCCCTCCAGCAAGGACCCAGAGGTCCCCGAAGAAGGTCCGGATCCCTCCGGGAGGATCCGGGTCAATGAAGAGGAAGCTTTGGGCCCCTCCGGGAGGGTCCGGACCATCTAGCACCCAGTGTACTTCATCAGTGAAGTACTTCATGACGCCAAGACTTGATACCTAGAGGTGCATAAGCTGCTCTATGCAGTTCTTATCGCCTCCAGGAAGCTTCGCCATTACTTCCAAGCTCACACGATTTCAGTGGTGACTTCTTACCCACTTCGAGCAATCTTGCATAATCCCAATTCAACTGGGAATATTGCAAAATGGGCAGCGGAATTGGCCGAATTCGATCTTGAATTCATTTCAAGGCAAGCAATCAAGAGTCAAGCATTGACGGATTTCGTGGCGGAGTGGACTCCCTCTCCATCAAACCCTGGGGGCCCCAGTGAGCGGAGGCCGGAACACAAAGCTCCGGTCTTCACCGAGCCTCACTGGACCCTCTACTTCGATGGCTCCATGCAAAAGCAGGGGGCCGGAGCTGGAATCCTTCTCCTTGCACCAACCGGGGAGAAGGTAAAATACATGGTACACCTTGACTTCAAGGCGGCCAACAACATGGCGGAGTACGAAGCACTCATTTACGGACTAAAGGTGGCACTGTCATATGGTGTCAAGCAGCTGCTGGTCAAGGGAGATTCACAGCTCATCATTAAACAAGTGAAGGGTGAATGCTCCTGCAACAATCCCCAGCTAGCTGCTTACCTCCTTGAAGTCCAGAGGCTTCAGAAGGACTTCGAAGTCCTAGACCTTCACCACGTCCAGCGTGTCCACAACGCTGACGCCAATGAACTCTCGACGAAAGCGTCAACCAGAGCTCCTGCTCCTGGTGGAACTTTTGTCCGGAGGTTGTCAAAACCCACAGCTCAGCCTGCTGAACTGAGCGAAGGGGGCGAGATCAGCATCCCGAAGCTGACGGTCCCAATGGCCCTGTTACCATGGCAGCCATCAAGGGTCGTAGGTGCTGCCGGAAGCTCCGAGCAACCCAGCACGCAAGACTCAAATGCTCAAGTTAGCTCCAATGCATGGATCTCGGAGATCCGGAGCTACTTGAAAGACAACATCCTTCCTGACGATGATGTACCCGCTGACCAGATAGTCAGATTGGCTAAAAGATACATGTTGGTAGAAGGGGATCTCTACCGGCGCGGTGCCAACGGCGTCCTAATGCGGGGCATCACAAGGGAAGAAGGTTGTGAGCTCCTCGCAGAAATCCATGGAGGCGAGTGTGGGAACCACGCATCTTCCTGTACGCTGGTCGGTAAAGCCTTCTGGCATCGCTTCTACTGGCCTACAACACTCCAGGATGCAACTGAGCTGGTGAAGAAATGCAAAGCATGCCAATTTCATGCAAAACAAATTCACACACCGGCTCAGCCTCTACAAATTATACCTCCTACATGGCCCTTCGCTGTGTGGGGGATGGACATCTTGGGACCTTTCCCAAGAGCCGTCGGAGGTTACAAGTTCCTGTATGTCGCCATTGACAAGTTCACCAAGTGGTCGGAAGCAACTCCAGTTGTGACAATAAACAAGCAATCTGCTATCAACTTTTTGCAGTCCATTGTATGCAGATTTGGAGTCCCAAACAAAATCATTACTGATAACGGGACCCAATTCACAAGCTCTGCATTTCAAGGATATTGCGAAGACCTCGGCATTCAAGTTTGCTACGCCTCCGTAGCTCACCCGGCAAGAAATGGCCAGGCCGAGAGAGCAAATGCTAAAATCCTTAAAGGACTCAAAACGTGCACCTATGAGCGCTTGAAAAAACATGGAACCAACTGGATTGAAGAGCTCCCGCCCACTCTATGGGCCAACAGGACAACTCCAAACCGGTCAACTGGAGAGACACCCTTCTTCCTGGTGTGCGGAGCCGACACAATCCTTCCTCCGGAAATCACCTTGGGGTCACTCCGGGTCCGGACCTTCGACGAAGCCACGCAGGACCAGCTCCGGCGTGAAGACCTAGACCTCCTTGAGGAGGGAAGGTGCCAAGCAGCTGTTCGGAATGCCCGATATCGCCAAGCCCTTCGGCGCTATCATCAGCGGCATGTACACAACCGACAACTCGAGGAAGGCGATCTGGTGCTACGGAGAATACAATCCAGAGAAGGGTTAAACAAACTCTCCCCCAGCTGGGAGGGACCCTTTCGAGTGATTAAAGTATCCCGTCCTGGAAGCGTTCGCTTGGCTACCGAGGATGGGAAACCTCTCCCAAATCCTTGGAATATTGAGCACCTCCATAAGTTCTACACTTAATATCACGGAGGTGAGTCTGTAGTAACTTGAGGTTTATGTTATAGAGTCATTGTACAGAGTCGGGTAGTTCCTCCGGGAGAACAGCCGGACCTTTCCCGGAAGGTCCGCAAAGTTCATGCAACACTTGTCACAGTCTCAGGACTAAAAGTGTGGCTAGCTACCCTGGGTCAAACGAGAAATTAAACACGCTTAGCCTGGTTCCGTACCCTAAGAGTGTACTTGTTTCCCCTGTACCCCGGACCTATAATGAAAGGCATTTTCATGTGAAACAGACTCCACATGCATTTATTTTGTACAGGCTCAACATTTTTTATTTTTCTCTTTCTTGTCTATAACAAAGTTGTGCAATTCTTAATAAATTTTAGTTCGACCAGTTCATGTACAATCCGAGCTGTATTGTCAATTCTTTTGGATTCAAATATTGTTCATGGCCCACTCGCCTGAATGCCTCCAAGCCAATCTAGGGCCGGAGTGTGCTATCGACTTAGCCTGGTCAAGCACCCTAAGTACGCCACTCTACCTACACCCCGGCAGGCCGAAGTAAGGCGAGTCCAAGTACAATTGGATCTGGAAGAAATAAGGCAATGCATTCGGTTGTATTCAGAATTGTGTTTGACCTAAAACTTTCTCAGGAATCGTAAGCCGCGACGAAGTTATAGGCAAGGAGCGAATTTTACTATTTTTCTTGGCTTCAAGTGTGCAAGAAAAATAAAGAATCCACGTTAATGGAGAAAAGCGGAGCTAACGAAGCTCCGACTCCCCCTAGGTGGCTTGTAATCGATGTTAAACATTGAAAACGAGCATCACCGGAGCAACCAAGCTCCGGCAAAGCTAGGGGGGCCAGCCGTCGACGCAGAATAAAAGATGGTGAGAAGACCCCACAAGCAGAGTCTGCTGCCGACAAACTACGCGTTGACAAAGGTCACTGTCGGAGCTACTAAGCTCTGACACCCCGGAGGGCTAACTATCGATGCTCTACGCGTTGATAGGGACTATTGCCGGAGCTACTGAGCTCTGACGGTAGTCAATGCCGGAGCTTCTGAGCTCCGATAAGGGGGCCTTCACTATCGAAGACTTCGAACCTACACTCTACAAGTTCGAAGCAAACGAGTCTTCAACAAAATACAATATCCTCTTGGTACATGTTCACAATCAAATTGTGTACATCTACCAAGGGGCCAAGTGAAGACAAAAGTGTTGAAGACAAAAAATGAAATTCACAAAAATTTGGATTTCATTCATCTGGAGACAAGGGATTACAAAATTGGGGAAGAAAAAGAGAGAATACAAGTGGGAGCTACAGGGATGGTCCTAGACCCTATGGAAGAACTGGGCGATGTTCTGAGCAACCTATGACACGTTGGCTCGGGTGGCTTCACCTTCTCCTTCGACGGGACCTTCAAGCACCGGGTCCAGAGGAAATTGGGGATCCCGGTTGGTGTAGCACGTTAGCACATACTCTGCGACGTTATTCGCCAGGGACTGCCCTTCAACCTCCAACTGGTCCGCAATGACATCACCCACCTTGGAGAGTTTGCTACCCGCCGAGCTCAACGCTTGCAATGCCAGGTCCGGCTCTGGCTCCGGATCATCCGGACGCACGGGACTGAAGCCCATTGGTGTCAGTGCGTCGTTGGCTTTGCTCAGGAACTCCCAAATCTGTAGGGAGTCCGCAGTCCTCAAGCCCTGCGGTTCCTCCAAGGATCTTTTGGCCGCCGCCAGTTCAGAATTCTCACGAGCAAGGCGCTCAACCTCTTTGGCATTTTGCTGAATCTTTTCAGCAACCTGCTTCTCGAATTTTCCGAACACCTCCTCCCAGAGGTAGATCTTGTTCCGGTGGTCAACCAGGTCCTTCTCCCTACCCCTAACTTTCTTCTTCCTGGCAGCGATGGCACACTCTTGGTGGTAGAGTTCCTGCCCTCGCACCCAGGCCTTCTCCTCCTCCTCAACGCAACGCTCCTCCAATTTCTTGGCACGTTCCTCGAGGCCCTTGTCAGCCAGAGCCACCTTTTTGGCGAGCTCCTCCACCCGGATGACTATCCAGTCTTTCTTCCAATCGTCCCACTTTCCAGAGGGAAACGACTGGAGGTACATGAATGGGCACTTCTTGCGCTTCACAAAGTAGTAGAAGCCAAGGTACTCATCACCCCTTCCGGTGGTATGGACGGTGAAGAAGGTCCGGAAAAGCTCAATGCAGGGGGGGTGCCCACCCACATTTCGCAGAAGTGGACGAAGACAGACACTAGAAGAATCGAGTGGGGGCCAAGGTGGTACAGCTGCAGACCATAGAAGTCTAGCAGCATCAAGAAAAAGGAGGAAAAAGGCGGGACCAACCCCACCATGGCGTACGCAGAGAAGTACACCATCTCGCCGGTGTGCTCCTTCTCAAACGGGAGCTCCCCACCGGCGCGGACCAGGTGGTTGAAGAAGTACGAGGACCACCCCATGAGGGCCCGAACCTTCTTCAGGTCACCTTCGGTCTTTAATCGGCTCTTGCGGACACCCAACTCCATCGCAGCACAGCGAGGCAAGGGAGGAAAAGCAAGCACAAGTTTGGGAGTTCGAACGCAAGTTCAGATGAGAGGCGTAAAGAACCCCAGATGGTGCATGCTTTCCTTCTTAAGTAAGCCCCGAGGCGTAAAGAAACCGCAAGGAAGCCAAAGATACTATTCAAAAATTTCACCCTGCCGATGACAAGAGGGCCCGGGACCACCCCGACGATCAAGTCGAGGTTCTTACCCAGGCGAACGATTGTCATCAAGAGAGGCGGGAAGCCCGAAGGCGGCAGCCTGACAATGCGCGCGGAACTGATACGATTTTCGTATCGGGAATCGACGACCTTCAATTGCGTGAGATCCGCACGCCAAAGATCTCATTTGCCGCACCCGATATATGCCACGCGGCGAGGATTTAACTCCAAAACTATCGCCAACGGCACATCTGAAGACCTTTGAAGACTCGGCTCAAAAGTCGAAGGATGGACCCACCTCCGGCGGAATGACTTCACCCAAGGGGTCTTCCCCAGAGGTGGGCCCAGGGGGCCACTATCGGTACCGTGGGTACCGTATACCCCTTGAGATTGTAAAGATCTCAAGGAAAGGTCATCTACTTGATTTGAAGACCTTCAGAGGCCCACATGTCAGACATAACCAAACCCGCTTCCCCAACATGGTTAGTCCCAGGGTCACCACATGTACCATCAAACCGGACCTACCGCCCACAAGGGGGAAGCTCCGGGCTATGTACCATAGCGGCACCCCCGGACCTAATCCCAGACCGAGGGATGCTCCGGAACTGACACGTGTATGGTGGCACCGGACCTATCTGTTCCCCAAAGTATGCTCCGGAGCTGCCACGTGTCCAACCGTCGGATCTTCAGCCTCAAACCTCCGGAAGACTCCACAACGGCTCTAGACTTCAAAGGGGGATCAAGGACTTCAAGACCCGATTAAGTGTCATTAATACTATGTTAATGACACATGATCGGACAACCTTAATTACCAGTAACGGTGCTGTCAAAGCCCGTAACTCGGTCATTAAGGATAATTAAGCGCATCAAATGTGTATCAATATTAGTAACCGCCAGGGCCACATGTTGGGCCAGGACAACTTGTAACGGCCTGTCCCTGTACTATAAAAGGACAGGTCGATGATACATAGGGGGAGACTGATCGTACTGATCTGACCTGCTCTGATCTGATCGCGCTCTCAACTCACGTCACCTGAGTTGAATTCATACATCCAATACAACACCAACACACCCCGTGGAGTAGGGTATTACCCTCAGGCGGCCCGAACCACGTACATCTTTGTGTCTCCTGTATCATTTTATATTTCACCTTCTTGAATCTCCGCGCGCCCACACCGAACTTTAAACTCCGCAAACACTTTAGTAGTGTCGGAAGATCTGCCGGATCAAAACCACCGACACACGTAAATGCCTGCATCATCATCTTGTTCTTGATCTCTGTGTGCCCAAATCAATACAAGGACCTCCGTGGGCTACATTCGGTAGTACCGGGGGAAGTGTCGTTCTCACACTTCGACATAAGTCATCGTCAGATGATGAAATCATAACTTGTGAGTAAAGTGGTACAAACTCTGCAGGGTATAAAACTATCTAGATAGTCGTGCTCACGGTCATGAGCGCGTCTGGTAGTACTGCCTTGATTAGTTGGGACTGGATGAGACTGGTTGGCTTGGTTGGTAACCGGGTGGTGTAACCAGGTGAGTTGGTAGTCGGGTGGGTAACCCGATGAGTTTGGTCCCAGGTGGATATAACCTGGACGGATGGTGAGTCGGGTGGTGTAACCCGACGGTTTATACTTTTATTGGTTATATAGATTATTCACCTAGTAAATAGGATGCTAAGGTCAACATAGAAAATTAAGGATGTATAGAGGCTTAACTCGTGTCAGCCTTTCTTCATTGAATGGCCCGCAATGTCATAACTTCCCACACTTGCTGAGTACATTAGATACTCATGCGTGCTTGCTTCTTTTTTTCTTTGTACATGTCATGCTGCTCAGGAAAAAGATGATTAAGTGAAGATGAAGTCTAGAAGGTCACGTTGTTGCCAGTCGATTTGCCTGTGGTGTGTCTAGCTTGTTTCCCTCTTCCGCTACTGTGCTCGTAATTGCTTTAAGGTATTTAATTGTTGTTTTATTTGGTATAGAATTGTTTACCATATTTTGTCATGCATGTATGATCAAACTGATCCTGACATATATGCAGGTTTGTCCTGTTTTATATTGTGTAAAACGGGGCGTGATAAGTGAGGCGCGGACAGATGCTATATCTGGGCTTGACGCACATTCAGTCTATGATTGTCCATTCAAGCGGTACAAATCAATTGACAGCATGTCTAATAAAAGTGCAAGGGAATATTAAGAATGCAACTCTAACATCACGCTCTCAGTTATGAAAAACGTTAGAAGACCAACCTGCAAGTTGTTATTATTATACTTCATCCTTTCTCGAAAATTTTTCACTTTTTTAGTTCATTTTGAACTAGAAAACGATAAACTTTTCAGAAAATAGAGAGTACAATGTTGATATCAACAGTTGGCATTATTTTTATCTCCGACTCTGTTGAGATGCCACCTGGACCTCCTCATATTTTATCCGAATTTCAGCAGATGCACGTGTGCTTTTTAACTGAACTGAATCACACTTGTCCAAAACGAAAAGATAATTTAAGCTTTGGTGCATCACTTGTCCAACTCAAAACTCATCCTGACAGATGTCTTCAAATCCACAAAAGAATCCCAATTTCTCTGCATGAAAAATAGCAATCCTTTTTTCCCATTCCTTTTGCTAATATTTAACTCTGGCTAAACTGTTTTCAAGTCAATCAACAACAAACATTAGCATGCATTACGAATAAACTCTTTCACGAACAGAGGGAGTACTTTGCATCAAATCCCTATCTCACACAAGTGTCCTCTTTCGTCCTAAATAAAATTAAGGCTAGGATTCGTGATTATGCTGAACTTTCCTTCTCATTATAGCAAAATATAAAAGAAATCAAGTATAAATTCAAGTTCGTCTGCAATTGTCGTACTCTAATTAAATACGTACTATAAAGGAACATTTTGAGCCATTTACAACACTCTATGAAAGATTATGTACTCTATATTACAATTTTTCGCACAAAACATACTCTAAATTTATACTCTATATTAACTATTCCCCCGTCCTCAAAAAATGTCGCATTATTAGTTCAAAAACGAACTAACATACGACAAACTTTTAAAGACGGATGGAGTACCTCTTATATTATATTATATTATATTATATTATATTATATTACATTATATTACATTATATTACATTATATTATATTATATTATATTATATTATATTATATTATATTATATTATATTATATTATATTATATTATATTATATTATATTATATTATATTATATTATATTATATTATATAACTACTCATTATATTGGTTATATGCTCTATAATATTATTTATATATCCATTTTAATAGTATTACATGTTGTATTTAAAAAATCCACACTTCTCCCCCGATTCATTCTCATTCCTTTTCTCTTCTCCCCAGATATCAACAGTCCCCATTTGTTCTTTTCTCTTTCCCTTATCTTCTTCCCAAACCGACAAACGAAGGATGGCGGAGCAGGGCACCCAGATCGAGCGCCGGATCACCGTCGGTGATGAGTACACCTACATCTCTGCCTCCACCTGCAAATTGGGATCCCACGTCGAACGACGAGATCCTGTCCCGACCTCAGCGGGTCACGCGCCATGACCTCGCACCAGAGTCACACCTCCGTCCTGGTGGCTAGATCGGGGATGGGATCCGTCTATTTGATGTCGTCTAGGATGCAATCCACGACCCTGGGCGTTGCCTAGAGCTTGGTCTGTGCCTTAGCATTCTACTCTCGAAGTTAGTGAGCACGAGGGCCGCGTCGTCAAACAAATATTCATGATCGGGGATGACTTAGGTGAGTTTTCCTCGCTCGCTCATGAATCATTGGTCGGTCTCTAAAATCATGGTGGTGCACACCTCACCGAGCACTTGATTTACCAAAACACAATGGCAACCAATGAATTTTCCTTGACCAATTTTTTTCCATTTTCCATTTTTCATTTTCTTCCTTTTTTCCATTTTTCTTTTTCTCACCCTTATCTTTTCCACGTGACTTGGTCGATATTGTTTCTTCTTTTGTCTCCTTTATCTTCCCTGCACGTCTCGATCATTTGCGTTTCTTTTCTTTCTCCTTTATCTTCTCCCCGTACCGCAACTGTTCTCATTTCCTCTTTTCTATCTCCCTTCTCCCCAGACCAGCCAACAGAGACGGCAGAGCAACACTCTTAGATCAAGGATTGGATCGCCAGTGGCCACGAGCGCACCTGCATCTCATACTCCAACTTTAGACCGGGACCCCACGTTAGATGAGGAGAACCCATCTCGACCTCATCCTTGGAAGGTCACGTGCCCTGATCTCGCCCATGAGCCACGCCTCCATCCTGGTGGCTAGATCCGAGGTGGTCTTCTCCAACTCGATGTCGTCAAGGATGCAATATATGAACTTGGGCGCCGCCTCAAGCTTGGTCGAAGCCTCAACGAGTCTGCGCTCGCAATTCGCAGGCACGAGCGCCGGCGTCAAACAGATCTTCACGCTCAGGGTGGCTCTTGTGAGTTTTCCTCACTCGCAAATAATTGGTCGGCCTCGAAAATTGTCGTAGTGCACACCCCAGTGGGCACTTGATTTACCAAAACACTGTGGCAACCAAAGATTTTTTTTCCTAGACCAATATTTTTTCATTTTCCTTTTTTATTTTTTCCTTTTCTCACCTTTATCTTCTCCACATGCCTCGGTCATTCTCGTTTCTTCTTTTCTCTTTTTTATCTTCTCCACACGCCTCGATCATTCTCGTTTCTTCTTTTCTCTTATTTATCTTCTCTGCACGTCACGGTCATTCTGTTTCTTTTCTCTCTCCTTTATCTTCTCCCTAGATCTCGACCATTCTCATTTCTTCTTTTCTTTCTCCCTTCTCCCCAAACCGACCAACATATCGGCCACGAGCACACCTGCATCTCTCACTCCACCTTCAGAACGGACCCGTGTCGGATGAGGAGAACCCATCCCGACCTCATCCTGGGCAGGTCAGGCGACCCGATCTCGCCCCTAAGCCACGCTTGCATCCTGGTGCGTGGCTAGATTCGAGTTGGGCTTCTCTAACTCGATGTCATCAAGGATGCAATCCATGACCTTGGGCACCGCCTAGAGCTTGGTCTTGGTCTCGACGAGTCCGCGCTCACAGTACGAAAGCACGAGTGCCGACGTCGAATAGATCTTCATGATCAGGGTGGCTCCAGTGAGTTTTCATAGCTCGTGAATCATTATTCGACTTGTAAAATCATCGTAGCGGATTGCGGACTCCTCACCGAGCACTTGATATACCAAAATACGGTGGCAACCAATGATTTTTTGTTGACCAATATCTTTTCATTTTCATTTTACTTTCCTTTTATTTTTTCCGTTTCTTGCCTTTATCTTCTCCACACGCATCGGTCGTTCTCGTTTCTTCTTTTCTCTCCTTTATCTTCTTCGCACGTCTCAATCATTTGTGTTTCTTTTATGTTCCCTTTATCTTCTCCCCGGACCTCGACCATTCTCATTTCTTCTTTTCTCTCTCCCTTCTCCCCATACCGACCAACAGAGAATGACAGAGCAGCGCACCCAAATGGAGCGTTGGATCCCCATTGGCCACGAGCGCACCTGCATCTCTACGTCCACCTTCAGACCGGGACCCTACGTCCGATGAGGGGATGCGATCCATGACCTTGGGCGCCGCCTTGGAGCTTCATCTGGGCCTCGTCGAGTCTACGCTTGCAGTCCGCAAGCACGAGCGACGACGTCGAGAACAGATCTTCATGGTCAGGATGGCTCCGGTGAGTTTTCCTTGCTTACCCGCGAATCATTGGGTTGCCTCTAAAATCTTCATAGCGCACACTTCATCAAGTACTTGATTTACCGGAACACTGTGGCGACAGCTTCCATAGCGCACGCTATAGTGTCAACCGGTGCAGCAGCTGCCTTCACCATGCGCTACGCCGTGCACCGCGTGACATTTGCCCGTGCCAACGGTCTCACACCAGGGAGCAGGGAACGAAACCAGGATCGCAGATAGCAACTTGCTGGCGTGGATCCACGCCGAATTCCGGTGGGCGGCCTCGTCCTGATGTTCCGCAGCTTTTTAGAGCCGCGCTATATATACCACGCCCACAGGTGAATTCTTCGTCGTCCTCGTCATCCTCTCCTCCCTCACTCTCTAGCTCAGCTCCCGAGGTAAGTCCTCTCTCCTCTCGAGCTCGCGGTCTTCCGATCGTTTCTGCCATGTCTTCAGCGCCATCTGCGATGCCGGGATCGTCGTCGCTGTCGCCGATGTGTGCTCCGCCGCGCTCAACGCTCGCCGACGGGTCGACAGCCCCCAACCTCAAGCGGCGGCGGCACTTGCGGACGCCGGCGATGGCGGGGGTGATCGAGACCGTCCCCGGCGGCAGGAGCGACAACGGCAGCAGCAGCAGCCGCGGCGGCGGGGAGCACAAGTACGTCAGCCTCCGTGACATCATGATGCCGGTGTTCTCCTCGCCCTACTGTGGCGGGTGGTGCGGCGAGTGCGCCAGCTGCGAGGAGATAGACATGATACGGAACCCGGTGCTGAAGCGCGCGGTGTTCGCGTACCTGAGGATAACGCCGCCGGTTAGGGAGACCCCCTGCCGGCGTTTTAAACGCCTGCTCTGCCAACTCTTCCCGGTCGGCTGCTTCGACTTCATCAGTGCGCTCTTCCGCCGGTCGTGAACTGCTCCAGTCCAGTGATAGCATGCATTGCGGTTTTCATTTCAATAGAATTTTCAGTCTTCGGTCAAGATGTAACTTGTAAATAATTTGCTGGGAATAAAGCAGAAATGCTGCATTTCGTTATGGACACATTCTTTTGCCCCGATTTTCTTTGATTGATTATAATAGTATATATGTACACACAATCATCTCCTAAATTAAAGTCACTGTAAGAATAAACTCATCTCGTCCAGTAATTAATGCTTGCCGTTGGTCGCTCGCCGGGGCGCGGCGGCGCCGAGAGTGGCGCGCAGAGCCTGGGCTACCACGGCGGCGTCGGGGTTGCTGTCGAAAAGGGACTCCTGCGGCGGCGGCGGCGACGGTGGCCGGCGCCTGGTCGCGAAGGGGCTCCACCCGGACTTCTTGTTCCGCTGCTGCACGTGAGAAGACATTGCCGGTCAGCGTGAGCAAAAAATTGTCTTGTAGTCAGTGTGACGTGGTTCGTGCACACGGAAGCACACGCCCCATGCCCCAGTTTGGTGGACAAGATGATATATGATGCCTACTGTCTCGTTGTGGAACTGAACCTTCTTACTGTATGACAGCTCTACCGACCCCACGACAACCTGTCAAGCGATGCATGGGCGCATGGCATATGCTGATTTGGCACTACGGCACTTCTCGGGAGTTGGGACCAGGCGCTAACCAGGTTCTCGTGCACAACATGCTCCTGTTCATGCTACGAGATGCCAATACACACAGCTGGGGCCAGTATTGCTATGTGGGCTGGGATGAAAAAGGTCAGGTTTGTTGGCCGTATTGTGCAGACAAGACAAATGCCCACGCTGTGTGCGCGGCTGCTGCTGTCCCTGCCGGACCAGAGCCTACACTGTCTCGCGGTGAAACTGAAGCTTACTACAGGACAGTTCTACCCACCGCACAACAACCCGTCACACGATGCATGGCATGCTGACTCACACCACGGCACATCTGGGCGCCAGGCTAATCAGGTTCTCGTGCACAACATGCTCCTCTTCATGCTACAGGAAGTGTGTGGCTCCAAATTCAGTTCAGAAAAAGAAGTGATCATTATCAAACGGAAGGGAATTATGACAATGCAATGATGTAAAAAGGCAGCTTTGCTACGTAATAGGATAGGAATCAGACAAAGCCTCAGCTGGGCAGTTTGCTTCGTGGAATGGGATGAAAAAAGGTCAGGTTTATTGGCCGCCATTTGTCTCTTGCGCAGACAAATGCCAACATTGTGTGCGCGGCTGCTGCTGTTCCCGCCGGACCAGAGCCGGTTGAGCGTGACTGTCCAGTGGTCCAGGGCTGAATGGGAGCCGCGAGAGCTGACAAACAGCAGGGGCTGCATGGAGCAGGCATGACCGGAGTCGAGGCTCGCGAGAGGGGGCAAGTACCTGGCATGGCACAGACAGTTGGCGGTATTGGATGGTGCGGATACCTGATGTCTGCTTGTTAAAGCGGGCCGGTGAGAGGGAAACAAAGGGATGAGTGAGTTGGCGGGTTTGGGCCAATTCTTAGTGACACTGTATTTGATGCCAGCTGGAACTTATCCAGACGTGGAAACAGGTGGTGCAATAGTTAGGTCTCGAAAGCCCACGGGCCATTTTACAAATTATACCAACCCGTATTATATCAGGCTAAAATTAAATATAAATTGGCCCATCGTAATCTGACCAGGCTTTCCACACAGCTATTTCATTTTTTCCGGCCCGTTAACAAGACTAGTCATAGTTCTTCGAAAATAAACGTTGGCCCAAATGATGAGAGTTTTTTTGTTGAGACTACAGTAGAACTTGATAAAACGGAAACAAGCAAACTTGAACAGAACGTGAAAAATCTATTGCAACAACTTTTCCTTAAGTCAACAAAAAAAACATTATGAGATGGCAGGGGTTCACATATAAAAATAACAAAAACACCTTCCGATTGGATGATAGTTCACATTAAAAAATATTCCTAGTGAAGAAAATAACATCTCAAAGCGTTTTTTTTTCATGTGGACTTTTAAGATCTAATGTTGGAACTCAATGTAACATGAAGCTCATCAGTAATTTATACATAGCAAGTACTAAAGAGAAGCTAATGGATATACATAGCAACTACTAAAGAAAACCTAATTGAGTAGTAATCGTATTGCAAGTTCCTCAGATTGTGTTGTGGGCTGAATATGAGTTTGACAAACAAAGTTGTAGTTTAGAAATGCACGGTCAAATTTTTTCAGCAATGTGTGGGAGCTTTCAGAACGGTACACCCTGAAGCACAATCTATTTGCTTAGAAGAACTCACAGATCAAAAGGACAAACTTAGTCACCAAACTTACCACGCAGAACTCAATTCAAGGACAGAACATTTCATGTGTAAGGTGAGTTTAATATAATGCATGCCACACTGAGTAGATTGATGAAAGAGTGTCATTACCTCTGTATTGGATCCTTCAGGTTTGTCAGATACTACATAGCGTAGGACATCCATGAAGAAAGCCGTTCCTTTGTCAGCGAAATTCTTGACATAGAAGCTAAGTAGTTGCCCAGATTTCGCTCTCAGATGCAGTAACCTCTGCTCAATATTGGGTTCATATTGCATCACTATGGGCCGAACAAAGGTGTCATATACAACATCACTTCCCTACAGAGACAATCAACTTAAATCAAATTTTCACTTAAACAAATGCATGATCTGCAAGAGAAGATAGAAGATGAAGAAACAAAATACACTTACCTTTGTTTTGGGGTACCATAGGTAAACAAAAAAAGCTAGCTTGATTTCTCCATACATAGGCATCCTGGTGTTGATGCGGTACAGTAATCATGAATGAGTAAGTGCTGGACTTTTAAAATATAAACGGAGAAAGAGGCAATGAGCATCGGCTAACCAAGATATGAGGTTCTCAAAGGCTATCACCATGGCCACAATAATCCTGGAAACATTCACAAAGAGGAAATTTATAAGGGTCTGTTAGCCTAATTTATACTTAAACACAGGTTCAACAAAGCAGTAATTTCTGTCACAGGAAAGAAAAAAAAACAACATTAATCTCAAATGAAGGTGCAGCATCGACAGTTCATCCATGTAATGATAAACATGTTTTAGAAGCATGCTAGTCATGAATCTCATCAGCCAGAAAACTATTTCATCATTTCATCTAGAACATCGTTTCTTTGGTGTTGGGCATGCACGCTCATAGATTTATATGATAGCGATGTCACTTACAACTTGATAGTGTGTAAACTAATATCCCCAACCGTTCAGTGAGTTATGCAAAAGGACTAACGAGTGCAGATTTTGTACAAAGAGGCTCCAACATCCCCAATACAGAATTCGACATTTTGTGATGTTTCAAAAAATCATTGAGAAATTGCATTGAAATGAATAAGTACACCACCTATTCTTAGGGCCCTGACTCTCAAAAAGAGCAGGGTCAAATACAGAGCATAAGCAAGGCAACTGCTCTACAACCATCACAGCAGTGCTCGGCACATGTTCGGAGCAGTATAAATCTCCTTGGCGGAGACAAACAACATTACCTGATGACTAAAAGGCCAAAAAGTTTGAATATTCTGAATCAATCGACCAACAAAAGAAGAAAAAGGATTGTCGTGAAACAAAAAAAATTCCCAATAACTATGTTACAAATTTTTTATATACTGACTAGCAATTAACACCAGAATTTGAAATACCATGTAGTGATATGATCACACCTGATCATGTTGTACTATATTCTGCATAATAACTCTCTCGTAAGTCTCCAAAGAATTAAAAACTTCTTATCAGTTCTTTTGAACTACAGGTCTACAACCAATTGAAAGCTTCCTAATTTTCTTTTGAAGGGCTTCATGCTGTAGTCAAAGGTGCATTAGGTCACGAAATAATTTTCAATTTTCTAGTGTATATCCTGTGCATTGAATTGGTCTATTGTTCATGGTCAATCGAGCTGATCACGACTATACAGGAGTCTTCGAACCTTCCATTTTTTAGTCTATCAGAAGCATTCCTCTTGTAGAAAAGGAAAGGATAAAAAATCAGTCTTCTTATGTCAAGATAATGAAATGGATGACTGGACAAGGAATCAACTTTACATTGTTAAACAAGGAAAAAGATTTGATGAATCTTCATCGCTTTCATAGAGAGAATGCAGAACTTAGAGTAATACCAAGAGCACAGGTCAGGAGTCTCATAACAGAATGCAAAACGAAATTGTTTCTAGAATAGCACAACAAGTGGGTGAGCGTTTTGCTTCAGATTCACATGTTGATGAACTACTTCCTACTTCCTCAGAACACACAATATCTCAAGTAAAAATACCTGACATACTTGACTGTAAGGAAAAAAAGGCAAAATGAATGACTAACCATGTACACATAAGAAGAGTAAGATGACAAACAGCATGACAAATAGCTTACATCAAATCAAGTCGGTATAAGGTAGGTTTGAAACAATCAAACAGCATTTGGTCAATTCTCGGATTCATATGAGGCTTGAAATCGGCTACCCGAAACCCCTGGGCAAAGGGCCAATACTTTGTGCCCTTAATCTTATGTTCAAGGACGGATGATATGAGGAACATCAATCTATCCTAAGTGACATGCACTGCATACATATATATACACCAAAGTAATGGTTACTCATTCCATTGAGGATCAGGTCAAACAGGCTGGTGAATAACGGAACAATTTCAGTTTTGTGGATAAGATCTCACTCTTTCATAGAATGGTAAACGTTTAAGATAGTAGTACTTCCTCCGTTCCCAAACGTTTGTCGCTTACAAAACGACAAATTTTCAAGGACGGGTGGAGTATACATTTTTTCAAAAAAAAAGGTCCTTGAAAAAAGACAGAAATTCCAACAGTACAAACAGATTACGTATAATAAAATGTTTGAAGTGTCCTCAACGAATGTGAAACAGAAAGAACTGAGCATTTTACTCAAACGAATGTTGATGAGCATGCCATTTGTCTCAAAATAGTTTGACAAAACTTGGAGAGCTACAGGTAGACATAGCCAGCATGACTATCATTACTTTTTCAATCACATAATATGGGAACCCCGTCATACTCAAAGCAATAATGGCCAATCGTGGTTTCCCGCTCTCATTGCAATAATCGATATCACAAAACCCAGTTTTAGTTGAGGCCCTCTCTAAAATGCAGATCAATGATCAGTCTTCCCGTTCTGATTGACACTATTTTTCCCCACGAGATTGAGGTGTCCACTACTAATAATCAACTAATAATCCAGTCGTCCACCTAACATCCAACTATTAACGCGCCACAAAGCACGCAACACTAGTTCCTCATACTGAAAAAAAAAGACTAAAGGGAGAGGCATATATAAATAAAGTTTGGCTCACAATCATCTCTCGTGAACCTTTTGCCTGGATTGGTAGACACTTCAAAAATAAATAAATAAAAAGGCACGGCGCTTCATGTTAAAGGGTGGCGAAGTAAAGTCAGCATCATGATTCATGATACCGGCGGCACATAAAGTGTAAAGCCACGTACGTTATCCAAGCTCTGAATCTCACGCAACGTCAGAGATTTGTGTTTATTTATTTATTTATTAAAAAACAGATAAAGAAGCAGGCTGGGTGAATGGCTGGTAATTATTACACCGAGAGTATGAGGAAATCAAGAGTAAATTAAACGGGCACAATCACTCGGAAGAGACGGAACTGGAACTCGAGCCCCGAGGCGAGGCGAGGCGATGAATGTGGTTGACCGAAGGAGGGAGGGAGGGAGGCGTGGACTGAGTTAAGTTACCAGTACTGGCACCAGAAGCGGAGCATGTGCGCGTCGTTGGGGCGCGTCTCCACCGTCTTGAAGCACTCGAACGCCGGCATCGCGTATCCGAACAGCAGCCTGGAGAGCCGAGTTGAGGAGTCAGGTAAGAGAGCAGGCACCAAGCGAAAACAGAGAAGGTGGAGGAAGAAGATGATGAAGCAGGGCGTTGTCGTCGGGCGGAGTTCGCCGCGGCGGGTGGGGGCGCGTCGGGTGGGCTTACAGCAGGATCTTAGAGAGGAGGTCCCCCAGCATCTTCGCGGCCGGGCGGTGGGAATGCGGGCGCCCTGCCTGCGCTTGTTCGGTGGCGCGGCTATCCCTGTCGAATCGAGGCCGAGGCGAGCGCGGAGTCGGAATGGTGGTGGAGGAAGAGGTGGGGGTGGGGGAGGCAGGGAAGGAAGCGGTTGCTTTGGCTTCGGGAAGAGAAGAGAGGAGATTTGAGGGAGGAGTTGCCGAGTTGGACTGGACCACGACTCCGCTCGCCGGAGACCGGGCACCGAGGGGGCGGGGAGATGAACTCGGGACTTGACACTTGGCAAGGGACCCGACGCGACGCCTGACTGGCTGCGCGGTGGGGCCCGAGGGAAGTTGCGCAGGGAAAGGGATCGTGACGTGGCAACGGGTGACCGTTCCGTCGTCGTCTCGTCGCTGGATGGATGGATGGATGGATGACCAGGTCCGTTTCTGGCAGTGGGCCGAAGCGGAGAACCTTCTCCTCTACTACAAACACCACTGGGATGATGCGTGCGTGCCACCACCAACCAAACGCGATACGCGACGGCGACCGGCTCGCCACGACTGGTCGTCGTCTGATAAACTTCCCGGTGGTTTCCCATTGTACATATATCTTCATCCTCCGCCGCGCAAGTAACTTACTTATGCTCGGCTAGATGCTTAGTCATGCATTGGGGTGTGTTTGGAAGAGTCCACGGTCAATACCTACGTACGCAGGGATTACGGGTACGACGGAGGGATGCGCTTGCGCTTGCGTTTGCTTCGAATTCAAGCAAGCCCACCGCGCTTCCCCATCGTCAACTCAAAATAGTCGTGCCGTATCTTCCTGGGCATTACCGCTTACAACAACATCATGCAATTACACAGGAGCATCACAAGATCAAAGGCAGTTCAGAGAATGTTGGTGCACATTACTCATAAATCTAATGAAGCAATGTTCGAAATAACTCGTTCGTTATCTCCATGACCGATCGGCTCGCGCGCGCTGATCCCTTGGGGTGGATGATGATGATGATTAGTTGGGATTCGCTTTAATTACCAACCACTACTATGAAATTAATTAGGTCGAGTGCGAAGTGAAGTTGGTTCGTTCGTTATAGGTTAGTTGTTGAGTTTAGGCGTGGGTGCACGTTAGCTCGCCGATCAATCAATCAGGGTCACGGTCGTTCGTTCACGCACTCACTCGATGATGATATGGTGTGATTTGACCTCGACATGCATGCCGTGACGGCTTATTAATTAGAGGAGCATCTCGTCTCATCTCATCTTATCTTGGAGCTTAGGTATCCATTATCTAAAAAAAATCTTGGAGCTTAGGATTCTCTGAAGCGTCGCGAGCTTGGGCCTGCCATTGGTGATCAGATAGGTGGCATCTCAGACGGCGGTCGATTCACGGGCCGCTTTGAGGTACGGCAGGCCGGCCTGATCGGGCCGAAGCGCAGGTGAGTACTGGGTCGCGGTTCTTGAGAGTTGGGTTCGTGGGCTTTACCAAACCACGGCACGGGCGGCGATCGCGGCTTGATTCATTCCCTCTTGCTTTCCGTCGTCGTCCTCCTCTTCCTTCCTTCCTTCAACTGTTCTCTGCTTCCAAAAATGACGCTTCTGTCAGCTTCACGAACTCCGTTTCCCTGTGCTGTATTCGGCATCTTGCTCCTGTAGTCTTGTTGGTGAAAGGTTGCCGAGGGCGGTGGTGGTGCTAACGGGCTCCATCCCTGAACTCATTTCCTTACAAAAAACAAAACAGAACTGATACTAGGAACTACAAAAATACTAGTAAATCTGTATTGCTGCATTGAGATGAAACGACATGTCAACAGCGTAGTACGTTACGTACAAGAATATGAAATCTCACGGGTCGGATGGATCTGTTCGAACACGCAGGAGTCAGTGGCTCAGCTCAGCGGTCAGAGCACATCCCTGACCCAACCCAAGGATGATCCGTCCGTCCAGTCCAGGCGAGGGGAGCGTGCGATCGACACCTCTCCCTCTCCCAGAGTCCCAGTCCCAGCAGCATCTTGCTTTTGCTTGCCCTCCTTCGCTCCTGGTCCTGGATCGACCGACCGGGCGAGCCAATTCAAGTCCAGCGGCCGGCCAACGCTCCTATAACTCGTCCGGTGTTATTTACAACAGATCATCAGCCTGCCACGCATTGGCCGCTGCTGCTGCTGATAAACCATTCAATCCTGTACAGTACTAGCGGCATCAGACTACGATGCCGCGACGGGATCATGGCTGTCGCGTGACACGCAGCATTTATTCAAGTGTAATGTACGCAGTTGACGCGGCAGAATAGAGTAGTAGTACCGCTGTACTTGATCCTGATTCCTGTTGAGTAATTAAGATCAGGAATAGCAAATCGCTGCAAAAGATTGCAGAGTGTAAGCCATGTATGAAAATACTCTCTCACCGTTTGGAAATACCCCTCCATCCCAAAAAGTTTGTCACTTTATAGTTCAATTGAACTACAAAGCGACAAACTTTTGGGACGGAGGGAGTACACGACATTTAGAAAAAAAAACAGTTGAATTTAAACTAAATTAGATGTTCTAAACGTCGTTACTCCTAAATTTAGTTTACTTTGGAACAGAGTAGAGTATTATACTATTTCACCATTGTCGGTACCCTGCGTACCAGATACCCTTTGATACTGCAAGAAGTGCAAAAGAGTTCTACTCGTCAAAGTTAAAGGTCTCCTCATGCCTCACATGTCATATTACACCGGACCCGCATCCCTCATATGGGTAGCTCCGGAAATTGACACGTGTAATGTAAATCCAGGGTTAAACTCCCAACCCAGAGAAGCCCCGCAATCAACACGTGTATAATGACCCCGGACCTAACCCCCAGCAGAGGAAAGCTCCGGTGTTGACACGTGTATATCAGTTCTGGAGCTACCTCCTCGCAAGGGGAAGCTCTAAAGCTAACACGTGTGGAGCCTCCGGACCTTCACCACCAACGAATACATTGATGAATCTCCTTCAGCACAGACATTTAAAGGACTTTTAAAGCGGCAGTTACAAGACTTAAATATGTGTCGTTAATGTTGTATTAACGACTCATGATCAAAGCACTGTTAATAGAGGTAACGCGGCTGTCGAAGGTCGTAAACGACACTTCCCCCGGACCTGCTTAGAGAGCAGCCCGCGGAGGTTCTTTGGATTCACGAAGGCTAGTCCCAGGAGATCGAACACAGCAGAATGATGGACACATGGGATTTACGTGGTTCGGGCCGCCGGAGCGTAATACCCTACGTCCACGGGAGTGTTGTGTATTGCCTTGCTTGAGCGTGTATGAGCCCCAGTCCAATTTTTTTTGTTCGTCCTTTGTGAAGGTCGTCTGTAGAGCCCTTTTATAATTCAAGGACTCTGTAGTCACAAGTTGGGTCCCAGTACCCGATAGGTGGTCCTGGGGAGAGTCAAATCCTATACAAGATCTAGGATTAATTGCTATCTACTTCCCTTTGTCAGGCGTGTCAATGCGCCGTCCCGCCGCGTCGTGCGCCAGGGCTACACATAGTTGGTGATGATGGCGGTGCACGTCTCGTCCGTCTTGTCCTCGCGACCCATTCGTCCGTCTTGCGGCGTGGGTCTGTACCGACTACTTGGACAAGACAGGACACTGGAGCCTTGACTTTCATAAGCGCGGCTCAGCCTGCCTGGGGAAGGCGCGTGTACTTAATGCCTGTCTAAGCAGCGCACGCATTCCTTTACTGCGGCTTCCTACCACACTGAGTTGGGCGTCCGTCACGTGGTTACGTCGGAGCCTGCCTCTGCGGGAAGTAAAGCACTTTGACGGAACAGGCCACGTGGCGCATTCGGAGCCCACCCCTATGGAGGGGTGGGGGGCTCAGCCCTGCAGGCCACGTGGTAGCTCCGGTGCCTTTCCTTGCGCGAGCGCGGACTTGGCCCTGAGGTCCCGATTGGCCACGTGGCGGCTCCGGAGCCCTCCTCAGCGGGGAGGCGTGGGCTTGGCCCTGTCGGCCACATGGCAGCTTGGGAGCCTCCTGATAGGAGAATAGATGATGATGCCCGATCTTCCGATAGGTAATGGGTAAGTCGATCGATGGAGATCTCGACGTTGATGATCCGAGGCTCTCGAGTAGAACACGAACAACCCCTGCAATCACTACACCACCGCTCCGTTGGTTATCAACCGTGCTTCACACGATTGACCTCGCCAAGAAGGCTAATCCCTGCAAGTGCAACCGAGAACACAAGCAAGAACAAGGTAGACACGATCTGAAATCGCGAAGTTGGGGTTTCACAAACTGTAGAACAGCGATATTATTAATCTATGCAAAACCCAATTGTTCATGGCAGCTACTAAGGAGTATATATAGGTGGGAGGACGTCCAAGGGGGTGTTGGGGTCGTTACCTAACCCTAACACACGAAAATAATGGACTTAGACTTGATACAAGGCCCAATGGCCCAATATGGTGGCACAGCACCCTGACAGATTCTGTACTTGATTTTGTTTCGACGATTCCCGACGACTCCGAAGGAATTTTGACATGGGACCGGTTCCATTGGAAAGGTTATCCTCTCCCCTTTCCGTGCATATGTAGAACGTTCAAAACGGAGTTCGTATGCGTCCAGGGCGTCCGTTTTAGTGCGTACTTCTCCTGGACTCCGAGTTGGATACGATTTGGAGTTTGGTTCGGTTTCCATCTTCTTTGAACGAATTCTCTGGTCTTCCACGTCCCTAATACTCCCTCCAAGTACTCCTTGAACTTCTCCATGGATCATAATCACAAATAAATCATTAAGTAGCAATTTATGTTCAAAAACATATAAGGAAATATATAAGAACGAGTTCACCTCTGAAATTAATTGTTGTGTATGAACTCTATTGATTGCATCTTGTATGTTCAATGGAGTGTTGTTTGTATCCATAGAAGTGATGTCCTCATCATCCTCCCCTTCTTGAATTGGAGTCGTCCTCGACTCAAGTTCATCTTCTATCATGTGTGGGTCCATATGTGCAACGCCATCAAATCTTCTTGTAAGCATGAAAGGAGGAGGCCAAGGTGGTGGACGACATAGTGCACCATCTTGATCTTGTCCAAACAAGAGCGCACATTCACTTGAGCCAGGATGCCAAACAAATAAACTTTGTACCATATTTGTAGGTGCAATGATAATGTGCATGATCTCATCATTCTCCCCTTCTTTATGACAAGCCGTCCTCGGCTTGCTCGTATGTCCAGTAAAAAGGATTGCTTTGGGGATAGAATGAACTCTGTCCATATTGCACGACTGCAGCGAACAATACTTCTCTTTTATTTTTTGTCCCTGCTGCAAGAAAAAAATACTAGAAAAGCTTGACAAAACATTATTAGCGTTAGTGCATTCATTTACTTTAGGATGTTGTTGCAGCACAAAAGGAGTTTTCTCATTTGAACAAACGTAAACTTTATGCACCATAAACACACCACTATGTTCATATTTGCCTATTGCATAAAAAATATTTCTACTTAACAAAAGCAATTCGGATTGGGAAAATATTCTCTTCTCTACTATATCTAGATCACAAAGAGTGTCAAATTCAATATAACCCAAAGTATTTAGAGAAGACAAAAAATTCAGCTCATCATTTTCAGCAGTAGTGGTGATCAAATTATGAATTTCAGCACAAGTAGGTGAATCCAAAACACAATCATCTTGTACATTAACTTGTTTTTGCATAGGTATAATAGAGTTATCAGCACACAACTCTTTCGTAGCGCAATGATCAGCAGGAAAATCAACATGTGACAATGGTGTATAAATAAACGATTCTAATAGTTGCTCCTCAAAAATAGCATGATTGGTGGAAAAATTTAGAACATCCAAAAACTTTGTATTTGTAGAATGTGTTGCCTTACCATGTTCAGCAGTGATTTCGAGTGCATTATGAGTTGATCCATCTAAAATTTCACAAGTGTTGTCAAAAGCCTCGTTCTCTTTTGCATCATCTATATTATTTTCTATATTGTCCTGCAAAACGTTAGACACAAAAGGAGGTGCAACAAGAAATTTCTCCTCAAATTGCTGAATTTCTTCTTTGCACATAGATACATTAGCAAAAGTTTCTCGCATAAGAATTTTTGTTTCTTTCCATGTTCGAGGTTTTTCTATATCGCTTAAGTTGTCCCACCAAGTTAATGCACAATCAACTAACGCACTAGAAATATTTCTAATCTTCCTCCTCTCACACATATGACATTTTCCAAAAATTTTATCTAACTCTATTTCCCAAGCAATATATTCATCATAACCAAGACCATCATAAGAAGGAAGAGATGGGAGAATGTAATTACTTCTTGTGGAAGGTGTTGTAAAGGTGGTCTGAATGTCATGTGAATCCTTGGTTGATGTTTGATTTTTAGTGAGCAACTCTATCGCCGTCTTCATCATATCCATCATCTCAGCATATAATGCATGATTCTTGCTTTTACCTGACATTGTTAGTAGCAAACAGAAGACAACCCAAAAAAATTTGTTATCCCTATCAACTACAAAGGATAATGAAAAAGTGGAAGTGGAATCACACACTCTCAAGCGTCTTACCACGCTCTTACAAGTGTTCTTACCGACACTGCAGGTGGCAAACGGTGGCCGGTATGAAGAAACCAATGAAGCGTGGGATGATTGCAAATGTGTATCGATTCTGCTCAAGAGTAAGGTGTAGCTTGGATGGCACTTTCTATGTATCAAGGGTTAGCAACAATGAAATCAGATAGTAAAGTTGAATAAGTGTCCAAAGTATTTGTCAAAGTTGCTGGCCTAAATGTGTTCCTAGTAGTTCAAGCTAGCAAGACATGAGACAAAACTAGATGACACAAAGAATGCAAGCACTTCTGTTTTTTTTTGTTGTTTTTTTCCTCTTTTTTTGTGCGGCTTTTGTTTCTTGTTTTGCACTTGCCTTTTTCTTTTTTCTTCCTTTTTTTTTTTCAGAATGTGCTGCAAGGGAAGAACACAATGAAAATCAACCCAAGATATCTCGTGTGTCTGTCGCAGATTTTCTGCTCAATCTTCCAAGGACAAATAGGCACACTTATAGGCTCTAAATTGGAAAACTTAGAACAGCAAGATTGTATATATATCTCTCCTCTTTAATTTCAATATATGGAAGACCTATTTTGGAAAAAAACAATAGGAGATACTGACCCCGAAATACAGACTGTTCAGAATTTTTAGGTCAATAACAGATTCGGATCTAATGCAATTTAGACATCGATAACTATATTTTCTGGGAAAATGATGAATATGAAAGTTATAGAGAACTTCTTAATCTTTCCATAAAGTACAAGAACATCAAAATCCGAGTTCGTATGTGCGAGATATGATGAAAATACTGAACTGGACAAAGATGAATCAAATCTGGACGTGATGACGTGATTCAAAAGGATGAATCACACAATGCAAAACTCAAACTAAGACCAAAAACACTTTCTAAACCAGCAATATGACTCAACCACGGACACAAACTCAACAAAACCAAACTGAATAACAAAGTTGCAAAGGCTCAATGTGGTTTGGACAAAGTAATGAACAGATCTACTAAACTGCAAGTTTTTTGTGGCTTTTTTGTGGACTCTAGGTATGAAAAACAAAACTAATGTAATGGATAGATGAATTACCTAACGGGTAACCTGGAAATCTGATACCAATTGATGAGTAGGTTTAGGCCCGATCTTCCGAAAGGTATGTCGATTGGGGTGGAGAACTCGACGTTGATGATCCGCGGCACTCGAGCGGTTCGAGTACCCCTGCAATCACTACACCACGGCTTCGTTGGTTATCAACCGTACTGCACACGCTTGACCTCGCCAAGAAGGCTAATCCCTGCAAGTGCAATCGAGAACACGAGCAAGAACGTAGAAGACACGATCGGAAATCGCGAAATTGGGGTCTCACAAACCGTAGAACGGCGATTTTATTGATCTAAGCAAAACCCAATTGTTCATGGCGGCTACTAAGGAGTATATATAGGTGGGAGGACGTCCAAGGGGGTGTTGGGGTCGTGACCTAACCCTAACACACGAAAATAATGGACTTAGACTTGATACAAGGCCCAATGGCCCAATATGGTGGCACATCACCCTGACAGATTCTGTACTTGATTTTGTTTCGACGATTCCCGACGGCTCCGAAGGAATTTTGACATGGGACCGGTGCCATTGGAAAGGTTATCCTCTCCCCTTTCCGTGCATATGTAGAACGTCCAAAACGGAGTTCGTATGCGTCCTGGGCGTCCGTTTTAGTGCGTACTTCTCCTGGACTCCGAGTTGGATACGATTTGGAGTTTGGTTCGGTTTCCATCTTCTTTGAACGAATTCTCTGGTCTTCCACGTCCCTAATACTCCCTCCAAGTACTCCTTGAACCTCTCCATGGATCCTAATCACAAATAAATCATTAAGTAGCAATTTATGTTCAAAAACATATAAGGAAATATATAAGAACGAGTTCACCTCTGAAATTAATTGTTGTGTATGAACTCTATTGATTGCATCTTGTATGTTCAATGGAGTGTTGTTTGTATCCATAGAAGTGATGTCCTCATCACCTCCACCGACGGGGAGGTAGGATCGGGTCCTTCCCTCCTCTACGTGGCAGCCTCGAATTCGGCTTCTTAGGAAGAGGCGGAGTCCTTAGCGGTTTTCTCCTGTGCGCGGGGGTACCCGGTCTGCAGAGTACCGACAGTGGCCCCCGAGCCTACCTCGGGAGAGTCGTCGATACCGCAGGTGGGGTCTTCTCCCTTTTCTTCCCGCGCAACTCTTCTGATTCCGCTTCAAGGCAGTTCCCCATGCGACACGCCCCTGCCGTTGAGGCGACGTGTCTCCTTCCGGTTAGTGAAGGCGCTGAACAGGCACCGCGCGACGTGACTCCTGCCTTCAATCGTGCTTTAACTGTGGTGGTTCCCAAGGTGGCTCCTGCACTTTCGCTACTTTTGCCCTTTCGGAAACCGCCGAGTTACCTCTCGCATAGCTAGCTGCCCGGCTCGCCTTCTTTGTCGAGCGACCCGTGCCCTCATGTCATTGCCCATATGGGTTCATTACTCTCCTACTGGGGCTGCGGTGATCCATACTTTTGCGCCTGCTGGCCTGCAGGGGTGCATAAAAAGAGAACTTTCCCCCTGAGGGTTCTTTCTCCCACCTCTGCATCCCTGCGCTCGTGTTTTTGCCTCAAGCCCAGTTCTTGCGCTCTAGTTCCCAGCCTCCCCGTCCAGAGCTTCCAACCTCAGCCCTTATGGCGAGCGTCTTGCCCAAGTCCAGGCTGTTCAGGCCCGCTGACCTGGCCCCTATGCGCTGGCTTCTTGGCTGGAATACTCCTGAGCAGGAGTCGTGGCTCCGTCCTGGGAGGCTCCCGCTGAGCCTCTCCGCTGGGGAGATGGTCCTCTTCTCGTCATACGTGCTGGCCGGCTTCGTCCCGCCAGCATCCGCCTTCTTGGTCATGCTCCTGGAGACCTTTGGCCTCCAACTCCACCACCTCGCGCCGAACTCGATCGCCATGCTGGCAGTCTTCGCTCACCTCTGCGAGATGTTCGTGGGGGTGATGCCGTCGGTAAAGCTCTTCCGGTACTTTTTTGTACTGAGGGCCACCGGCAGGAGTTCAAAGGAGCACCTCGGCGCCTACTACTTCTAGCACCGGACAAAGGTCCCCACGAGGTACATTGCTTCCTTCAACTCAGCAAGGTGGGAGATGTGACGCGAAGATTGGATGATCGCCAAGGTCGAGGCCCACGACCGGATGTGCCTCCCCACCGGGATCCCCTACTTCGAGCGATCATTCTAGGAGGAGCACCCAGAGTTGGAGGAGGCGTTCAACCCGGTGCTGGAGAGGATCCAGATGCTGGCGGACCACGGGCTGTCGTCTGCCATGGTGCTGAGGGACTTCATGTACCGTCGCATAGCCCTGCTTCAGCACCATGCCCGCCCGACGTCGATGTTCACCGGGCTGTCGGACTGGACCCGGCTCGAGACCGGCCCTGACTCCAACCTGGGCGAGCAGCACCTGCTCGACATGCTGGCCCGGGTCTGTCCCGACGACATCTCCGCTGAGGCACTTGCTCTTCCGTCGGCCTGCCGCCCCTTGTGCTCGGACTCCGAGTTGAGGAGGCAGCTGCTGAAGACTATGTCGATCCTTGATGAGTCCGGGCTGGCGCGGCGCCAGATCGGGGACCCGTTCCGGGGGGTTAGCATTGCTGACGACGCTGAGGGAGGCGATTCTCCCTTAAGCGACATTGGTTCTTCAAGCGGCGACTCCTCGAGCGGCCCCCAGCACCATCCATGGGGTGGTGTCGTCGCCCCCGACGACAACGGGAAGGGGAAGGTGCCGGTTCCGGTGCTGGACCCGTCCCCCAAGAAGCGCGCCCGGTCGCCACCGTCGGCCCCTTCTGCCCTTCGCCAGGACTCCGGGGCCCTGCCGCGCTCATCGCCAGGGGGCGCCGATGGCGCCACCTTGCCGCCCGAGTCTTCCACACGCAAGAGGGGGAGGCTCCTCAACGCCGACAGGACCCCAGCGTTCCCTCTTCGTTCGGGTGGGGGGGGGGGGCTAGACCTCGGGGGTGCCGCCGACACCATCACCACAGGGCCCCCCAGTGCACTCAGGGGCCCCCACTACGGGTTCGGGGGGTCCGACCCCCCCCCCCCCCAACCCTTTCGGGAAGCGGTGGAACTTCAGCGTCCCCCGGTAAGCCTGCTCAGATTTTACCTTGGGTGTTCTTTGCTGTGCGCCTACCCTGTCAATCTCTTATGGTCTGAGCTTGCTTGGTTTCAGCGCTTCCACAGCTACTCCACCACCTGCGGGCACTTCTGCTGGAGGGTCTACCGCTCCAGTCAGCTCGCGGGGATCGTCTGCTGCCTCGGGCCCTGCTCCGATGCCCCAGGCTGCTACCTCTGGGGTACCTCGAGCCCCCGTGTCTGAGACCCCCGCAGCGGCTGCCGGAGCCCAACCGCACGCGCCGATGACCGTCGCTGCGCCTACCAACGACACAGCGTCCACCGGCCACTCCGTGTCGGCCGACGCCGCCGTGCCCTCTGACACTGCTGCGTCGACTGGCGACACCGCCCCGGGTGCTGCCATCCGGGAGGGGGCCCTGGTCCCCGCCTCCCCAGTGGTCCTCCAAATGGAGGACGATATTGAGGAAGTGGGGAGGCAGAGGCCTGCTGCTACGGTGGAGCCCCTCCCCCTATCCGAGGCTATGGCCGTGGTCTACTCCGGCTTCCGGCAGGCCCAGGCGGCCCTTGCCCGGGAGAAAGGGTGGCTCGAGGACGAGGACGACTGGCTCCGGGAGTGGGCGAGGGCCCTGGAGGCCCGGACTCGGCTGGCAAAGAGCCGAGCGGCCCAGCGGGAGGCGGTCGTTCGGGAGGAGATGAAGATCCTCGAGCAGGAGCGCGACCTCATCGCCCAGCTGGACATCGTCACCCAGAAGCTGAAGGCAGACACCGAGACCATCCACGCTGAGGCCAGCTCGCGCCTTCAGGCCTGCGAGGACCTTCAGCACCTGCTGTCCCTCCGGGAGGCCGCTCTAGACGATCAGGAGCGGGAGCTGGCGGCGGAGCGGGCCGAAGTGGAGGCGACCTGCCGCGGGCTCATCCTCCAGCAGGAAGGGGCGAGAGTCCGCGCCGCCGAGCTGGACCGCCAGGAAGCCGCCATAGCTGAAGCGCAGCAGGCCTAGTCCGCTGAGTGCCAGGCCCTTCTGGACCGCGAGTTCAACGTCACCCTCAAGGAGGGTGACTTGAACCGCCGTGAGGCGGGGGTCGACGAGCGCGAGAGGGCCTTGGCGGCCAGGGAGAAGCGGTTCCTGGACGGCGGCCCCCGGGCACTGGCGGCGGCCTAGCAGGAGGTGGCGGAGCTCCGAGCGGCGCGCTCTGCCGAGGCCCAGAAGGTCTGGGAGTTCCTCGGCGATGCCGACTCGGCTATGGTGCCGCTTGGCTTCAGCCCGACGCGCATGGGGGAGCCAGCGCAGGAGGTGAGTCAGGTGTTCCCAGCGCTCGACTCCACCAGCTCGAGGATGCGCTCACTGGGGGCCATCCTTGACAACCAGCTGGAGGCCGAGGGACGGATGCTGGTGAAGGAGGTGGCGACACACATCCTGTCCTTCTTCCGGAGCTGGTACTCCGACGTCTCCCTACAGCCGGTCCTCGAGGGGCCCATCGCCGAGAGGGAAGAGGCCGCCAAGTCTGAAGTTTCGGATGTGGTGGCACTCATCGCCTCAAGGTTCCAGCAGAGCGACTGAGGGCTCCCTGGGCGTCTGTTTAAGTTTTTGTCTTTCTGTCTTTTGTCTTGTGGTTGGCTTGTGATGACAAACTCTTTATTTGTGCGATAAAAAATCTGTCTGTGGTGCCCTTTTATACTCAGCTTGCTTTTATTTCCAGCAGTGTCTTCCGGCTGCTTGTTGTTCCTTAGCTTCCAGGACCTGCCGTCCCCCAAAGTATGGCCCCCTGACAGGCGTGCCTAGTTGTTATGGGCACTCCTATCATACACTTAGGGTTTAGGGCGGACCGGTGCAGGAGGAGCCTAGGATTCGTAGGTAGCATTGCCGTAGCTGAGTATGCAGGTATGTCGACAGCGGCCCCCCCTGGGGGTGCCGCCGGAGCTTCAGTTCCACTGTGCTTGCCATCTTTGGCGAGAGGTCGACAGCGGGACGGTGGTTGCTGGAATAACTTCCTCAAAGACCTGTACATAGATCAAAAAAGAGAAGTAATTTTGTCCGCTGGTCACTTTACCCCTGCTCTTTTTGTAGTGTCGCTTGACTTACGATCCTGGGCTGACTCGTGGGGCTTGGGTAATTCAGTGCTTCTGTACCAATGCTCGTTGTCCAGAATACCCAAGGGTGGTCTATCTGGCCCCGAGCACTCGGCTGCAGCGCTGGGGAGGTAGAACACACAGGCTTAGGGGTACGGGACCAGGCTAAGCAGGCTGTGGCCCTAGACCCCCCGCTCGGCGTAAGCCTTTTCCGGGGGGGGGGGGGGGGGGGGGACCATCTGGAGACACAGGCCCCCGAGTATTGGAACAACCGAGGCCCTAGGCGCATCGCAGGTACCTCAAGCAACCCCACCTGCAGTTCAGACAGCAAGGCTCCCACTATTGTTAAAGCAGGGGAAAAACGACAGCGCTCATGATAGATCACGAGCTATGGCGGGCTTATAGCAACATCATAAAAATTAAAGATAATTTTTGAATTGACAAACCCTACACTAGGCAGGACAACATTCTTTCATTGTAGTTTCTCATAAGATGAAGCAGACTTTACAAGGGGAATAACCCGGCCTGGGTG
>JAYESD010000163.1:0-117063 GCA_036927565.1 Tuctoria greenei | reverse complement strand
ATGCTCGCGCAGCCAAACACAAATGTACCCCCGTGCAACGCTGTAAAAAAAGGATGCAACACAAGGACTACACTTAACTTTCAGAGTTCTGATGGGGTCCGGTTCCTTAGTGCTGTTATGATCCAGTCAGACGTGTAACACTTTCCTGTTCCTTATAACATATTAGTTTCATAAAACATGAATATTAAAAATAATAACAAATTTAAATGAAGGAAAAAGGCGTGCCAACAAAAAAGAATACAAGAAATAATAACATAAAATATTGAATTCCACAAAATAACAATATTAAAATATAATAGTAAATTTAAATAAAACACAAAGAGCGTAAAAAAAAAAGGATACAAATATCAAATGCCACAACTTGGATTTAACGGATTTCGCCAAGTCCCTGATATTCACATTGTTAAGAATTATAGAAAAAAACACGGTAAGATGCCAATTTTTACTACGGCTGGGATATTGTTTTGCTATGATGTGGATGTGGTATTGTTTTACTATGGCATGGATGAGGTATTGTTGCTATTGTTATTTTCCATTATAAGGGCCTAAATGAAAGACAAATGTGTACCGGCAAAAAAGGGATGCAACACGAGGACTTCTCTCCCAAGCACGCTTAACTTCGAAGTTCTGATGGGAACCGATGCTTTAGCGATGGTATGATAGCATCCAACACATAACACCTTCGTGTTCCTTATAAGTTCTCTCGTCACCTTCGTCTACATGATTTCCGGAAAGCCACGCGCACATCCGCCCCCATATGCTCGCGCTACGGAACATGAACATAACCCGTACGGAGCTGTCAAAATATTAAATTCCACAAAACCAAATGAGATAACCAAAAAATAATAAACGGTTTTAAATAAAAGATAAATGTGTATCGGCAAAAAAAGGATGCAACATGAGGAATTCCCAAGAGATCACCCATCCTAGTACTACTCTCGCCCAAGCACGTTTAGTTTTGGAGTTCTGATGGCATCCAGTGCTCTAGTTCTGGTATGATCCCATCTGACATGTAACACCTTCTCGTTCCTTATAAGTTCTCCCGTCACCTTCGCCTACACGATTTTAGGAGAGCCGCGCGCACGTCCGCCCCCTATATGCTCGCGTAGCAGAACACGAATGTACCCCCGTGCAACGCCGTAAAAAAAGGATGCAACACAAGGACTACACTTAACTTCAGAGTTCTGATGGGGTCCGGTGCCTTAGTGCTGTTATGATCCTGTCCAACGTGTAATACTTTCATGTTCCTTATAACATATTAGTTTCATAAAACATGAATATTAAAAATAATAACGAATTTAAATGAAGGATAAATGTGTGCCAACAAAAAAGAATACAAGAAATAATAACATGAAATATTGAATTCCACAAAATAACATTATTAAAATATAATAGTAAATTGAAATAAAACACAAAGGCGTACGAACAAAAAGGGATACAAATATCAAATGCCACAACTGGATGTAAGAGATTTCGCCAAGTCCCCTATTTTCACATTGTTAAGAATTATAGAAAAAAAACACGGTAACATGCCAATTTTTACTACGGCTGGGATATTGTTTTGCTATGATGTGGATGTGGTATTGTTTTACTATGGCTTGGATGAGGTATTATTACTATTGTTATTTTTCATTGTAAGGGCCTAAATGAAAGACAAATGTGTATCGGCAAAAAAGGGATGCAACACGAGGACTTCCCAGGGGGTCACCCATCCTAGTACTACTCTCGCCCAAGCACGCTTAACTTCGGAGTTCTGATGGGATCCAGTGCTTTAGTGCTGGTATGATCGCATCTGACATGTAACACCATGTCGTTCCTTATAAGCACCTTCCCTACACGATTTCAGGAGAGCCACGCGCACGTCCGCCCCCCATATGCTCGCGCAGCCGAACACAAATGTACCCCCGTGCAACGCTGTAAAAAAAAGGATGCAACACAAGGACTACACTTAACTTTCAGAGTTCTGATGGGGTCCGGTGCCTTAGTGCTGTTATGATCCAGTCAGACGTGTAATACTTTCCCGTTCCTTATAACATATTTGTTTCATAAACCATGAATATTAAAAATAATAACGAATTTAAATGAAGGAAAAAGGCGTGCCAACAAAAAAGAATACAAGAAATAATAACATAAAATATTGAATTCCACAAAATAACAATATTAAAATATAATAGTAAATTTAAATAAAACACAAAGGGCGTACAAAAAAAGGGATACAAATATCAAATGCCACAACTTGGATGTAACGGATTTCGCCAAGTCCCTGATATTCACATTGTTAAGAATTATAGAAAAAAACACGGTAAGATGCCAATTTTTACTATGGCTGGGATATTGTTTTGCTATGATGTGGATGTGGTATTGTTTTACTATGGCTTGGATGAGGTATGTTGCTATTGTTATTTTCCATTATAAGGGCCTAAGTGAAAGACAAATGTGTACCGGCAAAAAAGGGATGCAACACGAGGACTTCTCTCCCAAGCACGCTTAACTTCGGAGTTCTGATGGGAACCGATGCTTTAGTGCTGGTATGATCGCATCCAACACATAACACCTTCGTGTTCCTTATATGCTCTCCCGTCACCTTTGTCTACATGATTTCCGGAGAGCCACGCGCACATCCGCCCCCATATGCTCGCGCTACGGAACATGAACATAACCCGTACGGAGCTGTCAAAATATTAAATTCCACAAAACCAAATGAGATAACAAAAAAATAATAAACGGTTTTAAATAAAAGATAAATGTCTATCGGCAAAAAAAGTATGCAACATGAGGAATTCCCAAGAGATCACCCATCCTAGTACTACTCTCGCCCAAGCACGTTTAGTTTTGGAGTTCTGATGGCATCTAGTGCTCTAGTTCTGGTATGATCGCATCTGACATTTAACACCTTCTCGTTCCTTATAAGTTCTCCAGTCACCTTCGCCTACACGATTTCAGGAGAGCCACGCGCACGTCCGCCCCCTATATGCTCGCGTAGCAGAACACGAATGTACCCCCGTGCAACGCCGTAAAAAAAGGATGCAACACAAGGACTACACTTAACTTTCAGAGTTCTGATGGGGTCCGGTGCCCTAGTGCTGTTATGATCCTGTCCAACGTGTAATACTTTCCTGTTCCTTATAACATATTAGTTTCATAAAACATGAATATTAAAAATAATAACGAATTCAAATGAAGGATAAATGTGTGCCAACAAAAAAGAATACAAGAAATAATAACATGAAATATTGAATTCCACAAAATAACAATATTATAATATAATAGTAAATTGAAATAAACACAAAGGCGTACGAACAAAAAGGGATACAAATATCAAATGCCACAACTGGATGTAAGAGATTTCGCCAAGTCCCCTATTTTCACATTGTTAATAATTATAGAAAAAAACACGGTAACATGCCAATTTTTACTACGGCTGGGATATTGTTTTGCTATGATGTGGATGTGGTATTGTTTTACTATGGCTTGGATGAGGTATTGTTACTATTGTTATTTTCCATTGTAAGGGCCTAAATGAAAGACAAATGTGTATCGGCAAAAAAGGGATGCGACACAAGGACTTCCCAGGAGGTCACCCATCCTAGTACTACTCTCGCCCAAGCACGCTTAACTTCGGAGTTCTAATGGGATCCGGTGCTTTATTGCTGGTATGATCGCATCCGACATGTAACACCATGTCGTTCCTTATAAGCACCTTCCCCTACACCATTTCAGGAGAGCCACGCGCACGTCCGCCCCCCATATGCTCGCGCAGCCAAACACAAATGTACCCCCGTGCAACGCTGTAAAAAAAGGATGCAACACAAGGACTACACTTAACTTTCAGAGTTCTGATGGGGTCCGGTTCCTTAGTGCTGTTATGATCCAGTCAGACGTGTAATACTTTCCCGTTCCTTATAACATATTAGTTTCATAAAACATGAATATTAAAAATAATAACAAATTTAAATGAAGGAAAAAGGCGTGCCAACGAAAAAGAATACAAGAAATAATAACATAAAATATTGAATTCCACAAAATAACAATATTAAAATATAATAGTAAATTTAAATAAAACACAAAGAGCGTACAAAAAAAAAAGGATACAAATATCAAATGCCACAACTTGGATGTAACGGATTTCGCCAAGTCCCTGATATTCACATTGTTAAGAATTATAGAAAAAAACACGGTAAGATGCCAATTTTTACTACGGCTGGGATATTGTTTTGCTATGATGTGGATGTGGTATTGTTTTACTATGGCATGGATGAGGTATTGTTGCTATTGTTATTTTCCATTATAAGGGCCTAAATGAAAGACAAATGTGTACCGGCAAAAAAGGGATGCAACACGATGACTTCTCTCCCAAGCACGCTTAACTTCGGAGTTCTGATGGGAACCGATGCTTTAGTGCTGGTATGATCGCATCCAACACATAACACCTTCGTGTTCCTTATAAGCTCTCCCGTCACCTTCGTCTACATGATTTCCGGAGATCCACGCGCACATCCGCCCCCATATGCTCGTGCTACGGAACATACATAACCCGTACGGAGCTGTCAAAATATTAAATTCCACAAATCCAAATGAGATAACAAAAAATAATAAACAATTTTAAATAAAAGATAAATGTGTATCGTCAAAAAACGGATGCAACATGAGGATTTCCCAAGAGATCACCCATCCTAGTACTACTCTCGCCCAAGCACGTTTAGTTTTGGAGTTCTGATGGCATCCAGTGCTCTAGTTCTGGTATGATCGCATCCGACATGTAACACCTTCTCGTTCCTTATAAGTTCTCCAGTCACCTTCACCTACACGATTTCAGGAGAGCCACGCGCACGTCCGCCCCCTATATGCTCGCGTAGCAGAACACGAATGTACCCCCGTGCAACGCCGTAAAAAAAGGATGCAACACAAGGACTACACTTAACTTTCAGAGTTCTGATGGGGTCCGGTGCCTTAGTGCTGTTATGATCCTGTCCAACGTGTAATACTTTCCTGTTCCTTATAACATATTAGTTTCATAAAACATGAATATTAAAAATAATAACGAATTCAAATGAAGGATAAATGTGTGCCAACAAAAAAGAATACAAGAAATAATAACATGAAATATTGAATTCCACAAAATAACAATATTAAAATATAATAGTAAATTGAAATAAAACACAAAGGCGTACGAACAAAAAGGGATACAAATATCAAATGCCACAACTGGATGTAAGATATTTCGCCAAGTCCCCTATTTCCACATTGTTAAGAATTATAGAAAAAAACACGGTAACATGCCAATTTTTACTACGGCTGGGATATTGTTTTGCTATGATGTGGATGTGGTATTGTTTTAGTATGGCTTGGATGAGTTATTGTTACTATTGTTATTTTCCATTGTAAGGGCCTAAATGAAAGACAAATGTGTATCGGCAAAAAAGGGATGCAACACGAGGACTTTCCAGGAGGTCAACCATCCTAGTACTACTCTCGCCCAAGCACGCTTAACTTCGGAGTTCTGATGGGATCCGGTGCTTTAGTGCTGGTATGATCGCATCCGACATGTAACACCATGTCGTTCCTTATAAGCACCTTCCCCTACACGATTTCAGGAGAGCCACGCGCACGTCCGCCCCCCATATGCTCGCGCAGCCGAACACAAATGTACCCCCGTGCAACGCTGTAAAAAAAAGGATGCAACACAAGGACTACACTTAACTTTCAGAGTTCTGATGGGGTCCGGTGCCTTAGTGCTGTTATGATCCAGTCAGACGTGTAATACTTTCCCGTTTCTTATAACATATTAGTTTCATAAAACATGAATATTAAAAATAATAACGAATTTAAATGAAGTAGAAAGGCGTGCCAACAAAAAAGAATACAAGAAATAATAACATAAAATATTGAATTCCACAAAATAACAATATTAAAATATAATAGTAAATTTAAATAAAACACAAAGGGCTAACAAAAAAAAGGGATACAAATATCAAATGCCACAACTTGGATGTAACGGATTTCGCCAAGTCCCTGATATTCACATTGTTAAGAATTATAGAAAAAAACACGGTAAGATGCCAATTTTTACTACGGCTGGGATATTGTTTTGCTATGATGTGGATGTGGTATTGTTTTACTATGGCTTGGATGAGGTATTGTTGCTATTGTTATTTTCCATTATAAGGGCCTAAATGAAAGACAAATGTGTACCGGCAAAAAAGGGATGCAACACGAGGACTTCTCTCCCAAGCACGCTTAACTTCGAAGTTCTGATGGGAACCGATGCTTTAGCGCTGGTATGATAGCATCCAACACATAACACCTTCGTGTTCCTTATAAGTTCTCTCGTCACCTTCGTCTACATGATTTCCGGAGAGCCACGCGCACATCCGCCCCCATATGCTCGCGCTACGGAACATGAACATAACCCGTACGGAGCTGTCAAAATATTAAATTCCACAAAACCAAATGAGATAACAAAAAATAATAAATGGTTTTAAATAAAAGATAAATGTGTATCGGCAAAAAAAGGATGCAACATGAGGAATTCCCAAGAGATCACCCATCCTAGTACTACTCTCGCCCAAGCACGTTTAGTTTTGGAGTTCTGATGGCATCCAGTGCTCTAGTTCTGGTATGATCGCATCCGACATGTAACACCTTCTCGTTCCTTATAAGTTCTCCCGTCACCTTCGCCTACACGATTTCAGGAGAGCCACGCGCACGTCCGCCCCCTATATGCTCGCGTAGCAGAACACGAATGTACTCCCGTGCAACGCCGTAAAAAAAGGATGCAACACAAGGACTACACTTAACTTTTAGAGTTCTGATGGGGTCCGGTACCTTAGTGCTGTTATGATTCTGTCCAACGTGTAATACTTTCCTGTTCCTTATAACATATTAGTTTAATAAAACATGAATATTAAAAATAATAACGAATTTAAATGAAGGATAAATGTGTGCCAACAAAAAAGAATACAAGAAATAATAACATGAAATATTGAATTCCACAAAATAACAATATTATAATATAATAGTAAATTGAAATAAAACACAAAGGCGTACGAACAAAAAGGGATACAAATATCAAATGCCACAACTGGATGTAAGAGATTTCGCCAAGTCCCCTATTTTCACATTGTTAAGAATTATAGGAAAAAAACACGGTAACATGCCAATTTTTACTACGGCTGGGATATTGTTTTGCTATGATGTGGATGTGGTATTGTTTTACTATGGCTTGGATGAGGTATTGTTACTATTGTTATTTTCCATTATAAGGGCCTAAATGAAAGACAAATGTGTATCGGCAAAAAAGGGATGCAACACGAGGACTTCCCAGGAGGTCACCCATCCTAGTACTACTCTCGCCCAAGCACGCTTAACTTCGGAGTTCTGATGGGATCTGGTGCTTTAGTGCTGGTATGATCGCATCCGACACGTAACACCATGTCGTTCCTTATAAGCACCTTCCCCTACACGATTTCAGGAGAGCCACGCGCACGTCCACCCCCCATATGCTCGCGCAGCCAAACATAAATGTACCCCCGTGCAACGCTGTAAAAAAAAGGATGCAACACAAGGACTACACGTAACTTTCAGAGTTCTGATGGGGTCCGGTGCCTTAGTGCTGTTATGATCCAGTCAGACGTGTAATACTTTCCCGTTCCTTATAACATATTAGTTTCATAAACCATGAATATTAAAATAATAACGAATTTAAATGAAGGAAAAGGCGTGCCAACAAAAAAGAATACAAGAAATAATAACATAAAATATTGAATTCCACAAAATAACAATATTAAAATATAATAGTAAATTTAAATAAAACACAAAGGGCGTACAAAAAAAGGGATACAAATATCAAATGCCACAACTTGGATGTAACAGATTTCGCCAAGTCCCTGATATTCACATTGTTAAGAATTATAGAAAAAAATACGGTAAGATGCCAATTTTTACTACGGCTGGGATATTGTTTTGCTATGATGTGGATGTGGTATTGTTTTACTATGGCTTGGATGAGGTATTGTTGCTATTGTTATTTTCCATTATAAGGGCCTAAATGAAAGACAAATGTGTACCGGCAAAAAAGGGATGCAACACGAGGACTTCTCTCACAAGCACGCTTAACTTCGGAGTTCTGATGGGAACTGATGCTTTAGTGCTGGTATGATCGCATCCAACACATAACACCTTCGTGTTCCTTATAAGCTCTCTCGTCACCTTCGTCTACATGATTTCCGGAGAGCCACGCGCACATCCGCCCCCATATGCTCACGCTACGGAACATGAACATAACCCGTACGGAGCTGTCAAAATATTAAATTCCACAAAACCAAATGAGATAACAAAAAATAATAAACCGTTTTAAATAAAAGATAAATGTGTATCGGCAAAAAAAGGATGCAACATGAGGAATTCCCAAGAGATCACCCATCCTAGTACTACTCTCGCCCAAGCACGTTTAGTTTTGGAGTTCTGGTGGCATCCAGTGCTCCAGTTCTGGAATGATCGCATCCGACATGTAACACCTTCTCGTTCCTTATAAGTTCTCCCGTCACCTTCGCCTACACGATTTCAGGAGAGCCACGCGCACGTCCGCCCCCTATATGCTCGCGTAGCAGAACACGAATGTACCCTCATGCAATGCCGTAAAAAAGGATGCAACACAAGGACTACACTTAACTTTCAGAGTTCTGATGGGGTCCGGTGCCTTAGTGCTGTTATGATCCTGTCCAACGTGTAATACTTTCCTGTTCCTTATAACATATTAGTTTCATAAAACATGAATATTAAAAATAATAACGAATTTAAATCACGGATAAATGTGTGCCAACAAAAAAGAATACAAGAAATAATAACATGAAATATTGAATTCCACAAAATAACAATATTAAAATATAATAGTAAATTGAAATAAAACACAAAGGCGTATGAACAAAAAGGGATACAAATATCAAATGCCACAACTGGATGTAAAAGATTTCGCCAAGTCCCCTATTTTCACATTGTTAAGAATTATAAAAAAAAAACACGGTAAGATGCCAATTTTTACTACGGCTGGGATATTGTTTTGCTATGATGTGGATGTGGTATTGTTTTACTATGGCTTGGATGAGGTATTGTTATTTTCCATTGTAAGGGCCTAAATGAAAGACAAATGTGTATCGGCAAAAAAGGGATGCAACACGAGGACTTCCCAGGAGGTCACCCATCCTAGTACTACTCTCGCCCAAGCACGCTTAACTTCGGAGTTCTGATGGGATCCGGTGCATTAGTGCTGGTATGATCGCATCCAACATGTAACACCATGTCGTTCTGATGAGGACATCACAACAGCAGAGACGCGCATTGAACTGCAAGGACCAATCACAAGAGCACGGGCACGGTTATTAAATCAGCAGGTGAATTCGTTCTGAGCTTCTTTTGCATGTGAGTTTGAGAATAGATTGCTATGTGATGATTTAATTGTTATTAGGAATAATGGAAAAGATCAACAAGTGAAGGAAGGAGGCCTTGGGAGCGTGGAGAACCACCTGGGACGTCCACAAGTAGATGGAAACAGTTTACAACTCGGACTCGAGTTCAACTCGGAGTCCAGGAGCAGTCCACCTTAAAACAGACGCCCAGGAGGCATACGGACTCCGTTTTCGATGTTCTACATATGCACGGAAAGAGGAGAAGATAAATTTTCCAATGGTTCTAGTCCCACCTCAAAATTCCTCCGTAGTCATTGGGAATCCTCGAAACAAGTCGAGTCCATATTTCTGTCCGGTGCTGCGCCACCGAATCGGGCCTTTGGGCCTTGTATCCCGTAAGAGTCCATTAGGGACGCGTCTAATCGTGTTTTGGTAGAACCCTAGCCTATAAATACTGCAGCCGCCGGTCATATTCGTTGGGTTTTGCTTAGATCAATAAAATCGCTGTTCTACGGTTTGTGAGACCCCAATTTCGCGATTTCCGATCGTGTCTTCTACGTTCTTGCTCGTGTTCACGATTGCACTTGCAGGGATTAGCCTTCTTGGCGAGGTCAAGCGTGTGCAGCACGGTTGATAACCAACGGAGCCGTGGTGTAGTGATTGCAGGGGTACTCGAACCGCTCGAGTGTCGCGGATCATCAACGTCGAGTTCTCCACCCCAATCGATATACCTTTCGGAAGATCGGGCCTAAACCTACTCATCACGTTCCTTATAAGCACCTTCCCCTACACGATTTCAGGAGAGCCACGCGCACGTCCGCCCCCCATATGCTCGCGCAGCCAAACACAAATGTACCCCCGTGCAACGCTGTAAAAAAAAGGATGCAACACAAGGACTACACTTAACTTTCAGAGTTCTGATGGGGTCCGGTGCCTTAGTGCTGTTATGATCCAGTCAGACGTGTAATACTTTCCCGTTCCTTATAACAGTTAGTTTCATAAACCATGAATATTAAAAATAATAACGAATTTAAATGAAGGAAAAAGGCGTGCCAACAAAAAAGAATACAAGAAATAATAACATAAAATATTGAATTCCACAAAATAACAATATTAAAATATAATAGTAAATTTAAATAAAACACAAAGGGCGTATAAAAAAAGGGATACAAATATCAAATGCCACAACTTGGATGTAACGGATTTCGCCAAGTCCCTGATATTCACATTGTTAAGAATTATAGAAAAAAACACGGTAAGATGCCAATTTTTACTACGGCTGGGATATTGTTTTGCTATGATGTGGATGTGGTATTGTTTTACTATGGCTTGGATGAGGTATTGTTGCTATTGTTATTTTCCATTATAAGGGCCTAAATGAAAGACAAATGTGTACCGGCAAAAAAGGGATGCAACACGAGGACTTCTCTCCCAAGCACGCTTAACTTCGGAGTTCTGATGGGAACTGATGCTTTAGTGCTGGTATGATCGCATCCAACACATAACACCTTCGTGTTCCTTATAAGCTCTCTCGTCACCTTCGTCTACATGATTTCCGGAGAGCCACGCGCACATCCGCCCCCATATGCTCGCGCTACGGAACATGAACATAACCCGTACGGAGCTGTCAAAATATTAAATTCCACAAAACCAAATGAGATAACAAAAAATAATAAACGGTTTTAAATAAAAGATAAATGTGTATCGGCAAAAAAAGGATGCAACATGAGGAATTCCCAAGAGATCACCCATCCTAGTACTACTCTCACCCAAGCACGTTTAGTTTTGGAGTTCTGATGGCATCCAGTGCTCTAGTTTTGGTATGATCGCATCCGACATGTAACACCTTCTCGTTCCTTATAAGTTCTCCCGTCACCTTCGCCATGATTTCAGGAGAGCCACGCGCACGTCCGCCCCCTATATGCTCGCGTAGCAGAACACGAATGTACTCCCGTGCAACGCCGTAAAAAAAGGATGCAACACAAGGACTACACTTAACTTTTAGAGTTCTGATGGGGTCCGGTGCCTTAGTGCTGTTATGATCCTGTCCAACGTGTAATACTTTCCTGTTCCTTATAACATATTAGTTTAATAAAACATGAATATTAAAAATAATAACGAATTTAAATGAAGGATAAATGTGTGCCAACAAAAAAGAATACAAGAAATAATAACATGAAATATTGAATTCCACAAAATAACAATATTATAATATAATAGTAAATTGAAATAAAACACAAAGGCGTACGAACAAAAAGGGATACAAATATCAAATGCCACAACTGGATGTAAGAGATTTCGCCAAGTCCCCTATTTTCACATTGTTAAGAATTATAGGAAAAAAACACAGTAACATGCCAATTTTTACTACGGCTGGTATTGTTTTACTATGGCTTGGATGAGGTATTGTTACTATTGTTATTTTCCATTATAAGGGCCTAAATGAAAGACAAATGTGTATCGGCAAAAAAGGGATGCAACACGAGGACTTCCCAGGAGGTCACCCATCCTAGTACTACTCTCGCCCAAGCACGCTTAACTTCGGAGTTCTGATGGGATCCGGTGCTTTAGTGCTGGTATGATCGCATCCGACATGTAACACCATGTCGTTCCTTATAAGAACCTTCCCCTACACGATTTCAGGAGAGCCACGCGCACGTCCACCCCCCATATGCTCGCGCAGCCAAACACAAATGTACCCCCGTGCAACGCTGTAAAAAAAAGGATGCAACACAAGGACTACACTTAACTTTCAGAGTTCTAATGGGGTCCGGTGCCTTAGTGCTGTTATGATCCAGTTAGACGTGTAATACTTTCCCGTTCCTTATAACATATTAGTTTCATAACCCATGAATATTAAAAATAATAACGAATTTAAATGAAGGAAAAAGGCGTGCCAACAAAAAAGAATACAAGAAATAATAACATAAAATATTGAATTCCACAAAATAACAATATTAAAATATAATAGTAAATTTAAATAAAACACAAAGGGCGTATAAAAAAAGGGATACAAATATCAAATGCCACAACTTGGATGTAACGGATTTCGCCAAGTCCCTGATATTCACATTGTTAAGAATTATAGAAAAAAACACGGTAAGATGCCAATTTTTACTACGGCTGGGATATTGTTTTGCTATGATGTGGATGTGGTATTGTTTTACTATGGCTTGAATGAGGTATTGTTGCTATTGTTATTTTCCATTATAAGGGCCTAAATGAAAGACAAATGTGTACCGGCCAAAAAGGGATGCAACACGAGGACTTCTCTCCCAAGCACGCTTAACTTCGGAGTTCTGATGGGAACTGATGCTTTAGTGCTGGTATGATCGCATCCAACACATAACACCTTCGTGTTCCTTATAAGCTCTCTCGTCACCTTCGTCTACATGATTTCCGGAGAGCCACGCGCACATCCGCCCCCATATGCTCGCGCTACGGAACATGAACATAACCCGTACGGAGCTGTCAAAATATTAAATTCCACAAAACCAAATGAGATAACAAAAAATAATAAACGGTTTTAAATAAAAGATAAATGTGTATCGGCAAAAAAAGGATGCAACATGAGGAATTCCCAAGAGATCACCCATCCTAGTACTACTCTCGCCCAAGCACGTTTAGTTTTGGAGTTCTGATGGCATCCAGTGCTCTAGTTCTGGTATGATCGCATCCGACATGTAACACCTTCTCGTTCCTTATAAGTTCTCCCGTCACCTTCGCCACGATTTCAGGAGAGCCACGCGCACGTCCGCCCCCTATATGCTCGCGTAGCAGAACACGAATGTACTCCCGTGCAACGCCGTAAAAAAAGGATGCAACACAAGGACTACACTTAACTTTTAGAGTTCTGATGGGGTCCGGTGCCTTAGTGCTGTTATGATCCTGTCCAACGTGTAATACTTTCCTGTTCCTTATAACATATTAGTTTAATAAAACATGAATATTAAAAATAATAACGAATTTAAATGAAGGATAAATGTGTGCCAACAAAAAAGAATACAAGAAATAATAACATGAAATATTGAATTCCACAAAATAACAATATTATAATATAATAGTAAATTGAAATAAAACACAAAGGCGTACGAACAAAAAGGGATACAAATATCAAATGCCACAACTGGATGTAAGAGATTTCGCCAAGTCCCCTATTTTCACATTGTTAAGAATTATAGGAAAAAAACACGGTAACATGCCAATTTTTAGTACGGCTGGGATATTGTTTTGCTATGATGTGGATGTTGTATTGTTTTACTATGGCTTGGATGAGGTATTGTTACTATTGTTATTTTCCATTATAAGGGCCTAAATGAAAGACAAATGTGTATCGGCAAAAAAGGGATGCAACACGAGGACTTCCCAGGAGGTCACCCATCCTAGTACTACTCTCGCCCAAGCACGCTTAACTTCGGAGTTCTGATGGGATCCGGTGCTTTAGTGCTGGTATGATCGCATCCGACATGTAACACCATGTCGTTCCTTATAAGCACCTTCCCCTACACAATTTCAGGAGAGCCACGCGCACGTCCGCCCCCCATATGCTCGCGCAGCAGAACACAAATGTACCCCCGTGCAACGCTGTAAAAAAAAAGGATGCAACACAAGGACTACACTTAACTTTCAGAGTTCTGATGGGGTCCGGTGCCTTAGTGCTGTTATGATCCAGTCAGACGTGTAATACTTTCCCGTTCCTTATAACATATTAGTTTCATAAACCATGAATATTAAAAATAATAACGAATTTAAATGAAGGAAAAAGGCGTGCCAACAAAAAAGAATACAAGAAATAATAACATAAAATATTGAATTCCACAAAATAACAATATTAAAATATAATAGTAAATTTAAATAAAACACAAAGGGCGTACAAAAAAAGGGATACAAATATCAAATGCCACAACTTGGATGTAACGGATTTCGCCAAGTCCCTGATATTCACATAGTTAAGAATTATAGAAAAAAACACGGTAAGATGCCAATTTTTACTATGGCTGGGATATTGTTTTGCTATGATGTGGATGTGGTATTGTTTTACTATGGCTTGGATGAGGTATGTTGCTATTGTTATTTTCCATTATAAGGGCCTAAGTGAAAGACAAATGTGTACCGGCAAAAAAGGGATGCAACACGAGGACTTCTCTCCCAAGCACGCTTAACTTCGGAGTTCTGATGGGAACCGATGCTTTAGTGCTGGAATGATCGCATCCAACACATAACACCTTCGTGTTCCTTATATGCTCTCCCATCAACTTTGTCTACATGATTTCCGGAGAGCCACGCGCACATCCGCCCCCATATGCTCGCGCTACGGAACATGAACATAACCCGTACGGAGCTGTCAAAATATTAAATTCCACAAAACCAAATGAGATAACCAAAAAATTATAAACGATTTTAAATAAAAGATAAATGTGTATCAGCAAAAAAAGGATGCAACATGAGGAATTCCCAAGAGATCACCCATCCTAGTACTACTCTCGCCCAAGCACGTTTAGTTTTGGAGTTCTGATGGCATCCAGTGCTCTAGTTCTGGTATGATCACATCTGACATGTAACACCTTCTCGTTCCTTATAAGTTCTCCCGTCACCTTCGCCTACACGATTTTAGGAGAGCCGCGCGCACGTCCGCCCCCTATATGCTCACGTAGCAGAACACGAATGTACCCCCGTGCAACGCCGTAAAAAAAGGATGCAACACAAGGACTACACTTAACTTCAGAGTTCTGATGGGGTCCGGTGCCTTAGGCTGTTATGATCCTCTCCAACGTGTAATACTTTCCTGTTCCTTATAACATATTAGTTTCATAAAACATGAATATTAAAAATAATAACGAATTTAAATGAAGGATAAATGTGTGCCAACAAAAAAGAATACAAGAAACAATAACATGAAATATTGAATTCCACAAAATAACATTATTAAAATATAATAGTAAATTGAAATAAAACACAAAGGCGTACGAACAAAAAGGGATACAAATATCAAATGCCACAACTGGATGTAAGAGATTTCGCCAAGTCCCCTATTTTCACATTGTTAAGAATTATAGAAAAAAACACGGTAACATGCCAATTTTTCTACGGCTCGGATATTGTTTTGCTATGATGTGGATGTGGTATTGTTTTACTATGGCTTGGATGAGGTATTATTACTATTGTTATTTTCCATTGTAAGGGCCTAAATGAAAGACAAATGTGTATCGGCAAAAAAGGGATGCAACACGAGGACTTCCCAGGGGGTTAACCATCCTAGTACTACTCTCGCCCAAGCACGCTTAACTTCGGAGTTCTGATGGGATCCGGTGCTTTAGTGCTGGTATGATCGCATCCGACATGTAACACCATGTCGTTCCTTATAAGCACCTTCCCCTACACGATTTCAGGAGAGCCAAGCGCACGTCCGCCCCCCATTTGCTCGCGCAGCCGAACACAAATGTACCCCCGTGCAACGCTGTAAAAAAAAGGATGCAACACAAGGACTACACTTAACTTTCAGAGTTCTGATGGGGTCTGGTGCCTTAGTGCTGTTATGATCCAGTCAGACGTGTAATACTTTCCCGTTCCTTATAACATATTAGTTTCATAAACCATGAATATTAAAAATAATAACGAATTTAAATGAAGGAAAAAGGCGTGCCAACAAAAAAGAATACAAGAAATAATAACATAAAATATTGAATTCCACAAAATAACAATATTAAAATATAATATTAAATTTAAATAAAACACAAAGGGCGTACAAAAAAAGGGATACAAATATCAAATGCCACAACTTGGATGTAACGGATTTCGCCAAGTCCCTGATATTCACATTGTTAAGAATTATAGAAAAAAACACGGTAAGATGCCAATTTTTACTATGGCTGGGATATTGTTTTGCTATGATGTGGATGTGGTATTGTTTTACTATGGCTTGGATGAGGTATGTTGCTATTGTTATTTTCCATTATAAGGGCCTAAGTGAAAGACAAATGTGTACCGGCAAAAAAGGGATGCAACACGAGGACTTCTCTCCCAAGCACGCTTAACTTCGGAGTTCTGATGGGAACCGATGCTTTAGTGCTGGTATGATCGCATCCAACACATAACACCTTCGTGTTCCTTATATGCTCTCCCATCACCTTTGTCTACATGATTTCCGGAGAGCCACGCGCACATCCGCCCCCATATGCTCGCGCTACGGAACATGAACATAACCCGTACGGAGCTGTCAAAATATTAAATTCCACAAAACCAAATGAGATAACAAAAAAATAATAAACGTTTTTAAATAAAAGATAAATGTGTATCGGCAAAAAAAGTATGCAACATGAGGAATTCCCAAGAGATCACCCATCCTAGTACTACTCTCGCCCAAGCACGTTTAGTTTTGGAGTTCTGATGGCATCCAGTGCTCTAGTTCTGGTATGATCGCATCCGACATGTAACACCTTCTCATTCTTTATAAGTTCTCCAGTCACCTTCGCCTACACGATTTCAGGAGAGCCACGCGCACGTCCGCCCCCTATATGCTCGCGTAGCAGAACACGAATGTACCCCCGTGCAACGCCGTAAAAAAAGGATGCAACACAAGGACTACACTTAACTTTCAGAGTTCTGATGGGGTCCGGTGCCCTAGTGCTGTTATGATCCTGTCCAACGTGTAATACTTTCCTGTTCCTTATAACATATTAGTTTCATAAAACATGAATATTAAAAATAATAACGAATTCAAATGAAGGATAAATGTGTGCCAACAAAAAAGAATACAAGAAATAATAACATGAAATATTGAATTCCACAAAATAACAATATTATAATATAATAGTAAATTGAAATAAACACAAAGGCGTACGAACAAAAAGGGATACAAATATCAAATGCCACAACTGGATGTAAGAGATTTCGCCAAGTCCCCTATTTTCACATTGTTAAGAATTATAGAAAAAAAACACGGTAACATGCCAATTTTTACTACGACTGGGATATTGTTTTGCTATGATGTGGATGTGGTATTGTTTTACTATGGCTTGGATGAGGTATTGTTACTATTGTTATTTTCCATTGTAAGAGCCTAAATGAAAGACAAATGTGTATCGGCAAAAAAGGGATGCGACACAAGGACTTCCCAGGAGGTCACCCATCCTAGTACTACTCTCGCCCAAGCACGCTTAACTTCGGAGTTCTGATGGGATCCGATGCTTTAGTGCTGGTATGATCGCATCCGACATGTAACACCATGTCGTTCCTTATAAGCACCTTCCCCTACACCATTTCAGGAGAGCCACACGCACGTCCTTCCCCCATATGCTCGCGCAGCCAAACACAAATGTACCCCCGTGCAACGCTGTAAAAAAGGATGCAACACAAGGACTACACTTAACTTTCAGAGTTCTGATGGGGTCCGGTTCCTTAGTGCTGTTATGATCCAGTCAGACGTGTAATACTTTCCCGTTCCTTGTAACATATTAGTTTCATAAAACATGAATATTAAAAATAATAACAAATTTAAATGAAGGAAAAAGGCATGCCAACAAAAAAGAATACAAGAAATAATAACATAAAATATTGAATTCCACAAAATAACAATATTAAAATATAATAGTAAATTTAAATAAAACACAAAGAGCGTACAAAAAAAAAGGATACAAATATCAAATGCCACAACTTGGATGTAACAGATTTCGCCAAGTCCCTGATATTCACATTGTTAAGAATTATAGAAAAAAACACGGTAAGATGCCAATTTTTACTACGGCTGGGATATTGCTTTGCTATGATGTGGATGTGGTATTGTTTTACTATGGCTTCGATGAGGTATTGTTGCTATTGTTATTTTCCATTATAAGGGCCTAAATGAAAGACAAATGTGTACCGGCAAAAAAGGGATGCAACACGAGGACTTCTCTCCCAAGCACGCTTAACTTAGGAGTTCTGATGGGAACCGATGCTTTAGTGATGGTATGATCGCATCCAACACATAACACCTTCGTGTTCCTTATAAGCTCTCCCGTCACCTTCGTCTACATGATTTCCGGAGAGCCACGCGCACATCCGCCCTCATATGCTCGCGCTACGGAACATGAACATAACCCGTACGGAGCTGTCAAAATATTAAATTCCACAAAACCAAATGAGATAACAAAAAATAATAAACGGTTTTAAATAAAAGATAAATGTGTATCGGCAAAAAAGGATGCAACATGAGGAATTCCCAAGAGATCACCCATCCTAGTACTACTTTCGCCCAAGCACGTTTAGTTTTGGAGTTCTGATGGCATCCAGTGCTCTAGTTCTGGTATGATCGCATCCGACATGTAACACCTTCTCGTTCCTTATAAGTTCTCCCGTCACCTTCGCCTACACAATTTCAGGAGAGCCACGCGCACGTCCGCCCCCTATATGCTCGCGTAGCAGAACACGAATGTACCCCCGTGCAACGCCGTAAAAAAAGGATGCAACACAACGACTAAACTTAACTTTCAGAGTTCTGATGGGGTCCGGTGCCTTAGTGCTGTTATGATCCTGTCCAACGTGTAATACTTTCCTGTTCCTTATAACATATTAGTTTCATAAAACATAAATATTAAAAATAATAACGAATTTAAATGAAGGATAAATGTGTGCCAACAAAAAAGAATACAAGAAATAATAACATGAAATGTTGAAATCCACAAAATAACAATATTAAAATATAATAGTAAATTGAAATAAAACACAAAGGCGTACAAACAAAAAGGGATACAAATATCAAATGCCAGAACTAGATGTAAGAGATTTCGCCAAGTCCCCTATTTTCTAATTGTTAAGAATTATAGAAAAAACACGGTAACATGCCAATTTTTACTACGGCTGGGATATTGTTTTGCTATGATGTGGATGTGGTATTGTTTTACTATGGCTTGGATGAGGTATTGTTACTATTGTTATTTTCCATTGTAAGGGCCTAAATGAAAGACAAATGTGTATCGGCAAAAAAGGGATGCAACACGAGGACTTCCCAGGAGGTCATCCATCCTAGTACTACTCTCGCCCAAGCACGCTTAACTTCGGAGTTCTGATGGGATCCGGTGCTTTAGTGCTGGTATGATCGCATCCGACATGTAACACCATGTCGTTCCTTATAAGCACCTTCCCCTACACGATTTCAGGAGAGCCACGCGCACGTCTGCCCCCCATATGCTCGCGCAGCCGAACACAAATGTACCCCCGTGCAACGCTGTCAAAAAAGGATGCAACACAAGGACTACACTTAACTTTCAGAGTTCTAATGGGGTCCGGTGCCTTAGTGCTGTTATGATCCAGTCAGACGTGTAATACTTTCCCGTTCCTTATGACATATTAGTTTCATAAAACATGAATATTAAAAATAATAACGAATTTAAATGAAGGAAAAAGGCGTGCCAACAAAAAAGAATACAAGAAATAATAACATAAAATATTGAATTCCACAAAATAACAATATTAAAATATAATAGTAAATTTAAATAAAACACAAAGAGCGTACAAAAAAAAAAGGATACAAATATCAAATGCCACAACTTGGATGTAACGGATTTCGCCAAGTCCCTGATATTCACATTGTTAAGAATTATAGAAAAAAACACGGTAAGATGCCAATTTTTACTACGGCTGGGATATTGTTTTGCTATGATGTGGATGTGGTATTGTTTTACTATGGCATGGATGAGGTATTGTTGCTATTGTTATTTTCCATTATAAGGGCCTAAATGAAAGACAAATGTGTACCGGCAAAAAAGGGATGCAACACGATGACTTCTCTCCCAAGCACGCTTAACTTCGGAGTTCTGATGGGAACCGATGCTTTAGTGCTGGTATGATCGCATCCAACACATAACACCTTCGTGTTCCTTATAAGCTCTCCCGTCACCTTCGTCTACATGATTTCCGGAGATCCACGCGCACATCCGCCCCCATATGCTCGTGCTACGGAACATACATAACCCGTACGGAGCTGTCAAAATATTAAATTCCACAAATCCAAATGAGATAACAAAAAATAATAAACAATTTTAAATAAAAGATAAATGTGTATCGTCAAAAAACGGATGCAACATGAGGATTTCCCAAGAGATCACCCATCCTAGTACTACTCTCGCCCAAGCACGTTTAGTTTTGGAGTTCTGATGGCATCCAGTGCTCTAGTTCTGGTATGATCGCATCCGACATGTAACACCTTCTCGTTCCTTATAAGTTCTCCAGTCACCTTCACCTACACGATTTCAGGAGAGCCACGCGCACGTCCGCCCCCTATATGCTCGCGTAGCAGAACACGAATGTACCCCCGTGCAACGCCGTAAAAAAAGGATGCAACACAAGGACTACACTTAACTTTCAGAGTTCTGATGGGGTCCGGTGCCTTAGTGCTGTTATGATCCTGTCCAACGTGTAATACTTTCCTGTTCCTTATAACATATTAGTTTCATAAAACATGAATATTAAAAATAATAACGAATTCAAATGAAGGATAAATGTGTGCCAACAAAAAAGAATACAAGAAATAATAACATGAAATATTGAATTCCACAAAATAACAATATTAAAATATAATAGTAAATTGAAATAAAACACAAAGGCGTACGAACAAAAAGGGATACAAATATCAAATGCCACAACTGGATGTAAGATATTTCGCCAAGTCCCCTATTTCCACATTGTTAAGAATTATAGAAAAAAACACGGTAACATGCCAATTTTTACTACGGCTGGGATATTGTTTTGCTATGATGTGGATGTGGTATTGTTTTAGTATGGCTTGGATGAGTTATTGTTACTATTGTTATTTTCCATTGTAAGGGCCTAAATGAAAGACAAATGTGTATCGGCAAAAAAGGGATGCAACACGAGGACTTTCCAGGAGGTCAACCATCCTAGTACTACTCTCGCCCAAGCACGCTTAACTTCGGAGTTCTGATGGGATCCGGTGCTTTAGTGCTGGTATGATCGCATCCGACATGTAACACCATGTCGTTCCTTATAAGCACCTTCCCCTACACGATTTCAGGAGAGCCACGCGCACGTCCGCCCCCCATATGCTCGCGCAGCCGAACACAAATGTACCCCCGTGCAACGCTGTAAAAAAAAGGATGCAACACAAGGACTACACTTAACTTTCAGAGTTCTGATGGGGTCCGGTGCCTTAGTGCTGTTATGATCCAGTCAGACGTGTAATACTTTCCCGTTTCTTATAACATATTAGTTTCATAAAACATGAATATTAAAAATAATAACGAATTTAAATGAAGTAGAAAGGCGTGCCAACAAAAAAGAATACAAGAAATAATAACATAAAATATTGAATTCCACAAAATAACAATATTAAAATATAATAGTAAATTTAAATAAAACACAAAGGGCTAACAAAAAAAAGGGATACAAATATCAAATGCCACAACTTGGATGTAACGGATTTCGCCAAGTCCCTGATATTCACATTGTTAAGAATTATAGAAAAAAACACGGTAAGATGCCAATTTTTACTACGGCTGGGATATTGTTTTGCTATGATGTGGATGTGGTATTGTTTTACTATGGCTTGGATGAGGTATTGTTGCTATTGTTATTTTCCATTATAAGGGCCTAAATGAAAGACAAATGTGTACCGGCAAAAAAGGGATGCAACACGAGGACTTCTCTCCCAAGCACGCTTAACTTCGAAGTTCTGATGGGAACCGATGCTTTAGCGCTGGTATGATAGCATCCAACACATAACACCTTCGTGTTCCTTATAAGTTCTCTCGTCACCTTCGTCTACATGATTTCCGGAGAGCCACGCGCACATCCGCCCCCATATGCTCGCGCTACGGAACATGAACATAACCCGTACGGAGCTGTCAAAATATTAAATTCCACAAAACCAAATGAGATAACAAAAAATAATAAATGGTTTTAAATAAAAGATAAATGTGTATCGGCAAAAAAAGGATGCAACATGAGGAATTCCCAAGAGATCACCCATCCTAGTACTACTCTCGCCCAAGCACGTTTAGTTTTGGAGTTCTGATGGCATCCAGTGCTCTAGTTCTGGTATGATCGCATCCGACATGTAACACCTTCTCGTTCCTTATAAGTTCTCCCGTCACCTTCGCCTACACGATTTCAGGAGAGCCACGCGCACGTCCGCCCCCTATATGCTCGCGTAGCAGAACACGAATGTACTCCCGTGCAACGCCGTAAAAAAAGGATGCAACACAAGGACTACACTTAACTTTTAGAGTTCTGATGGGGTCCGGTACCTTAGTGCTGTTATGATTCTGTCCAACGTGTAATACTTTCCTGTTCCTTATAACATATTAGTTTAATAAAACATGAATATTAAAAATAATAACGAATTTAAATGAAGGATAAATGTGTGCCAACAAAAAAGAATACAAGAAATAATAACATGAAATATTGAATTCCACAAAATAACAATATTATAATATAATAGTAAATTGAAATAAAACACAAAGGCGTACGAACAAAAAGGGATACAAATATCAAATGCCACAACTGGATGTAAGAGATTTCGCCAAGTCCCCTATTTTCACATTGTTAAGAATTATAGGAAAAAAACACGGTAACATGCCAATTTTTACTACGGCTGGGATATTGTTTTGCTATGATGTGGATGTGGTATTGTTTTACTATGGCTTGGATGAGGTATTGTTACTATTGTTATTTTCCATTATAAGGGCCTAAATGAAAGACAAATGTGTATCGGCAAAAAAGGGATGCAACACGAGGACTTCCCAGGAGGTCACCCATCCTAGTACTACTCTCGCCCAAGCACGCTTAACTTCGGAGTTCTGATGGGATCTGGTGCTTTAGTGCTGGTATGATCGCATCCGACACGTAACACCATGTCGTTCCTTATAAGCACCTTCCCCTACACGATTTCAGGAGAGCCACGCGCACGTCCACCCCCCATATGCTCGCGCAGCCAAACATAAATGTACCCCCGTGCAACGCTGTAAAAAAAAGGATGCAACACAAGGACTACACGTAACTTTCAGAGTTCTGATGGGGTCCGGTGCCTTAGTGCTGTTATGATCCAGTCAGACGTGTAATACTTTCCCGTTCCTTATAACATATTAGTTTCATAAACCATGAATATTAAAATAATAACGAATTTAAATGAAGGAAAAGGCGTGCCAACAAAAAAGAATACAAGAAATAATAACATAAAATATTGAATTCCACAAAATAACAATATTAAAATATAATAGTAAATTTAAATAAAACACAAAGGGCGTACAAAAAAAGGGATACAAATATCAAATGCCACAACTTGGATGTAACAGATTTCGCCAAGTCCCTGATATTCACATTGTTAAGAATTATAGAAAAAAATACGGTAAGATGCCAATTTTTACTACGGCTGGGATATTGTTTTGCTATGATGTGGATGTGGTATTGTTTTACTATGGCTTGGATGAGGTATTGTTGCTATTGTTATTTTCCATTATAAGGGCCTAAATGAAAGACAAATGTGTACCGGCAAAAAAGGGATGCAACACGAGGACTTCTCTCACAAGCACGCTTAACTTCGGAGTTCTGATGGGAACTGATGCTTTAGTGCTGGTATGATCGCATCCAACACATAACACCTTCGTGTTCCTTATAAGCTCTCTCGTCACCTTCGTCTACATGATTTCCGGAGAGCCACGCGCACATCCGCCCCCATATGCTCGCGCTACGGAACATGAACATAACCCGTACGGAGCTGTCAAAATATTAAATTCCACAAAACCAAATGAGATAACAAAAAATAATAAACCGTTTTAAATAAAAGATAAATGTGTATCGGCAAAAAAAGGATGCAACATGAGGAATTCCCAAGAGATCACCCATCCTAGTACTACTCTCGCCCAAGCACGTTTAGTTTTGGAGTTCTGGTGGCATCCAGTGCTCCAGTTCTGGAATGATCGCATCCGACATGTAACACCTTCTCGTTCCTTATAAGTTCTCCCGTCACCTTCGCCTACACGATTTCAGGAGAGCCACGCGCACGTCCGCCCCCTATATGCTCGCGTAGCAGAACACGAATGTACCCTCATGCAATGCCGTAAAAAAGGATGCAACACAAGGACTACACTTAACTTTCAGAGTTCTGATGGGGTCCGGTGCCTTAGTGCTGTTATGATCCTGTCCAACGTGTAATACTTTCCTGTTCCTTATAACATATTAGTTTCATAAAACATGAATATTAAAAATAATAACGAATTTAAATCACGGATAAATGTGTGCCAACAAAAAAGAATACAAGAAATAATAACATGAAATATTGAATTCCACAAAATAACAATATTAAAATATAATAGTAAATTGAAATAAAACACAAAGGCGTATGAACAAAAAGGGATACAAATATCAAATGCCACAACTGGATGTAAAAGATTTCGCCAAGTCCCCTATTTTCACATTGTTAAGAATTATAAAAAAAAACACGGTAAGATGCCAATTTTTACTACGGCTGGGATATTGTTTTGCTATGATGTGGATGTGGTATTGTTTTACTATGGCTTGGATGAGGTATTGTTATTTTCCATTGTAAGGGCCTAAATGAAAGACAAATGTGTATCGGCAAAAAAGGGATGCAACACGAGGACTTCCCAGGAGGTCACCCATCCTAGTACTACTCTCGCCCAAGCACGCTTAACTTCGGAGTTCTGATGGGATCCGGTGCATTAGTGCTGGTATGATCGCATCCAACATGTAACACCATGTCGTTCTGATGAGGACATCACAACAGCAGAGACGCGCATTGAACTGCAAGGACCAATCACAAGAGCACGGGCACGGTTATTAAATCAGCAGGTGAATTCGTTCTGAGCTTCTTTTGCATGTGAGTTTGAGAATAGATTGCTATGTGATGATTTAATTGTTATTAGGAATAATGGAAAAGATCAACAAGTGAAGGAAGGAGGCCTTGGGAGCGTGGAGAACCACCTGGGACGTCCACAAGTAGATGGAAACAGTTTACAACTCGGACTCGAGTTCAACTCGGAGTCCAGGAGCAGTCCACCTTAAAACAGACGCCCAGGAGGCATACGGACTCCGTTTTCGATGTTCTACATATGCACGGAAAGAGGAGAAGATAAATTTTCCAATGGTTCTAGTCCCACCTCAAAATTCCTCCGTAGTCATTGGGAATCCTCGAAACAAGTCGAGTCCATATTTCTGTCCGGTGCTGCGCCACCGAATCGGGCCTTTGGGCCTTGTATCCCGTAAGAGTCCATTAGGGACGCGTCTAATCGTGTTTTGGTAGAACCCTAGCCTATAAATACTGCAGCCGCCGGTCATATTCGTTGGGTTTTGCTTAGATCAATAAAATCGCTGTTCTACGGTTTGTGAGACCCCAATTTCGCGATTTCCGATCGTGTCTTCTACGTTCTTGCTCGTGTTCACGATTGCACTTGCAGGGATTAGCCTTCTTGGCGAGGTCAAGCGTGTGCAGCACGGTTGATAACCAACGGAGCCGTGGTGTAGTGATTGCAGGGGTACTCGAACCGCTCGAGTGTCGCGGATCATCAACGTCGAGTTCTCCACCCCAATCGATATACCTTTCGGAAGATCGGGCCTAAACCTACTCATCACGTTCCTTATAAGCACCTTCCCCTACACGATTTCAGGAGAGCCACGCGCACGTCCGCCCCCCATATGCTCGCGCAGCCAAACACAAATGTACCCCCGTGCAACGCTGTAAAAAAAAGGATGCAACACAAGGACTACACTTAACTTTCAGAGTTCTGATGGGGTCCGGTGCCTTAGTGCTGTTATGATCCAGTCAGACGTGTAATACTTTCCCGTTCCTTATAACAGTTAGTTTCATAAACCATGAATATTAAAAATAATAACGAATTTAAATGAAGGAAAAAGGCGTGCCAACAAAAAAGAATACAAGAAATAATAACATAAAATATTGAATTCCACAAAATAACAATATTAAAATATAATAGTAAATTTAAATAAAACACAAAGGGCGTATAAAAAAAGGGATACAAATATCAAATGCCACAACTTGGATGTAACGGATTTCGCCAAGTCCCTGATATTCACATTGTTAAGAATTATAGAAAAAAACACGGTAAGATGCCAATTTTTACTACGGCTGGGATATTGTTTTGCTATGATGTGGATGTGGTATTGTTTTACTATGGCTTGGATGAGGTATTGTTGCTATTGTTATTTTCCATTATAAGGGCCTAAATGAAAGACAAATGTGTACCGGCAAAAAAGGGATGCAACACGAGGACTTCTCTCCCAAGCACGCTTAACTTCGGAGTTCTGATGGGAACTGATGCTTTAGTGCTGGTATGATCGCATCCAACACATAACACCTTCGTGTTCCTTATAAGCTCTCTCGTCACCTTCGTCTACATGATTTCCGGAGAGCCACGCGCACATCCGCCCCCATATGCTCGCGCTACGGAACATGAACATAACCCGTACGGAGCTGTCAAAATATTAAATTCCACAAAACCAAATGAGATAACAAAAAATAATAAACGGTTTTAAATAAAAGATAAATGTGTATCGGCAAAAAAAGGATGCAACATGAGGAATTCCCAAGAGATCACCCATCCTAGTACTACTCTCACCCAAGCACGTTTAGTTTTGGAGTTCTGATGGCATCCAGTGCTCTAGTTTTGGTATGATCGCATCCGACATGTAACACCTTCTCGTTCCTTATAAGTTCTCCCGTCACCTTCGCCATGATTTCAGGAGAGCCACGCGCACGTCCGCCCCCTATATGCTCGCGTAGCAGAACACGAATGTACTCCCGTGCAACGCCGTAAAAAAAGGATGCAACACAAGGACTACACTTAACTTTTAGAGTTCTGATGGGGTCCGGTGCCTTAGTGCTGTTATGATCCTGTCCAACGTGTAATACTTTCCTGTTCCTTATAACATATTAGTTTAATAAAACATGAATATTAAAAATAATAACGAATTTAAATGAAGGATAAATGTGTGCCAACAAAAAAGAATACAAGAAATAATAACATGAAATATTGAATTCCACAAAATAACAATATTATAATATAATAGTAAATTGAAATAAAACACAAAGGCGTACGAACAAAAAGGGATACAAATATCAAATGCCACAACTGGATGTAAGAGATTTCGCCAAGTCCCCTATTTTCACATTGTTAAGAATTATAGGAAAAAAACACAGTAACATGCCAATTTTTACTACGGCTGGTATTGTTTTACTATGGCTTGGATGAGGTATTGTTACTATTGTTATTTTCCATTATAAGGGCCTAAATGAAAGACAAATGTGTATCGGCAAAAAAGGGATGCAACACGAGGACTTCCCAGGAGGTCACCCATCCTAGTACTACTCTCGCCCAAGCACGCTTAACTTCGGAGTTCTGATGGGATCCGGTGCTTTAGTGCTAGTATGATCGCATCCGACATGTAACACCATGTCGTTCCTTATAAGAACCTTCCCCTACACGATTTCAGGAGAGCCACGCGCACGTCCACCCCCCATATGCTCGCGCAGCCAAACACAAATGTACCCCCGTGCAACGCTGTAAAAAAAAGGATGCAACACAAGGACTACACTTAACTTTCAGAGTTCTAATGGGGTCCGGTGCCTTAGTGCTGTTATGATCCAGTTAGACGTGTAATACTTTCCCGTTCCTTATAACATATTAGTTTCATAACCCATGAATATTAAAAATAATAACGAATTTAAATGAAGGAAAAAGGCGTGCCAACAAAAAAGAATACAAGAAATAATAACATAAAATATTGAATTCCACAAAATAACAATATTAAAATATAATAGTAAATTTAAATAAAACACAAAGGGCGTATAAAAAAAGGGATACAAATATCAAATGCCACAACTTGGATGTAACGGATTTCGCCAAGTCCCTGATATTCACATTGTTAAGAATTATAGAAAAAAACACGGTAAGATGCCAATTTTTACTACGGCTGGGATATTGTTTTGCTATGATGTGGATGTGGTATTGTTTTACTATGGCTTGAATGAGGTATTGTTGCTATTGTTATTTTCCATTATAAGGGCCTAAATGAAAGACAAATGTGTACCGGCCAAAAAGGGATGCAACACGAGGACTTCTCTCCCAAGCACGCTTAACTTCGGAGTTCTGATGGGAACTGATGCTTTAGTGCTGGTATGATCGCATCCAACACATAACACCTTCGTGTTCCTTATAAGCTCTCTCGTCACCTTCGTCTACATGATTTCCGGAGAGCCACGCGCACATCCGCCCCCATATGCTCGCGCTACGGAACATGAACATAACCCGTACGGAGCTGTCAAAATATTAAATTCCACAAAACCAAATGAGATAACAAAAAATAATAAACGGTTTTAAATAAAAGATAAATGTGTATCGGCAAAAAAAGGATGCAACATGAGGAATTCCCAAGAGATCACCCATCCTAGTACTACTCTCGCCCAAGCACGTTTAGTTTTGGAGTTCTGATGGCATCCAGTGCTCTAGTTCTGGTATGATCGCATCCGACATGTAACACCTTCTCGTTCCTTATAAGTTCTCCCGTCACCTTCGCCACGATTTCAGGAGAGCCACGCGCACGTCCGCCCCCTATATGCTCGCGTAGCAGAACACGAATGTACTCCCGTGCAACGCCGTAAAAAAAGGATGCAACACAAGGACTACACTTAACTTTTAGAGTTCTGATGGGGTCCGGTGCCTTAGTGCTGTTATGATCCTGTCCAACGTGTAATACTTTCCTGTTCCTTATAACATATTAGTTTAATAAAACATGAATATTAAAAATAATAACGAATTTAAATGAAGGATAAATGTGTGCCAACAAAAAAGAATACAAGAAATAATAACATGAAATATTGAATTCCACAAAATAACAATATTATAATATAATAGTAAATTGAAATAAAACACAAAGGCGTACGAACAAAAAGGGATACAAATATCAAATGCCACAACTGGATGTAAGAGATTTCGCCAAGTCCCCTATTTTCACATTGTTAAGAATTATAGGAAAAAAACACGGTAACATGCCAATTTTTAGTACGGCTGGGATATTGTTTTGCTATGATGTGGATGTTGTATTGTTTTACTATGGCTTGGATGAGGTATTGTTACTATTGTTATTTTCCATTATAAGGGCCTAAATGAAAGACAAATGTGTATCGGCAAAAAAGGGATGCAACACGAGGACTTCCCAGGAGGTCACCCATCCTAGTACTACTCTCGCCCAAGCACGCTTAACTTCGGAGTTCTGATGGGATCCGGTGCTTTAGTGCTGGTATGATCGCATCCGACATGTAACACCATGTCGTTCCTTATAAGCACCTTCCCCTACACAATTTCAGGAGAGCCACGCGCACGTCCGCCCCCCATATGCTCGCGCAGCAGAACACAAATGTACCCCCGTGCAACGCTGTAAAAAAAAAGGATGCAACACAAGGACTACACTTAACTTTCAGAGTTCTGATGGGGTCCGGTGCCTTAGTGCTGTTATGATCCAGTCAGACGTGTAATACTTTCCCGTTCCTTATAACATATTAGTTTCATAAACCATGAATATTAAAAATAATAACGAATTTAAATGAAGGAAAAAGGCGTGCCAACAAAAAAGAATACAAGAAATAATAACATAAAATATTGAATTCCACAAAATAACAATATTAAAATATAATAGTAAATTTAAATAAAACACAAAGGGCGTACAAAAAAAGGGATACAAATATCAAATGCCACAACTTGGATGTAACGGATTTCGCCAAGTCCCTGATATTCACATAGTTAAGAATTATAGAAAAAAACACGGTAAGATGCCAATTTTTACTATGGCTGGGATATTGTTTTGCTATGATGTGGATGTGGTATTGTTTTACTATGGCTTGGATGAGGTATGTTGCTATTGTTATTTTCCATTATAAGGGCCTAAGTGAAAGACAAATGTGTACCGGCAAAAAAGGGATGCAACACGAGGACTTCTCTCCCAAGCACGCTTAACTTCGGAGTTCTGATGGGAACCGATGCTTTAGTGCTGGAATGATCGCATCCAACACATAACACCTTCGTGTTCCTTATATGCTCTCCCATCAACTTTGTCTACATGATTTCCGGAGAGCCACGCGCACATCCGCCCCCATATGCTCGCGCTACGGAACATGAACATAACCCGTACGGAGCTGTCAAAATATTAAATTCCACAAAACCAAATGAGATAACCAAAAAATTATAAACGATTTTAAATAAAAGATAAATGTGTATCAGCAAAAAAAGGATGCAACATGAGGAATTCCCAAGAGATCACCCATCCTAGTACTACTCTCGCCCAAGCACGTTTAGTTTTGGAGTTCTGATGGCATCCAGTGCTCTAGTTCTGGTATGATCACATCTGACATGTAACACCTTCTCGTTCCTTATAAGTTCTCCCGTCACCTTCGCCTACACGATTTTAGGAGAGCCGCGCGCACGTCCGCCCCCTATATGCTCACGTAGCAGAACACGAATGTACCCCCGTGCAACGCCGTAAAAAAAGGATGCAACACAAGGACTACACTTAACTTCAGAGTTCTGATGGGGTCCGGTGCCTTAGGCTGTTATGATCCTCTCCAACGTGTAATACTTTCCTGTTCCTTATAACATATTAGTTTCATAAAACATGAATATTAAAAATAATAACGAATTTAAATGAAGGATAAATGTGTGCCAACAAAAAAGAATACAAGAAACAATAACATGAAATATTGAATTCCACAAAATAACATTATTAAAATATAATAGTAAATTGAAATAAAACACAAAGGCGTACGAACAAAAAGGGATACAAATATCAAATGCCACAACTGGATGTAAGAGATTTCGCCAAGTCCCCTATTTTCACATTGTTAAGAATTATAGAAAAAAACACGGTAACATGCCAATTTTTCTACGGCTCGGATATTGTTTTGCTATGATGTGGATGTGGTATTGTTTTACTATGGCTTGGATGAGGTATTATTACTATTGTTATTTTCCATTGTAAGGGCCTAAATGAAAGACAAATGTGTATCGGCAAAAAAGGGATGCAACACGAGGACTTCCCAGGGGGTTAACCATCCTAGTACTACTCTCGCCCAAGCACGCTTAACTTCGGAGTTCTGATGGGATCCGGTGCTTTAGTGCTGGTATGATCGCATCCGACATGTAACACCATGTCGTTCCTTATAAGCACCTTCCCCTACACGATTTCAGGAGAGCCAAGCGCACGTCCGCCCCCCATTTGCTCGCGCAGCCGAACACAAATGTACCCCCGTGCAACGCTGTAAAAAAAAGGATGCAACACAAGGACTACACTTAACTTTCAGAGTTCTGATGGGGTCTGGTGCCTTAGTGCTGTTATGATCCAGTCAGACGTGTAATACTTTCCCGTTCCTTATAACATATTAGTTTCATAAACCATGAATATTAAAAATAATAACGAATTTAAATGAAGGAAAAAGGCGTGCCAACAAAAAAGAATACAAGAAATAATAACATAAAATATTGAATTCCACAAAATAACAATATTAAAATATAATATTAAATTTAAATAAAACACAAAGGGCGTACAAAAAAAGGGATACAAATATCAAATGCCACAACTTGGATGTAACGGATTTCGCCAAGTCCCTGATATTCACATTGTTAAGAATTATAGAAAAAAACACGGTAAGATGCCAATTTTTACTATGGCTGGGATATTGTTTTGCTATGATGTGGATGTGGTATTGTTTTACTATGGCTTGGATGAGGTATGTTGCTATTGTTATTTTCCATTATAAGGGCCTAAGTGAAAGACAAATGTGTACCGGCAAAAAAGGGATGCAACACGAGGACTTCTCTCCCAAGCACGCTTAACTTCGGAGTTCTGATGGGAACCGATGCTTTAGTGCTGGTATGATCGCATCCAACACATAACACCTTCGTGTTCCTTATATGCTCTCCCATCACCTTTGTCTACATGATTTCCGGAGAGCCACGCGCACATCCGCCCCCATATGCTCGCGCTACGGAACATGAACATAACCCGTACGGAGCTGTCAAAATATTAAATTCCACAAAACCAAATGAGATAACAAAAAAATAATAAACGTTTTTAAATAAAAGATAAATGTGTATCGGCAAAAAAAGTATGCAACATGAGGAATTCCCAAGAGATCACCCATCCTAGTACTACTCTCGCCCAAGCACGTTTAGTTTTGGAGTTCTGATGGCATCCAGTGCTCTAGTTCTGGTATGATCGCATCCGACATGTAACACCTTCTCATTCTTTATAAGTTCTCCAGTCACCTTCGCCTACACGATTTCAGGAGAGCCACGCGCACGTCCGCCCCCTATATGCTCGCGTAGCAGAACACGAATGTACCCCCGTGCAACGCCGTAAAAAAAGGATGCAACACAAGGACTACACTTAACTTTCAGAGTTCTGATGGGGTCCGGTGCCCTAGTGCTGTTATGATCCTGTCCAACGTGTAATACTTTCCTGTTCCTTATAACATATTAGTTTCATAAAACATGAATATTAAAAATAATAACGAATTCAAATGAAGGATAAATGTGTGCCAACAAAAAAGAATACAAGAAATAATAACATGAAATATTGAATTCCACAAAATAACAATATTATAATATAATAGTAAATTGAAATAAACACAAAGGCGTACGAACAAAAAGGGATACAAATATCAAATGCCACAACTGGATGTAAGAGATTTCGCCAAGTCCCCTATTTTCACATTGTTAAGAATTATAGAAAAAAAACACGGTAACATGCCAATTTTTACTACGACTGGGATATTGTTTTGCTATGATGTGGATGTGGTATTGTTTTACTATGGCTTGGATGAGGTATTGTTACTATTGTTATTTTCCATTGTAAGAGCCTAAATGAAAGACAAATGTGTATCGGCAAAAAAGGGATGCGACACAAGGACTTCCCAGGAGGTCACCCATCCTAGTACTACTCTCGCCCAAGCACGCTTAACTTCGGAGTTCTGATGGGATCCGATGCTTTAGTGCTGGTATGATCGCATCCGACATGTAACACCATGTCGTTCCTTATAAGCACCTTCCCCTACACCATTTCAGGAGAGCCACACGCACGTCCTTCCCCCATATGCTCGCGCAGCCAAACACAAATGTACCCCCGTGCAACGCTGTAAAAAAGGATGCAACACAAGGACTACACTTAACTTTCAGAGTTCTGATGGGGTCCGGTTCCTTAGTGCTGTTATGATCCAGTCAGACGTGTAATACTTTCCCGTTCCTTGTAACATATTAGTTTCATAAAACATGAATATTAAAAATAATAACAAATTTAAATGAAGGAAAAAGGCATGCCAACAAAAAAGAATACAAGAAATAATAACATAAAATATTGAATTCCACAAAATAACAATATTAAAATATAATAGTAAATTTAAATAAAACACAAAGAGCGTACAAAAAAAAAGGATACAAATATCAAATGCCACAACTTGGATGTAACAGATTTCGCCAAGTCCCTGATATTCACATTGTTAAGAATTATAGAAAAAAACACGGTAAGATGCCAATTTTTACTACGGCTGGGATATTGCTTTGCTATGATGTGGATGTGGTATTGTTTTACTATGGCTTCGATGAGGTATTGTTGCTATTGTTATTTTCCATTATAAGGGCCTAAATGAAAGACAAATGTGTACCGGCAAAAAAGGGATGCAACACGAGGACTTCTCTCCCAAGCACGCTTAACTTAGGAGTTCTGATGGGAACCGATGCTTTAGTGATGGTATGATCGCATCCAACACATAACACCTTCGTGTTCCTTATAAGCTCTCCCGTCACCTTCGTCTACATGATTTCCGGAGAGCCACGCGCACATCCGCCCTCATATGCTCGCGCTACGGAACATGAACATAACCCGTACGGAGCTGTCAAAATATTAAATTCCACAAAACCAAATGAGATAACAAAAAATAATAAACGGTTTTAAATAAAAGATAAATGTGTATCGGCAAAAAAGGATGCAACATGAGGAATTCCCAAGAGATCACCCATCCTAGTACTACTTTCGCCCAAGCACGTTTAGTTTTGGAGTTCTGATGGCATCCAGTGCTCTAGTTCTGGTATGATCGCATCCGACATGTAACACCTTCTCGTTCCTTATAAGTTCTCCCGTCACCTTCGCCTACACGATTTCAGGAGAGCCACGCGCACGTCCGCCCCCTATATGCTCGCGTAGCAGAACACGAATGTACCCCCGTGCAACGCCGTAAAAAAAGGATGCAACACAACGACTAAACTTAACTTTCAGAGTTCTGATGGGGTCCGGTGCCTTAGTGCTGTTATGATCCTGTCCAACGTGTAATACTTTCCTGTTCCTTATAACATATTAGTTTCATAAAACATAAATATTAAAAATAATAACGAATTTAAATGAAGGATAAATGTGTGCCAACAAAAAAGAATACAAGAAATAATAACATGAAATGTTGAAATCCACAAAATAACAATATTAAAATATAATAGTAAATTGAAATAAAACACAAAGGCGTACAAACAAAAAGGGATACAAATATCAAATGCCAGAACTAGATGTAAGAGATTTCGCCAAGTCCCCTATTTTCTAATTGTTAAGAATTATAGAAAAAACACGGTAACATGCCAATTTTTACTACGGCTGGGATATTGTTTTGCTATGATGTGGATGTGGTATTGTTTTACTATGGCTTGGATGAGGTATTGTTACTATTGTTATTTTCCATTGTAAGGGCCTAAATGAAAGACAAATGTGTATCGGCAAAAAAGGGATGCAACACGAGGACTTCCCAGGAGGTCATCCATCCTAGTACTACTCTCGCCCAAGCACGCTTAACTTCGGAGTTCTGATGGGATCCGGTGCTTTAGTGCTGGTATGATCGCATCCGACATGTAACACCATGTCGTTCCTTATAAGCACCTTCCCCTACACGATTTCAGGAGAGCCACGCGCACGTCTGCCCCCCATATGCTCGCGCAGCCGAACACAAATGTACCCCCGTGCAACGCTGTCAAAAAAGGATGCAACACAAGGACTACACTTAACTTTCAGAGTTCTAATGGGGTCCGGTGCCTTAGTGCTGTTATGATCCAGTCAGACGTGTAATACTTTCCCGTTCCTTATGACATATTAGTTTCATAAAACATGAATATTAAAAATAATAACGAATTTAAATGAAGGAAAAAGGCGTGCCAACAAAAAAGAATACAAGAAATAATAACATAAAATATTGAATTCCACAAAATAACAATATTAAAATATAATAGTAAATTTAAATAAAACACAAAGGGCGTACAAAAAAAGGGATACAAATATCAAATGGCACAACTTGGATGTAACGGATTTCGCCAAGTCCCTGATATTCACATTGTTAAGAATTATAGAAAAAACACGGTAAGTTGCCAATTTTTACTACGGCTGGGATATTGTTTTGCTATGATGTGGATGTGGTATTGTTTTACTATGGCTTGGATGGGGTATTGTTGCTATTGTTATTTTCCATTATAAGGGCTTAAATGAAAGACAAATGTGTACCGGCAAAAAAGGGATGCAACATAAGGACATTTCTCCCAAGCACGCTTAACTTCGGAGTTCTGATGGGAACCGATGCTTTGGTGCTGGTATGATCGCATCCAACACATAACACCTTCGTGTTCCTTATAAGCTCTCCCGTCACCTTCGTCTACATGACTTCTGGAGAGCCACGCGCACATCCGCCCCCATATGCTCGCGCTACGGAACATGAACATAACCCGTACGGAGCTATCAAAATATTAAATTCCACAAAACCAAATGAGATAACAAAAAATAATAAATGGTTTTAAATAAAATATAAATGTGTATCGGCAAAAAAAGGATGCAACATGAGGAATCGCCAAGAGATCACCCATCCTAGTACTACTCTCGCCCAAGCACGTTTAGTTTTGGAGTTCTGATGGCATCCAGTGCTCTAGTTCTGGTATGATCGCATCCGACATGTAACACCTTCTCGTTCCTTATAAGTTCTCCCGTCTCCTTCGCCTACACGATTTCAGGAGAGCCACGCGCACGTCCGCCCCCCATATGCTCGCGCAGCCGAACACGAATGTACCCCCGTGCAACGCTGTAAAAAAAAAGGATGCAACACAAGGACTACACTTAACTTTCAGAGTTCTGATGGGGTCCGGTGCCTTAGTGCTGTTATGATCCAGTCAGACGTGTAATACTTTCCCGTTCCTTATAACATATTAGTTTCATAAACCATGAATATTAAAAATAATAACGAATTTAAATGAAGGATAAATGTGTGCCAACAAAAAAGAATACAAGAAATAATAACATGAAATATTGAATTCCACAAAATAACAATATTATAATATAATAGTAAATTGAAATAAAACACAAAGGCGTACGAACAAAAAGGGATACAAATATCAAATGCCACAACTGGATGTAAGAGATTTCGCCAAGTCCCCTATTTTTACATTGTTAAGAATTATAGAAAAAAAACACGGTAACATGCCAATTTTTACTACGGCTGGGATATTGTTTTGCTATGATGTGGATGTGGTATTGTTTTACTATGGCTTGGATGAGGTATTGTTACTATTGTTATTTTCCATTGTAAGGGCCTAAATGAAAGACAAATGTGTATCGGCAAAAAAGGGATGCAACACGAGGACTTCCCAGGAGGTCACCCATCCTAGTACTACTCTCGCCCAAGCACGCTTAACTTCGGAGTTCTGATGGGATCCGGTGCTTTAGTGTTGGTATGATCGCATCCAACATGTAACACCATATCATTCCTTACAAGCACCTTCCCCTACACGATTTCAGGAGAGCCACGCGCACGTCTGCCCCTCATATGCTCGCGCAGCCGAACACAAATGTACCCCCGTGAAACGCTGTAAAAAAAAGGATGCAACACAAGGACTACACTTAACTTTCAGAGTTCTGATGGGGTCCGGTGCCTTAGTGCTGTTATGATTCAGTCAGACGTGTAATACTTTCCCATTCCTTATAACATATTAGTTTCATAAAACATGAATATTAAAAATAATAATGAATTTAAATGAAGGAAAAAGGCGTGCCAACAAAAAAGAATACAAGAAATAATAACATAAAATATTGAATTCCACAAAATAACAATATTAAAATATAATAGTAAATTTAAATAAAACACAAAGGGCGTACAAAAAATAAGGGATACAAATATCAAATGCCACAACTTGGATGTAACGGATTTCGCCAAGTCCCTGATATTCACATTGTTAAGAATTATAGAAAAAAACACGATAAAATGCCAATTTTTACTACGGCTGGGATATTGTTTTGCTATGATGTGGATGTGGTATTGTTTTACTATGGCTTGGATGAGGTATTGTTGCTATTGTTATTTTCCATTATAAGGGCCTAAATGAATGACAAATGTGTACCGGCAAAAAAGGGATGCAACACGAGGACTTCTCTCCCAAGCACGCTTAACTTCGGAGTTCTGATGGGAACCGATGCTTTAGTGCTGGTATGATCACATCTAACACATAACACATTCGTGTTCCTTATAAGCTCTCCCGTCACCTTCGTATGTTCCTTATAAGCTCTCCCGTCACCTTCGTCTACATGACTTCCCTGAGAGCCACGCGCACATCCGCCCCCATATGCTCGCGCTACGGAACATGAACATAACCCGTACGGAGCTGTCAAAATATTAAATTCCACAAAACCAAATGAGATAACCAAAAAATAATAAACGGTTTTAAATAAAAGATAAATGTGTATTGGCAAAAAAAGGATGCAACATGAGGAATTCCCAAGAGATCACCCATCCTAGTACTACTCTCGCCCAAGCACGTTTAGTTTTGGAGTTCTGATGGCATCCAGTGCTCTAGTTCTGGTATGATCGCATCCGACATGTAACACCTTCTCGTTCCTTATAAGTTCTCCCGTCACCTTCGCCTACACGATTTCAGGAGAGCCACGCGCACGTCCGCCCCCTATATACTCGCGTAGCAGAACACGAATGTACCCCCGTGCAACGCCGTACAAAAAGGATGCAACATAAGGACTACACTTAACTTTCATAGTTCTGATGGGGTCCAGTGCCTTAGTGCTGTTATGATCCTGTCCAACGTGTAATACATTCCTGTTCCTTATAACATATTAGTTTCGTAAAACATGAATATTAAAAATAATAACGAATTTAAATGAAGGATAAATGTGTGCCAACAAAAAAAAGAATACAAGAAATAATAACATGAAATATTGAATTCCACAAAATAACAATATTAAAATATAATAATAAATTGAAATAAAACACAAAGGCATACGAATAAAAAGGGATACAAATATCAAATGCCACAACTGGATGTAAGAGATTTCGCCAAGTCCCCTATTTTCACATTGTTAAGAATTATAGAAAAAAAACACGGTAACATGCCAATTTTTACTACGGCTGGGATATTGTTTTGCTATGATGTGGATGTGGTATTGTTTTACTATGGCTTGGATGAGGTATTGTTACTATTGTTATTTTCTATTGTAAGGGCCTAAATGAAAAACAAATGTGTATCGGCAAAAAAGGGATGCAACTCGAGGACTTCCCAGGAGGTCACCCATCCTAGTACTACTCTCGCCCAAGCACGCTTAACTTCAGAGTTCTGATGGGATCCGGTGCTTTAGTGCTAGTATGATCGCATCCAACATGTAACACCATATCATTCCTTACAAGCACCTTCCCCTACACGATTTCAGGAGAGCCACGCGCACGTCCGCCCCCCATATGCTCGCGCAGCCGAACACAAATGTACCCCCGTGCAACGCTGTAAAAAAAAAGGATGCAACACAAGGACTACACTTAACTTTCAGAGTTCTGATGGGGTCCGGTGCCTTAGTGCTGTTATGATCCAGTCAGACGTGTAATACTTTCCCGTTCCTTATAACATATTAGTTTCATAAACCATGAATATTAAAAATAATAACGAATTTAAATGAAGGATAAATGTGTGCCAACAAAAAAGAATACAAGAAATAATAACATGAAATATTGAATTCCACAAAATAACAATATTATAATATAATAGTAAATTGAAATAAAACACAAAGGCGTACGAACAAAAAGGGATACAAATATCAAATGCCACAACTGGATGTAAGAGATTTCGCCAAGTCCCCTATTTTTACATTGTTAAGAATTATAGAAAAAAAACACGGTAACATGCCAATTTTTACTACGGCTGGGATATTGTTTTGCTATGATGTGGATGTGGTATTGTTTTACTATGGCTTGGATGAGGTATTGTTACTATTGTTATTTTCCATTGTAAGGGCCTAAATGAAAGACAAATGTGTATCGGCAAAAAAGGGATGCAACACGAGGACTTCCCAGGAGGTCACCCATCCTAGTACTACTCTCGCCCAAGCACGCTTAACTTCGGAGTTCTGATGGGATCCGGTGCTTTAGTGCTAGTATGATTGCATCCGACATGTAACACCATGTCGTTCCTTATAAGAACCTTCCCCTACACGATTTCAGGAGAGCCACGCGCACGTCCGCCCCCCATATGCTCGCGCAGCCGAACACAAATGTACCCCCGTGCAACGCTGTAAAAAAAAGGATGCAACACAAGGACTACACTTAACTTTCAGAGTTCTGATGGGGTCCGATGCCTTAGTGCTGTTATGATCCAGTCAGACGTGTAATACTTTCCCGTTCCTTATAACATATTAGTTTCATAAACCATGAATATTAAAAATAATAACGAATTTAAATGAAGGAAAAAGGCGTGCCAACAAAAAAGAATACAAGAAATAATAACATAAAATATTGAATTCCACAAAATAACAATATTAAAATATAATAGTAAATTTAAATAAAACACAAAGGGCGTATAAAAAAAGGGATACAAATATCAAATGCCACAACTTTGATGTAACGGATTTTGCCAAGTCCCTGATATTCACATTGTTAAGAATTATAGAAAAAAACACGGTAAGATGCCAATTTTTACTACGGCTGGGATATTGTTTTGCTATGATGTGGATGTGGTATTGTTTTACTATGGCTTGGATGAGGTATTGTTGCTATTGTTATTTTCCATTATAAGGGCCTAAATGAAAGACAAATGTGTACCGGCAAAAAAGGGATGCAACACGAGGACTTCTCTCCCAAGCACGCTTAACTTCGGAGTTCTGATGGGAACTGATGCTTTAGTGCTGGTATGATCGCATCCAACACATAACACCTTCATGTTCCTTATAAGCTCTCTCGTCACCTTCATCTACATGATTTCCGGAGAGCCACGCGCACATCCGCCCCCATATGCTCGCGCTACGGAACATGAACATAACCCGTACGGAGCTGTCAAAATATTAAATTCCACAAAACCAAATGAGATAACAAAAAATAATAAACAGTTTTAAATAAAAGATAAATGTGTATCGGCAAAAAAAGGATGCAACATGAGGAATTCCCAAGAGATCACCCATCCTAGTACTACTCTCGCCCAAGCACGTTTAGTTTTGGAGTTCTGATGGCATCCAATGCTCTAGTTCTGGTATGATCGCATCCGACATGTAACACCTTCTCGTTCCTTATAAGTTCTCCCGTCACCTTCGCCTACACGATTTCAGGAGAGCCACGCGCACGTCCGCCCCCTATATGCTCGCGTAGCAGAACACGAATGTACTCCCGTGCAACGCCGTAAAAAAAGGATGCAACACAAGGACTACACTTAACTTTTAGAGTTCTGATGGGGACCGGTGCCTTAGTGCTGTTATGATCCTGTCCAACATGTAATACTTTCCTGTTCCTTACAACATATTAGTTTCATAAAACATGAATATTAAAAATAATAACGAATTTAAATGAAGGATAAATGTGTGCCAACAAAAAAGAATACAAGAAATAATAACATGAAATATTGAATTCCACAAAATAACAATATTATAATATAATAGTAAATTGAAATAAAACACAAAGGCGTACGAACAAAAAGGGATACAAATATCAAATGCCACAACTGGATGTAAGAGATTTCGCCAAGTCCCCTATTTTCACATTGTTAAGAATTATAGAAAAAAACACGGTAACATGCCAATTTTTACTACGGCTGGGATATTGTTTTGCTATGATGTGGATGTGGTATTGTTTTACTATGGCTTGGATGAGGTATTGTTACTATTGTTATTTTCCATTGTAAGGGCCTAAATGAAAGACAAATGTGTATCGGCAAAAAAGGGATGCAACACGAGGACTTCCCAGGAGGTCACCCATCCTAGTACTACTCTAGCCCAAGCACACTTAACTTTGGAGTTCTAATGGGATACAGTGCTTTAGTGTTGGTATGATCGCATCCGACATGTAACACCATGTCGTTCCTTATAAGCACCTTCCCCTACACGATTTCAGGAGAGCCACGCGCACGTCCACCCCCCATATGCTCGCGCAGCCGAACACAAATGTACCCCCGTGCAACGCTATAAAAAAAAGGATGCAACACAAGGACTACACTTAACTTTCAGAGTTCTGATGGGGTCCGGTGCCTTAGTGCTGTTATGATCCAGTCAGACGTGTAATACTTTCCCGTTCCTTATAACATATTAGTTTCATAAACCATGAATATTAAAAATAATAACGAATTTAAATGAAGGAAAAAGGCGTGCTAACAAAAAAGAATACAAGAAATAATAACATAAAATATTGAATTCCACAAAATAACAATATTAAAATATAATAGTAAATTTAAATAAAACACAAAGGGCGTACAAAAAAAAGGGATACAAATATCAAATGCCACAACTTGGATGTAACGGATTTCGCCAAGTCCCTGATATTCACATTGTTAAGAATTATAGAAAAAAACACGGTAAGATGCCAATTTTTACTACGGCTGGGATATTGTTTTGCTATGATGTGGATGTGGTATTGTTTTACTATGGCTTGGATGAGGTATTGTTGCTATTGTTATTTTCCATTATAAGGGCCTAAATGAAAGACAAATCTGTACCGGCAAAAAGGGATGCAACACGAGGACTTCTCTCCCGAGCACGCTTAACTTCGGAGTTCTGATGGGAACCGATGCTTTAGTGCTGGTATGATCGCATCCAACACATAACACCTTCGTGTTCCTTATAAGCTCTCCCGTCACCTTCGTCTACATGATTTCCGGAGAGCCACGCGCACATCTGCCCCCATATGCTCGCGCTATGGAACATGAACATAACCCGTATGGAGCTGTCAAAATATTAAATTTCACAAAACCAAATGAGATAACAAAAATAATAAACAGTTTTAAATAAAAGATAAATGTGTATCGGCAAAAGAAGGATGCAACATGAGGAATTCCCAAGAGATAACCCATCCTAGTACTACTCTCGCCCAAGCACGTTTAGTTTTGGAGTTCTGGTGGCATCCAGTGATCTAGTTCTGGTATGATCGCATCCGACATGTAACACCTTCTCGTTCCTTATAAGTTCTCCCGTCACCTTCGCCTACACGATTTCAGGAGAGTCACGCGCACGTCCGCCCCCTATATGCTCGCGTAGCAGAACACGAATGTACCCCCGTACAACGCCGTAAAAAAGGATGCAACACAAGGACTACACTTAACTTTCAGAGTTCTGATGGGGTCCGATGCCTTAGTGCTGTTATGATCCTGTCCAACGTGTAATACTTTCCTGTTCCTTATAACATATTATTTTCATAAAACATGAATATTAAAAATAATAACGAATTTAAATGAAGGATAAATGTGTGCCAACAAAAAAGAATACAAGAAATAATAACATGAAATATTGAATTCCACAAAATAACAATATTAAAATATAATCGTAAATTGAAATAAAACACAAAGGCGTACGAACAAAAAGGGATACAAATATCAAATGCCACAACTGGATGTAAAAGATTTCGCCAAGTCCCCTATTTTCACATTGTTAAGAATTATAGAAAAAAACACTGTAAGATGCCAATTTTTACTACGGCTGGGATATTGGTTTGCTATGATGTGGATGTGGTATTGTTTTACTATGGCTTGGATGATGTATTGTTACTATTGTTATTTTCCATTGTAAGGGCCTAAATGAAAGACAAATGTGTATCGGCAAAAAAGGGATGCAACACGAGGACTTCCCAGGAGGTCACCCATCCTAGTACTACTCTCGCCCAAGCACACTTAACTTCGGAGTTCTGATGGGATCCGATGCTTTAGTGCTGGTATGATCGCATCCAACATGTAACACCATGTCGTTCCTTATAAGCACCTTCCCCTACACGATTTCAGGAGAGCCACGCGCACGTCCGCCCCCCATATGCTCGCGCAGCCGAACACAAATGTACCCCCGTGCAACGCTGTAAAAAAAAAGATGCAACACAAGGACTACACTTAACTTTCAGAGTTCTGATGGGGTCCGGTGCCTTAGTGCTGTTTTGATCCAGTCAGACGTGTAATACTTTCCCGTTCCTTATAACATATTAGTTTCATAAAACATGAATATTAAAAATAATAACGAATTTAAATGAAGGAAAAAGGCGTGCCAACAAAAAAGAATACAAGAAATAATAACATAAAATATTGAATTCCACAAAATAACAATATTAAAATATAATAGTAAATTTAAATAAAACACAAAGGGCGTATAAAAAAAGGGATACAAATATCAAATGCCACAACTTGGATGTAACGGATTTCGCCAAGTCCCTGATATTCACATTGTTAAGAATTATAGAAAAAAACACGGTAAGATGCCAATTTTTACTACGGCTGGGATATTGTTTTGCTATGATGTGGATGTGGTATTGTTTTACTATGGCTTGGATGAGGTATTGTTGCTATTGTTATTTTCCATTATAAGGGCCTAAATGAAAGACAAATGTGTAACGGCAAAAAAGGGATGCAACACGAGGACTTCTCTCCCAAGCACGCTTAACTTCGGAGTTCTGATGGGAACTGATGCTTTAGTGCTGGTATGATCGCATCCAACACATAACACCTTCGTGTTCTTTATAAGCTCTCTCGTCACCTTCGTCTACATGATTTCCGGAGAGCCACGCGCACATCCGCCCCCATATGCTTGCGCTACGGAACATGAACATATCCCGTACGGAGCTGTCAAAATATTAAATTCCACAAAACCAAATGAGATAACAAAAAATAATAAACAGTTTTAAATAAAAGATAAATGTGTATCGGCAAAAAAAGGATGCAACATGAGGAATTCCCAAGAGATAACCCATCCTAGTACTACTCTCGCCCAAGCACGTTTAGTTTTGGAGTTCTGGTGGCATCCAGTGCTCTAGTTCTGGTATGATCGCATCCGACATGTAACACCTTCTCGTTCCTTATAAGTTCTCCCGTCACCTTCGCCTACACGATTTCAGGAGAGCCACGCGCACGTCCGCCCCCTATATGCTCGCGTAGCAGAACACGAATGTACCCCCGTGCAATGCCGTAAAAAAGGATGCAACACAAGGACTACACTTAACTTTCAGAGTTCTGATGGGGTCCGGTGCCTTAGTGCTGTTATGATCCTGTCCAACGTGTAATACTTTCCTGTTCCTTATAACATATTAGTTTCATAAAACATGAATATTAAAAATAATAACGAATTTAAATCAAGGATAAATGTGTGCCAACAAAAAAGAATACAAGAAATAATAACATGAAATATTGAATTCCACAAAATAACAATATTAAAATATAATAGTAAATTGAAATAAAACACAAAGGCGTACGAACAAAAAGGGATACAAATATCAAATGCCACAACTGGATGTAAAAGATTTCGCCAAGTCCCCTATTTTCACATTGTTAAGAATTATAAAAAAAACACGGTAAGATGCCAATTTTTACTACGGCTGGGATATTGTTTTGCTATGATGTGGATGTGGTATTGTTTTACTATGGCTTGGATGAGGTATTGTTACTATTGTTATTTTCCATTGTAAGGGCCTAAATGAAAGACAAATGTGTATCGGCAAAAAAGGGATGCAACACGAGGACATCCCAGGAGGTCACCCATCCTAGTACTACTCTCGCCCAAGCACGCTTAACTTCAGAGTTCTGATGGGATCCGGTGCTTTAGTGTTGGTATGATCGCATCCAACATGTAACACCATGTCGTTCTGATGAGGACATCACAACAGCAGAGACGCGCATTGAACTGCAAGGACCAATCACAAGAGCACGGGCACGGTTATTAAATCAGCAGGTGAATTCGTTCTTAACTTCTTTTGCATGTGAGTTTGAGAATAGATTGCTATGTGATGATTTAATTGTTATTAGGAATAATGGAAAAGATCAACAAGTGAAGGAAGGAGGCCTTGGGAGCGTGGAGAACCACCTGGGACGTCCACAAGTAGATGGAAACAGTTTACAACTCGGACTCGAGTTCAACTCGGAGTCCAGGAGCAGTCCACCTTAAAACAGATGCCCAGGAGGCATACGGACTCCGTTTTCGACGTTCTACATATGCACGGAAAGAGGAGAAGATAAACTTTCCAATGGTTCTAGTCCCACCTCAAAATTCCTCCGTAGTCATTGGGAATCGTCGAAACAAGTCGAGTCCATATTTCTGTCCGGTGCTGCGCCACCGAATCGGGCCTTTGGGCCTTGTATCCCGTAAGAGTCCATTAGGGATGCATCTAATCGTGTTTTGGTAGAACCATAGCCTATAAATACTGCAGCCGCCGGTCATATTCGGTGGGTTTTGCTTAGATCAATAAAATTGCCGTTCTACGGTTTGTGAGACCCCAATTTTGCGATTTCCGATCGTGTCTTCTACGTTCTTGCTCATGTTCTCGATTGCACTTGCAGGGATTAGCCTTCTTGGCGAGGTCAAGCGTGTGCAGCACGGTTGATAACCAACGGAGCCGTGGTGTAGTGATTGCAGGGGTACTCGAACCGCTCGAGTGTCGCGGATCATCAACGTCGAGTTCTCCACCCCAATCGACATACCATTCGGAAGATCGGGCCTAAACCTACTCATCACGTTCCTTATAAGCACCTTCCCCTACACGATTTCAGGAGAGCCACGCGCACGTCCGCCCCCCATATGCTCGCGCAGCCAAACACAAATGTACCCCCGTGCAACGCTGTAAGAAAAAGGATGCAACACAAGGACTACACTTAACTTTCAGAGTTCTGATGGGGTCCGGTGCCTTAGTGCTGTTATGATCCAGTCAGACGTGTAATACTTTCCCGTTCCTTATAACATATTAGTTTCATAAACCATGAATATTAAAAATAATAACGAATTTAAATGAAGGAAAAAGGCGTGCCAACAAAAAAGAATACAAGAAATAATAACATAAAATATTGAATTCCACAAAATAACAATATTAAAATATAATAGTAAATTTAAATAAAACACAAAGGGCATATAAAAAAAGGGATACAAATATCAAATGCCACAACTTGGATGTAACGGATTTCGCCAAGTCCCTGATATTCACATTGTTAAGAATTATAGAAAAAACACGGTAAGATGCCAATTTTTACTACGGCTGGGATATTGTTTTGCTATGATGTGGATGTGGTATTGTTTTACTATGGCTTGGATGAGGTATTGTTGCTATTGTTATTTTCCATTATAAGGACCTAAATGAAAGACAAATTTGTACCGGCAAAAAAGGGATGCAACACGAGGACTTCTCTCCCAAGCACGCTTAACTTCGGAGTTCTGATGGGAACTGATGCTTTAGTGCTGGTATGATCGCATCCAACACATAACACCTTCGTGTTCCTTATAAGGTCTCTCGTCACCTTCGTCTACATGATTTCTGGAGAGCCACGCGCACATCCGCCCCCATATGATCGCGCTACGGAACATGAACATAACCCGTACGGAGCTGTCAAAATATTAAATTCCACAAAACCAAATGAGATAACAAAAAATAATAAACGGTTTTAAATAAAAGATAAATGTGTATTGGCAAAAAAAGGATGCAACATGAGGAATTCCCAAGAGATCACCCATCCTAGTACTACTCTCGCCCAAGCACGTTTAGTTTTGGAGTTCTGATGGCATCCAGTGCTCTAGTTCTGGTATGATCGCATCCGACATGTAACACCTTCTCGTTCCTTATAAGTTCTCCCGTCACCTTCGCCTACACGATTTCAGGAGAGCCACGCGCACGTCCGCCCCCTATATGCTCGCGTAGCAGAACACGAATGTACTCCCGTGCAACGCCGTAAAAAAAGGATGCAACACAAGGACTACACTTAACTTTTAGAGTTCTGATGGGGTCCAGTGCCTTAGTGTTGTTATGATCCTGTCCAACGTGTAATACTTTCCTGTTCCTTATAACATATTAATTTAATAAAACATGAATATTAAAAATAATAACGAATTTAAATGAAGGATAAATGTGTGCCAACAAAAAAGAATACAAGAAATAATAACATGAAATATTGAATTCCACAAAATAACAATATTATAATATAATAGTAAATTGAAATAAAACACAAAGGCCTACGAACAAAAAGGGATACAAATATCAAATGCCACAACTGGATGTAAGAGATTTCGCCAAGTCCCCTATTTTCACATTGTTAAGAATTATAGGAAAAAAACACGGTAACATGCCAAATTTTACTACGACTGGGATATTGTTTTGCTATGATGTGGATGTGGTATTGTTTTACTATGGCTTGGATGAGGTATTGTTACTATTGTTATTTTCCATTGTAAGGGCCTAAATGAAAGACAAATGTGTATCGGCAAAAAAGGGATGCAACACAAGGACTTCTCAGGAGGTCACCCATCCTAGTACTACTCTCGCCCAAGCACGCTTAACTTCGGAGTTCTGATGGGATCCGGTGCTTTAGTGCTGGTATGATCGCATCCGACATGTAACACCATGTCGTTCCTTATAAGCACCTTCCCCTACACGATTTCAGGAGAGCCACGCGCACGTCCACCCCCCATATGCTCGCGCAGCCAAACACAAATGTACCCCCGTGCAACGCTGTAGAAAAAAAGGATGCAACACAAGGACTACACTTAACTTTCAGAGTTCTGATGAGGTCCGGTGCCTTAGTGCTGTTATGATCCAGTCAGACGTGTAATACTTTCCCGTTCCTTATAACATATTAGTTTCATAAACCATGAATATTAAAAATAATAACGAATTTAAATGAAGGAAAAAGGCGTGCCAACAAAAAAGAATACAAGACATAATAACATAAAATATTGAATTCCACAAAATAAAAATATTAAAATATAATAGTAAATTTAAATAAAACACAAAGGGCGTACAAAAAAAAGGGATACAAATATCAAATGCCACAACTTGGATGTAACGGATTTCGCCAAGTCCCTGATATTCACATTGTTAAGAATTATAGAAAAAAACACGGTAAGATGCCAACTTTTACTACGGCTGGGATATTGTTTTGCTATGGTGTGGATGTGGTATTGTTTTACTATGGCTTGGATGAGGTATTGTTGCTATTGTTATTTTCCATTATAAGGGCCTAAAAGAAAGACAAATCTGTACCGGCAAAAAAGGGATGCAACACGAGGACTTCTCTCCCAAGCACGCTTAACTTCGGAGTTCTGATGGGAACCGATGCTTTAGTGCTGGTATGATCGCATCCAACACATAACACCTTCATGTTCCTTATAAGCTCTCCCGTCACCTTCGTCTACATGATTTTCGGAGAGCCACGCGCACATCTGCCCCCATATGCTCGCGCTACGGAACATGAACATAACCCGTATGGAGCTGTCAAAATATTAAATTCCACAAAACCAAATGAGATAACAAAAATAATAAACGGTTTTAAATAAAAGATAAATGTGTATCGGCAAAAGAAGGATGCAACATGAGGAATTCCCAAGAGATAACCCATCCTAGTACTACTCTCGCCCAAGCACGTTTAGTTTTGGAGTTCTGGTGGCATCTAGTGCTCTAGTTCTGGTATGATCGCATCCGACATGTAACACCTTCTCGTTCCTTATAAGTTCTCCCGTCACCTTCGCCTACACGATTTCAGGAGAGCCACGCGCACGTCCGCCCCCTATATGCTCGCGTAGCAGAACACGAATGTACCCCCGTGCAATGCCGTAAAAAAGGATGCAACACAAGGACTACACTTAACTTTCAGAGTTCTGATGGGGTCCGGTGCCTTAGTGCTGTTATGATCCTGTCCAACGTGTAATACTTTCCTGTTCCTTATAACATATTAGTTTCATAAAACATGAATATTAAAAATAATAACGAATTTAAATCAAGGATAAATGTGTGCCAACAAAAAAGAATACAAGAAATAACTACATGAAATATTGAATTCCACAAAATAACAATATTAAAATATAATAGTAAATTGAAATAAAACACAAAGGCGTACGAACAAAAAGGGATACAAATATCAAATGCCAACACTGGATGTAAAAGATTTCGCCAAGTCCCCTATTTTCACATTGTTAAGAATTATAAAAAAAAACACGGTAAGATGCCAATTTTTACTACGGCTGGGATAATGTTTTGCTATGATGTGGATGTGGTATTGTTTTACTATGGCTTGGATGAGGTATTGTTATTTTCCATTGTAAGGGCCTAAATGAAAGACAAATGTGTATCGGCAAAAAAGGGATGCAACACGAGGACATCCCAGGAGGTCACCCATCCTAGTACTACTCTCGCCCAAGCACGCTTAACTTCGGAGTTCTGATGGGATCCGGTGCATTAGTGCTGGTATGATCGCATCCAACATGTAACACCATGTCGTTCTGATGAGGACATCACAACAGCAGAGACGCGCATTGAACTGCAAGGACCAATCACAAGAGCACGGGCACGGTTATTAAATCAGCAGGTGAATTCGTTCTGAGCTTCTTTTGCATGTGAGTTTGAAAATAGATTTCTATGTGATGATTTAATTGTTATTAGGAATAATGGAAAAGATCAACAAGTGAAGGAAGGAGGCCTTGGGAGCGTGGAGAACCACCTGGGACGTCCACAAGTAGATGGAAACAGTTTACAACTCGGACTCGAGTTCAACTCGGAGTCCAGGAGCAGTCCACCTTAAAACAGACGCCCAGGAGGCATACGGACTCCGTTTTCGATGTTCTACATATGCACGGAAAGAGGAGAAGATAAACTTTCCAATGGTTCTAGTCCCACCTCAAAATTCCTCCGTAGTCATTGGGAATCGTCGAAACAAGTCGAGTCCATATTTCTGTTCGGTGCTGCACCACCGAATCGGGCCTTTGGGCCTTGTATCCCGTAAGAGTCCATTAGGGACGCGTCTAATCGTGTTTTGGTAGAACCCTAGCCTATAAATACTGCAGCCGCCGGTCATATTCGGTGGGTTTTGCTTAGATCAATAAAATCGCCGTTCTACGGTTTGTGAGACCCCAATTTCGCGATTTCCGATCGTGTCTTCTACGTTCTTGCTCGTGTTCACGATTGCACTTGCAGGGATTAGCCTTCTTGGCGAGGTCAAGCGTGTGCAGCACGGTTGATAACCAACGGAGCCGTGGTGTAGTGATTGCAGGGGTACTCGAACCGCTCGAGTGCCGCGGATCATCAACGTCGAGTTCTCCACCCTAATCGATATACCTTTCGGAAGATCGGGCCTAAACCTACTCATCACGTTCCTTATAAGCACCTTCCCCTACACGATTTCAGGAGAGCCACGCGCACGTCCGCCCCCATATGCTCGCGCAGCCAAACACAAATGTACCCCCGTGCAACGCTGTAAAAAAAAGGATGCAACACAAGGACTACACTTAACTTTCAGAGTTCTGATGGGGTCCGGTGCCTTAGTGCTGTTATGATCAAGTCAGACGTGTAATACTTTCCCGTTCCTTATAACATATTAGTTTCATAAACCATGAATATTAAAAATAATAACGAATTTAAATGAAGGAAAAAGGCGTGCCAACAAAAAAGAATACAAGAAATAATAACATAAAATATTGAATTCCACAAAATAACAATATTAAAATATAATAGTAAATTTAAATAAAACACAAAGGGCGTATAAAAAAAGGGATACAAATATCAAATGCCACAACTTGGATGTAACGGATTTCGCCAAGTCCCTGATATTCACATTGTTAAGAATTATAGAAAAAAACACGGTAAGATGCCAATTTTTACTACGGCTGGGATATTGTTTTGCTATGATGTGGATGTGGTATTGTTTTACTATGGCTTGGATGAGGTATTGTTGCTATTGTTATTTTCCATTATAAGGGCCTAAATGAAAGACAAATGTGTACCGGCAAAAAAGGGATGCAACACGAGGACTTCTCTCCCAAGCACGCTTAACTTCGGAGTTCTGATGGGAACTGATGCTTTAGTGCTGGTATGATCGCATCCAACACATAACACCTTCGTGTTCCTTATAAGCTCTCTCGTCACCTTCGTGTACATGATTTCCGGAGAGCCACGTGCACATCCGCCCCCATATGCTCGCGCTACGGAACATGAACATAACCTGTACGGAGCTGTCAAAATATTAAATTCCACAAAACCAAATGAGATAACAAAAAATAATAAACGGTTTTAAATAAAAGATAAATGTGTATCGGCAAAAAAGGATGCAACATGAGGAATTCCCAAGAGATCACCCATCCTAGTACTACTCTCGCCCAAGCACGTTTAGTTTTGGAGTTCTGATGGCATCCAGTGCTCTAGTTCTGGTATGATCGCATCCGACATGTAACACCTTCTCGTTCCTTATAAGTTCTCCGGTCACCTTCGCCTACACGATTTCAGGAGAGCCACGCGCACGTCCGCCCCCTATATGCTCGCGTAGCAGAACACGAATGTACTCCCGTGCAACGCCGTAAAAAAAGGATGCAACACAAGGACTACACTTAACTTTTAGAGTTCTGATGGGGTCTGGTGCCTTAGTGCTGTTATGATCCTGTCCAACGTGTAATACTTTCCTGTTCCTTATAACATATTAGTTTAATAAAACATGAATATTAAAAATAATAACGAATTTAAATGAAGGATAAATGTGTGCCAACAAAAAAGAATACAAGAAATAATAACATGAAATATTGAATTCCACAAAATAACAATATTATAATATAATAGTAAATTGAAATAAAACACAAAGGCGTACGAACAAAAAGGGATACAAATATCAAATGCCACAACTGGATGTAAGAGATTTCGCCAAGTCCCCTATTTTCACATTGTTAAGAATTATAGGAAAAAAACACGGTAACATGCCAATTTTTACTACGGCTGGGATATTGTTTTGCTATGATGTGGATGTGGTATTGTTTTACTATGGCTTGGATGAGGTATTGTTACTATTGTTATTTTCCATTATAAGGGCCTAAATGAAAGACAAATGTGTATCGGCAAAAAAGGGATGCAACACGAGGACTTCCCAGGAGGTCACCCATCCTAGTACTACTCTCGCCCAAGCACGCTTAACTTTGCAGTTCTCATGGGATCTGGTGCTTTAGTACTGGTATGATCGCATCCGACATGTAACACCATGTCGTTCCTTATAAGCACCTTCCCCTACACGATTTCAGGAGAGCCACGCGCACGTCCACCCCCCATATGCTCGCGCAGCCAAACATAAATGTACCCCCGTGCAACGCTGTAAAAAAAAGGATGCAACACAAGGACTACACGTAACTTTCAGAGTTCTGATGGGGTCCGGTGCCTTAGTGCTGTTATGATCCAGTCAGACGTGTAATACTTTCCCGTTCCTTATAACATATTAGTTTCATAAACCATGAATATTAAAAATAATAACGAATTTAAATGAAGGAAAAGGCGTGCCAACAAAAAAGAATACAAGAAATAATAACATAAAATATTGAATTCCACAAAATAACAATATTAAAATATAATAGTAAATTTAAATAAAACACAAAGGGCGTACAAAAAAAAGGGATACAAATATCAATGCCACAACTTGGATGTAACGGATTTCGCCAAGTCCCTGATATTCACATTGTTAAGAATTATAGAAAAAAACACGGTAAGATGCCAATTTTTACTACGGCTGGGATATTGTTTTGCTATGATGTGGATGTGGTATTGTTTTGCTATGGCTTGGATGAGGTATTGTTGCTATTGTTATTTTCCATTATAAGGGCCTAAATGAAAGACAAATGTGTACTGGCAAAAAAGGGATGCAACACAAGGACTTCTCTCACAAGCACGCTTAACTTCGGAGTTCTCATGGGAACTGATGCTTTAGTGCTGGTATGATCGCATCCAACACATAACACCTTCGTGTTCCTTATAAGCTCTCTCGTCACCTTCGTCTACATGATTTCCGGAGAGCCACGCGCACATCCGCCCCCATATGCTCGCGCTACGGAACATGAACATAACCCGTACGGAGCTGTCAAAATATTAAATTCCACAAAACCAAATGAGATAACAAAAAATAATAAACGGTTTTAAATAAAAGATAAATGTGTATTGGCAAAAAAGGATGCAACATGAGGAATTCCCAAGAGATCACCCATCCTAGTACTACTCTCGCCCAAGCACGTTTAGTTTTGGAGTTCTGGTGGCATCCAGTGCTCTAGTTCTGGTATGATCGCATCCGACATGTAACACCTTCTCGTTCCTTATAAGTTCTCCCGTCACCTTCGCCTACACGATTTCAGGAGAGCCACGCGCACGTCCGCCCCCTATATGCTCGCGTAGCAGAACACGAATGTACCCTCGTGCAATGCCGTAAAAAAGGATGCAACACAAGGACTACACTTAACTTTCAGAGTTCTGATGGGGTCCGTTGCCTTAGTGCTGTTATGATCCTGTCCAACGTGTAATACTTTCCTGTTCCTTATAACATATTAGTTTCATAAAACATGAATATTAAAAATAATAACGAATTTAAATCACGGATAAATGTGTGCCAACAAAAAAAGAATACAAGAAATAATAACATGAAATATTGAATTCCACAAAATAACAATATTAAAATATAATAGTAAATTGAAATAAAACACAAAGGCGTACGAACAAAAAGGGATACAAATATCAAATGCCACAACTGGATGTAAAAGATTTCGCCAAGTCCCCTATTTTCACATTGTTAAGAATTATAAAAAAAACACGGTAAGATGCCAATTTTTACTACGGCTGGGATATTGTTTTGCTATGATGTGGATGTGGTATTGTTTTACTATGGCTTGGATGAGGTATTGTTATTTTCCATTGTAAGGGCCTAAATGAAAGACAAATGTGTATCGGCAAAAAAGGGATGCAACACGAGGACTTCCCAGGAGGTCACCCATCCTAGTACTACTCTCGCCCAAGCACGCTTAACTTCGGAGTTCTGATGGGATCCGGTGCATTAGTGCTGGTATGATCGCATCCAACATGTAACACCATGTCGTTCTGATGAGGACATCACAACAGCAGAGACGCGCATTGAACTACAAGGACCAATCACAAGAGCACGGGCACGGTTATTAAATCAGCAGGTGAATTCGTTCTGAGCTTCTTTTGCATGTGAGTTTGAGAATAGATTGCTATGTGATGATTTAATTGTTATTAGGAATAATGGAAAAGATCAACAAGTGAAGGAAGGAGGCCTTGGGAGCGTGGAGAACCACCTGGGACGTCCACAAGTAGATGGAAACAGTTTACAACTCGGACTCGAGTTCAACTCGGAGTCCAGGAGCAGTCCACCTTAAAACAGACGCCCAGGAGGCATACGGACTCCGTTTTCGATGTTCTACATATGCACGGAAAGAGGAGAAGATAAAATTTCCAATGGTTCTAGTCCCACCTCAAAATTCCTCCGTAGTCATTGGGAATCGTCGAAACAAGTCGAGTCCATATTTCTGTCCGGTGCTGCGCCACCGAATCGGGCCTTTGGGCCTTGTATCCCGTAAGAGTCCATTAGGGACGCGTCTAATCGTGTTTTGGTAGAACCCTAGCCTATAAATACTGCAGCCGCCGGTCATATTCGGTGGGTTTTGCTCAGATCAATAAAATCGCCGTTCTACGGTTTGTGAGACCCCAATTTCGCGATTTCCGATCGTGTCTTCTACGTTCTTGCTCGTGTTCACGATTGCACTTGCAGGGATTAGCCTTCTTGGCGAGGTCAAGCGTGTGCAGCACGGTTGATAACCAATGGAGCCGTGGTGTAGTGATTGCAGGGGTACTCGAACCGCTCGAGTGCCGCGGATCATCAACGTCGAGTTCTCCACCCCAATCGATATACCTTTCGGAAGATCGGGCCTAAACCTACTCATCACGTTCCTTATAAGCACCTTCCCCTACACGATTTCAGTAGAGCCACGCGCATGTCCGCCCCCCATATGCTCGCGCAGCCAAACACAAATGTACCCCCGTGCAACGCTGTAAAAAAAAGGATGCAACACAAGGACTACACTTAACTTTCAGAGTTCTGATGGGGTCCGGTGCCTTAGTGCTGTTATGATCCAGTCAGACGTGTAATACTTTCCCGTTCCTTATAACATATTAGTTTCATAAACCATGAATATTAAAAATAATAACGAATTTAAATGAAGGAAAAAGGCGTGCCAACAAAAAAGAATACAAGAAATAATAACATAAAATATTGAATTCCACAAAATAACAATATTAAAATATAATAGTAAATTTCAATAAAACACAAAGGGCGTATAAAAAAAGGGATACAAATATCAAATGCCACAACTTGGATGTAACGGATTTCGCCAAGTCCCTGATATTCACATTGTTAAGAATTATAGAAAAAAACACGGTAAGATGCCAATTTTTACTACGACTGGGATATTGTTTTGCTATGATGTGGATGTGGTATTGTTTTACTATGGCTTGGATGAGGTATTGTTGCTATTGTTATTTTCCATTATAAGGGCCTAAATGAAAGACAAATGTGTACCGGCAAAAAAGGGATGCAACACGAGGACTTCTCTCCCAAGCACGCTTAACTTCGGAGTTCTGATGGGAACTGATGCTTTAGTGCTGGTATGATCGCATCCAACACATAACACCTTCGTGTTCCTTATAAGCTCTCTCGTCACCTTCGTCTACATGATTTCCGGAGAGCCACGCGCACATCCGCCCCCATATGCTCGCGCTACGGAACATGAACATAACCCGTACGAAGCTGTCAAAATATTAAATTCCACAAAACCAAATGAGATAACAAAAAATAATAAACGGTTTTAAATAAAAGATAAATGTGTATCGGCAAAAAAAGGATGCAACATGAGGAATTCCCAAGAGATCACCCATCCTAGTACTACTCTCGCCCAAGCACGTTTAGTTTTGGAGTTCTGATGGCATCCAGTGCTCTAGTTTTGGTATGATCGCATCCGACATGTAACACCTTCTCGTTCCTTATAAGTTCTCCCGTCACCTTCGCCATGATTTCAGGAGAGCCACGTGCACGTCCGCCCCCTATATGCTCGCGTAGCAGAACACGAATGTACTCCCGTGCAACGCCGTAAAAAAAGGATGCAACACAAGGACTACACTTAACTTTTAGAGTTCTGATGGGGTCCGGTGCCTTAGTGCTGTTATGATCCTGTCCAACGTGTAATACTTTCCTGTTCCTTATAACATATTAGTTTAATAAAACATGAATATTAAAAATAATAACGAATTTAAATGAAGGATAAATGTGTGCCAACCAAAAAGAATACAAGAAATAATAACATGAAATATTGAATTCCACAAAATAACAATATCATAATATCATAGTAAATTGAAATAAAACACAAAGGCGTACGAACAAAAAGGGATACAAATATCAAATGCCACAACTGGATGTAAGAGATTTCGCCAAGTCCCCTATTTTCACATTGTTAAGAATTATAGGAAAAAAACACGGTAACATGCCAATTTTTACTACGGCTGGGATATTGTTTTGCTATGATGTGGATGTGGTATTGTTTTACTATGGCTTGGATGAGGTATTGTTACTATTTTTATTTTCCATTATAAGGGCCTAAATGAAAGACAAATGTGTATCGGCAAAAAAGGGATGCAACACGAGGACTTCCCAGGAGGTCACCCATCCTAGTACTACTCTCGCCCAAGCACGCTTAACTTCGGAGTTCTGATGGGATCCGGTGCTTTAGTGCTGGTATGATCGCATCCGAACTGTAACACCATGTCATTCCTTATAATCACCTTCCCCTACACGATTTCAAGAGAGCCACGCGCACGTCCACCCCCCATATGCTCGCGCAGCCAAACACAAATGTACCCCCGTGCAACGCTGTAAAAAAAAGGATGCAACACAAGGACTACAATTAACTTTCAGAGTTCTGATGGGGTCCGGTGCCTTAGTGCTGTTATGATCCAGTCAGACGTGTAATACTTTCCCGTTCCTTATAACATATTAGTTTCATAAACCATGAATATTAAAAATAATAACGAATTTAAATGAAGGAAAAAGGCGTGCCAACAAAAAAGAATACAAGAAATAATAACATAAAATATTGAATTCCACAAAATAACAATATTAAAATATAATAGTAAATTTAAATAAAACACAAAGGGCGTATGAAAAAAGGGATACAAATATCAAATGCCACAACTTGAATGTAACGGATTTCGCCAAGTCCCTGATATTCACATTGTTAAGAATTATAGAAAAAACACGGTAAGATGCCAATTTTTACTACGGCTGGGATATTGTTTTGCTATGATGTGGATGTGGTATTGTTTTACTATGGCTTGGATGAGGTATTGTTGCTATTGTTATTTTCCATTATAAGGGCCTAAATGAAAGACAAATGTGTACCGGCAAAAAAGGGATGCAACACGAGGACTTCTCTCCCAAGCACGCTTAACTTCGGAGTTCTGATGGGAACTGATGCTTTAGTGCTGGTATGATCGCATCCAACACATAACACCTTTGTGTTGCTTATAAGCTCTCTCGTCACCTTCGTCTACATGATTTCCGGAGAGCCACGCGCACATCCGCCCCCATATGCTCGCGCTACGGAACATGAACATAACCCGTACGGAGCTGTCAAAATATTAAATTCCACAAAACCAAATGAGATAACAAAAAATAATAAACGGTTTTAAATAAAAGATAAATGTGTATCGGCAAAAAAAGGATGCAACATGAGGAATTCCCAAGAGATCACCCATCCTAGTACTACTCTCGCCCAAGCACGTTTAGTTTTGGAGTTCTGATGGCATCCAGTGCTCTAGTTCTGGTATGATCGCATCCGACATGTAACACCTTCTCGTTCCTTATAAGTTCTCCCGTCACCTTCGCCACGATTTCAGGAGAGCCACGCGCACGTCCGCCCCCTATATGCTCGCGTAGAAGAACACGAATGTACTCCCGTGCAACGCCGTAAAAAAGGATGCAACACAAGGACTACAATTAACTTTTAGAGTTCTGATGGGGTCCGGTGCCTTAGTGCTGTTATGATCCTGTCCAACGTGTAATACTTTCCTGTTCCTTATAACATATTAGTTTAATAAAACATGAATATTAAAAATAATAACGAATTTAAATGAAGGATAAATGTGTGCCAACAAAAAAGAATACAAGAAATAATAACATGAAATATTGAATTCCACAAAATAACAATATTATAATATAATAGTAAATTGAAATAAAACACAAAGGCGTACGAACAAAAAGGGATACAAATATCAAATGCCACAACTGGATGTAAGAGATTTCGCCAAGTCCCCTATTTTCACATTGTTAAGAATTATAGGAAAAAAACACGGTAACATGCCAATTTTTACTATGGCTGGGATATTGTTTTGCTATGATGTGGATGTGGTATTGTTTTACTATGGCTTGGATGAGGTATTGTTACTATTGTTATTTTCCATTATAAGGGCCTAAATGAAAGGGCCTAAATGAAAGACAAATGTGTATCGGCAAAAAAGGGATGCAGCACGAGGACTTCCCAGGAGGTCACCCATCCTAGTACTACTCTCGCCCAAGCACGCTTAACTTCGGAGTTCTGATGGGATCCGGTGCTTTAGTGCTGGTATGATCGCATCCGACATGTAACACCATGTCGTTCCTTATAAGCACCTTCCCCTACACGATTTCAGGAGAGCCACGCGCACGTCCACCCCCCATATGCTCGCGCAGCCAAACACAAATGTACCCCCGTGCAACGCTGTAAAAAAAAGGATGCAACACAAGGACTACACTTAACTTTCAGAGTTCTGATGGGGTCCGGTGCCTTAGTGCTGTTATGATCCAGTCAGACGTGTAATACTTTCCCGTTCCTTATAACATATTAGTTTCATAAACCATGAATATTAAAAATAATAACGAATTTAAATGAAGGAAAAAGGCGTGCCAACAAAAAAGAATACAAGAAATAATAACATAAAATATTGAATTCCACAAAATAACAATATTAAAATATAATAGTAAATTTAAATAAAACACAAAGGGCGTACAAAAAAAAAGGGATACAAATATCAAATGCCACAACTTGGATGTAACGGATTTCGCCAAGTCCCTGATATTCACATTGTTAAGAATTATAGAAAAAACACGGTAAGATGCCAATTTTTACTACGGCTGGGATATTGTTTTGCTATGATGTGGATGTGGTATTGTTTTACTATGGCTTGGATGAGGTATTGTTGCTATTGTTATTTTCCATTATAAGGGCCTAAAAGAAAGACAAATCTGTACCGGCAAAAAAGGGATGCAACACGAGGACTTCTCTCCCAAGCACGCTTAACTTCGGAGTTCTGATGGGAACCGATGCTTTAGTGCTGGTATGATCGCATCCAACACATAACACCTTCATGTTCCTTATAAGCTCTCCCGTCACCTTCGTCTACATGATTTCCGGAGAGCCACGCGCACATCTGCCCCCATATGCTCGCGCTACGGAACATGAACATAACCCGTATGGAGCTGTCAAAATATTAAATTCCACAAAACCAAATGAGATAACAAAAATAATAAACGGTTTTAAATGAAAGATAAATGTGTATCGGCAAAAGAAGGATGCAACATGAGGAATTCCCAAGAGATAACCCATCCTAGTACTACTCTCGCCCAAGCACGTTTAGTTTTGGAGTTCTGGTGGCATCCAGTGCTCTAGTTCTGGTATGATCGCATCCGACATGTAACACCTTCTCGTTCCTTATAAGTTCTCCCGTCACCTTCGCCTACACGATTTCAGGAGAGCCACGCGCACGTCCGCCCCCTATATGCTCGCATAGCAGAACACGAATGTACCCCCGTGCAATACCGTAAAAAAGGATGCAACACAAGGACTACACTTAACTTTCAGAGTTCTGATGGGGTCCGGTGCCTTAGTGCTGTTATGATCCAACGTGTAATACTTTCCTGTTCCTTATAACATATTAGTTTCATAAAACATGAATATTAAAAATAATAAAGAATTTAAATCAAGGATAAATGTGTGCCAACAAAAAAGAATACAAGAAATAATAACATGAAATATTGAATTCCACAAAATAACAATATTAAAATATAATAGTAAATTGAAATAAAACACAAAGGCGTACGAACAAAAAGGGATACAAATATCAAATGCCACAACTGGATGTAAAAGATTTCGCCAAGTCCCCTATTTTCACATTGTTAAGAATTATAAAAAAAACACGGTAAGATGCCAATTTTTACTACGGCTGGGATATTGTTTTGCTATGATGTGGATGTGGTATTGTTTTACTATGGATTGGATGAGGTATTGTTATTTTCCATTGTAAGGGCCTAAATGAAAGACAAATGTGTATCGGCAAAAAAGGGATGCAACACGAGGACTTCCCAGGAGGTCACCCATCCTAGTACTACTCTCGCCCAAGCACGCTTAACTTCGGAGTTCTGATGGGATCCGGTGCATTAGTGCTGGTATGATCGCATCCAACATGTAACACCATGTCGTTCTGATGAGGACATCACAACAGCAGAGACGCGCATTGAACTGCAAGGACCAATCACAAGAGCACGGGCACGGTTATTAAATCAGCAGGTGAATTCGTTCTGAGCTTCTTTTGCATGTGAGTTTGAGAATAGATTGCTATGTGATGATTTAATTGTTATTAGGAATAATGGAAAAGATCAACAAGTGAAGGAAGGAGGCCTTGGGAGCGTGGAGAACCACCTGGGACGTCCACAAGTAGATGGAAACAGTTTACAACTCGGACTCGAGTTCAACTCGGAGTCCAGGAGCAGTCCACCTTAAAACAGACGCCCAGGAGGCATACGGACTCCGTTTTCGATGTTCTACATATGCACGGAAAGAGGAGAAGATAAAATTTCCAATGGTTCTAGTCCCACCTCAAAATTCCTCCGTAGTCATTGGGAATCGTCGAAACAAGTCGAGTCCATATTTCTGTCCGGTGCTGCGCCACCGAATCGGGCCTTTGGGCCTTGTATCCCGTAAGAGTCCATTAGGGGCGCGTCTAATCGTGTTTTGGTAGAACCCTAGCCTATAAATACTGCAGCCGCCGGTCATATTCAGTGGGTTTTGCTTAGATCAATAAAATCGCCGTTCTATGGTTTGTGAGACCCCAATTTCGCGATTTCCGATCGTGTCTTCTACGTTCTTGCTCGTGTTCACGATTGCACCTGCAGGGATTAGCCTTCTTGGCGAGGTCAAGCGTGTGCAGCACGGTTGATAACCAACGGAGCCGTGGTGTAGTGATTGCAGGGGTACTCGAACCGCTCGAGTGCCGCGGATCATCAACGTCGAGTTCTCCACCCCAATCGATATACCTTTCGGAAGATCGGGCCTAAACCTACTCATCACGTTCCTTATAAGCACCTTCCCCTACACGATTTCAGTAGAGCCACGCGTACGTCCGCCCCCCATATGCTCGCGCAGCCAAACACAAATGTACCCCCGTGCAACGCTGTAAAAAAAAGGATGCAACACAAGGACTACACTTAACTTTCAGAGTTCTGATGGGGTCCAGTGCCTTAGTGCTGTTATGATCCAGTCAAACGTGTAATACTTTCCCGTTCCTTATAACATATTAGTTTCATAAAACATGAATATTAAAAATAATAACGAAATTAAATGAAGGAAAAAGGCGTGCCAAAAAAAAAGAATACAAGAAATAATAACATAAAATATTGAATTCCACAAAATAACAATATTAAAATATAATAATAAATTTAAATAAAACACAAAGGGCGTACAAAAAAAAAGGGATACAAATATCAAATGCCACAACTTGGATGTAACGGATTTCGCCAAGTCTCTGATATTCACATTGTTAAGAATTATAGAAAAAAACACGGTAAGATGCCAATTTTTACTACGGCTGGGATATTGTTTTGCTATGATGTGGATGTGGTATTGTTTTACTATGGCTTGGATGAGGTATTGTTGCTATTGTTATTTTCCATTATAAGGGCCTAAATGAAAGACAAATGTGTACCGGCAAAAAAGGGATGCAACACGAGGACTTCTCTCCCAAGCACGCTTAACTTCGGAGTTCTGATGGGAACCGATGCTTTAGTGCTGGTATGATCGCATCCAACACATAACACCTTCGTGTTCCTTATAAGCTCTCTCGTCACCTTCGTCTACATGATTTCCGGAGAGCCACCCGCACATCCGCCCCCATATGCTCGCGCTACGGAACATGAACATAACCCGTACGGAGCTGTCAAAATATTAAATTCCACAAAACCAAATGAGATAACAAAAAATAATAAACGGTTTTAAATAAAAGATAAATGTGTATCGGCAAAAAAAGGATGCAACATGAGGAATTCCCAAGAGATCACCCATCCTAGTACTACTCTCGCCCAAGCACGTTTAGTTTTGGAGTTCTGATGGCATCCAGTGCTCTAGTTTTGGTATGATCGCATCCGACATGTAACACCTTCTCGTTCCTTATAAGTTCTCCCGTCACCTTCGCCATGATTTCAGGAGTGCCACGCGCACGTCCGCCCCCTATATGCTCGCGTAGCAGAACACGAATGTACTCCCGTGCAACGGCGTAAAAAAAAGGATGCAACACAAGGACTACACTTAACTTTTAGAGTTCTGATGGGGTCCGGTGCCTTAGTGCTGTTATGATCCTGTCCAACGTGTAATACTTTCCTGTTCCTTATAACATATTAGTTTAATAAAACATGAATATTAAAAATAATAACGAATTTAAATGAAGGATAAATGTGTGACAAAAAAGAATACAAGAAATAATAACATGAAATATTGAATTCCACAAAATAACAATATTATAATATAATAGTAAATTGAAATAAAACACAAAGGCGTACGAACAAAAAGGGATACAAATATCAAATGCCACAACTGGATGTAAGAGATTTCGCCAAGTCCCCTATTTTCACATTGTTAAGAATTATAGGAAAAAAACACGGTAACATGCCAATTTTTACTACGGCTGGGATATTGTTTTGCTATGATGTGGATGTGGTATTGTTTTACTATGGCTTGGATGAGGTATTGTTACTATTGTTATTTTCCATTATAAGGGCCTAAATGAAAGACAAATAAATGTGTATCGGCAAAAAAGGGATGCAACACGAGGACTTCCCAGGAGGTCACCCATCCTAGTACTACTCTCGCCCAAGCACGCTTAACTTCGGAGTTCTGATGGGATCCGGTGCTTTAGTGCTGGTATGATCGCATCCGACATGTAACACCATGTCGTTCCTTATAAGCACCTTCCCCTACACGATTTCAGGAGAGCCACGCGCACGTCCACCCCCCATATGCTCGCGCAGCCAAACACAAATGTACCCCCGTGCAACGCTGTAAAAAAAAGGATGCAACACAAGGACTACACTTAACTTTCAGAGTTCTGATGGGGTCCAGTGCCTTAGTGCTGTTATGATCCAGTCAGACGTGTAATACTTTCCCGTTCCTTATAAAATATTAGTTTCATAAACCATGAATATTAAAAATAATAACGAATTTAAATGAAGGAAAAAGGCGTGCCAACAAAAAAGAATACAAGAAATAATAACATAAAATATTGAATTCCACAAAATAACAATATTAAAATATAATAGTAAATTTAAATAAAACACAAAGGGCGTATAAAAAAAGGGATACAAATATCAAATGCCACAACTTGGATGTAACGGATTTCGCCAAGTCCCTGATATTCACATTGTTAAGAATTATAGAAAAAAACACGGTAAGATGCCAATTTTTACTACGGCTGGGATATTGTTTTGCTATGATGTGGATGTGGTATTGTTTTACTATGGCTTGGATGAGGTATTGTTGCTATTGTTATTTTCCATTATAAGGGCCTAAATGAAAGACAAATGTGTACCGGCAAAAAAGGGATGCAACACGAGGACTTCTCTCCCAAGCACGCTTAACTTCGGAGTTCTGATGGGAACTGATGCTTTAGTGCTGGTATGATCGCATCCAACACATAACACCTTCGTGTTCCTTATAAGCTCTCTCGTCACCTTCGTCTACATGATTTCCGGAGAGCCACGCGCACATCCGCCCCCATATGCTCGCGCTACGGAACATGAACATAACCCGTACGGAGCTGTCAAAATATTAAATTCCACAAAACCAAATGAGATAACAAAAAATAATAAACGGTTTTAAATAAAAGATAAATGTGTATCGGCAAAAAAAGGATGCAACATGAGGAATTCCCAAGAGATCACCCATCCTAGTACTACTCTCGCCCAAGCACGTTTAGTTTTGGAGTTCTGATGGCATCCAGTGCTCTAGTTCTCGTATGATCGCATCCGACATGTAACACCTTCTCGTTCCTTATAAGTTCTCCCGTCACCTTCGCCTACACGATTTCAGGAGAGCCACGCGCATGTCCGCCCCCTATATGCTCGCGTAGCAGAACACGAATGTACCCCCGTGCAACGCCTTAAAAAAAGGATGCAACACAAGGACTACACTTAACTTTCAGAGTTCTGATGGGGTCCGGTGCCTTAGTGCTGTTATGATCCTGTCCAACGTGTAATACTTTCCTGTTCCTTATAACATATTAGTTTCATAAAACATGAATATTAAAAATAATAACGAATTTAAATGAAGGATAAATGTGTGCCAACAAAAAAGAATACAAGAAATAATAACATGAAATTTTGAATTCCACAAAATAATAATATTAAAATATAATAGTAAATTGAAATAAAACACAAAGGCGTACGAACAAAAAGGGATACAAATATCAAATGCCACAACTGGATGTAAGGGATTTCGCCAAGTCCCTTATTTTCACATTGTTAAGAATTATAGAAAAAAAAACACGTACATGCCAATTTTTACTATGGCTGGGATATTGTTTTGCTATGATGTGGATGTGGTATTGTTTTACTATGGCTTGGATGAGGTATTGTTACTATTGTTATTTTCCATTATAAGGGCCTAAATGAAAGACAAATGTGTACCGGCAAAAAAGGGATGCAACACGAGGACTTCCCAGGAGATCACCCATCCTAGTACTACTCTCGCCCAAGCACGCTTAACTTTGGAGTTCTGATGGGATCCGGTGCTTTAGTGCTGGTATGATAGCATCCGACATGTAACACCATGTCGTTCTTATAAGCACCTTCCCCTACACGATTTCAGGAGAGCCACGCGCACGTCCACCCCCCATATGCTCGCGGAGCCGAACACAAATGTACCCCCGTGCAATGCTGTAAAAAAAGGATGCAACACAAGGACTACGCTTAACTTTCAGAGTTCTGATGGGGTCCGGTGCCTTAGTGCTGTTATGATCCCGTCCGATGTGTAATACTTTCCCGTTCCTTATAACATATTAGTTTCATAAAACATGAATATTAAAAATAATAACGAATTTAAATGAAGGAGAAAGGCATGCCAACAAAAAAGAATACAAGAAATAATAACATAAAATATTGAATTCCACAAAATAACAATATTAAAATATAATAGTAAATTTAAATAAAACACAAAGGCGTACAAACAAAAGGGATACAAATATCAAATGCCACAACTTGGATGTAACGGATTTCGCCAAGTCCCTAATATTCACATTGTTAAGAATTATAGAAAAACACGGTAAGATGCCAAATTTTACTAAGGCTGGGATATTGTTTTGCTATGATGTGGATGTGGTATTGTTTTACTATGGCTTGGATGAGGTATTGTTGCTATTGTTATTTTCCATTATAAGGGCCTAAATGAAAGATAAATGTGTACCGGCAAAAAAGGGATGCAACACGAGGACTTCTCTCCCAAGCACGCTTAACTTCGGAGTTCTGATGGGAACCGATGCTTTAGTGCTGGTATGATCGCATCCAACACATAACACCTTCGTGTTCCTTATAAGATCTCCCGTCACCTTCGTCTACATGATTTCCGGAGAGCCACGCGCACATCCGCCCCCATATGCTCGCACTACGGAACATTAACATAACCCATACGGAGCTGTCAAAATATTAAATTCCACAAAACCAAATGAGATAACAAAACATAATAAATGGTTTTAAATAAAAGATAAATGCGTATCGGCAAAAAAATGATGCAACATGAGGAATTCCTAGGAGATCACCCATCCTAGTACTACTCTCGCCCAAGCACGTTTAGTTTTGGAGTTCTGATGGCATCCGGTGCTCTAGTTCTGGTATGATCGCATCCGACATGTAACACCTTCTCGTTCCTTATAAGTTCTCCCGTCACCTTTGCCTACACGATTTCAGGAGAGCCACGCGCATGTCCGCCCCCTATATGCTCGCATAGCAGAACACGAATGTACCCCCGTGCAACGCCTTAAAAAAAGGATGCAACACAAGGACTACACTTAACTTTCAGAGTTCTGATGGGGTCCGGTGCCTTAGTGCTGTTATGATCCTGTCCAACGTGTAATACTTTCCTGTTCCTTATAACATATTAGTTTCATAAAACATGAATATTAAAAATAATAACGAATTTAAATGAAGGATAAATGTGTGCCAACAAAAAAGAATACAAGAAATAATAACATGAAATATTGAATTCCACAAAATAATAATATTAAAATATAATAGTAAATTGAAATAAAACACAAAGGCGTACGAACAAAAAGGGATACAAATATCAAATGCCACAACTGGATGTAAGGGATTTCGCCAAGTCCCTTATTTTCACATTGTTAAGAATTATAGAAAAAAAACACGGTAACATGCCAATTTTTACTACGGCTGGGATATTGTTTTGCTATGATGTGGATGTGGTATTGTTTTACTATGGCTTGGATGAGGTATTGTTACTATTGTTATTTTCCATTGTAAGGGCCTAAATGAAAGACAAATGTGTACCGGCAAAAAAGGGATGCAACACGAGGACTTCCCAGGAGATCACCCATCCTAGTACTACTCTCGCCCAAGCACGCTTAACTTTGGAGTTCTGATGGGATCCGGTGCTTTAGTGCTGGTATGATAGCATCCGACATGTAACACCATGTCGTTCTTATAAGCACCTTCCCCTACACGATTTCAGGAGAGCCACGCGCACGTCCGCCCCCCATATGCTCGCGCAGCCGAACACAAATGTACCCCCGTGCAATGCTGTAAAAAAATGATGCAACACAAGGACTACGCTTAACTTTCAGAGTTCTGATGGGGTCCGGTGCTTTAGTGCTGTTATGATCCCGTCCGATGTGTAATACTTTCCCGTTCCTTATAACATATTAGTTTCATAAAACATGAATATTAAAAATAATAACGAATTTAAATGAAGGAGAAAGGCATGCCAACAAAAAAGAATACAAGAAATAATAACATAAAATATTGAATTCCACAAAATAACAATATTAAAATATAATAGTAAATTTAAATAAAACACAAAGGCGTACAAACAAAAGGGATACAAATATCAAATGCCACAACTTGGATGTAACGGATTTCGCCAATTCCCTAATATTCACATTGTTAAGAATTATAGAAAAAACACGGTAAGATGCCAATTTTTACTACGGCTGGGATATTGTTTTGCTATGATGTGGATGTGGTATTGTTTTACTATGGCTTGGATGAGGTATTGTTGCTATTGTTATTTTCCATTATAAGGGCCTAAATGAAAGATAAATGTGTACCGGCAAAAAAGGGATGCAACACGAGGACTTCTCTCCCAAGCACGCTTAACTTCGGAGTTCTGATGGGAACCGATGCTTTAGTGCTGGTATGATCACATCCAACACATAACACCTTCGTGTTCCTTATAAGCTCTCCCGTCACCTTCGTCTACATGATTTCCGGAGAGCCACGCGCACATCCGCCCCCATATGCTCGCGCTACGGAACATTAACATAACCCGTACGGAGCTGTCAAAATATTAAATTCCACAAAACCAAATGAGATAACAAAAAATAATAAATGGTTTTAAATAAAATATAAATGCGTATCGGCAAAAAAAGGATGCAACATGAGGAATTCCCAGGAGATCACCCATCCTAGTACTACTCTCGCCCAAGCACGTTTAGTTTTGGAGTTCTGATGGCATCCGGTGCTCTAGTTCTGGTATGATTGCATCCGACATGTAACACCTTCTCGTTCCTTATAAGTTCTCCCGTCACCTTCGCCTACACGATTTCAGAAGAGCCACGCACACGTCCGCCCCCTATATGCTCGCGTAGCAGAACATGAATGTACCCCCGTGCAACGCCTTAAAAAAAAAGATGCAACACAAGGACTACACTTAACTTTCAGAGTTCTGATGGGGTCCGGTGCCTTAGTGCTATTATGATCCTGTCCAACGTGTAATACTTTCATGTTCCTTATAACATATTAGTTTCATAAAACATGAATATTAAAAATAATAACGAATTTAAATGAAGGATAAATGTGTGCCAACAAAAAAGAATACAAGAAATAATAACATGAAATATTGAATTCCACAAAATAACAATATTAAAATATAATAGTAAATTGAAATGAAACACAAAGGCATACGAACAAAAAGGGATACAAATATCAAATGCCACAACTGGATGTAAGGGATTTCGCCAAGTCCCTTATTTTCACATTGTTAAGAATTATAGAAAAAAACACGGTAACATGCCAATTTTTACTACGGCTGGGATATTGTTTTGCTATGATGTGGATGTGGTATTGTTTTACTATGTCTTGGATGAGGTATTGTTACTATTGTTATTTTCCATTGTAAGGGCCTAAATTAAAGACAAATGTGTACCGGCAAAAAAGGGATGCAACACGAGGACTTCCCTGGAGATCACCCATCCTAGTACTACTCTCGCCCAAGCACGCTTAACTTTGGAGTTCCGATGGGATTCGGTGCTTTAGTGCTGGTATGATAGCATCCGACATGGAGAGCCACGCGCACGTCCGCCCCCCATATGCTCGCGCAGCCGAACACAAATGTACTCCCGTGCAACAATGTAAAGAAAAGGATGCAACACAAGGACTACACTTAACTTTTAGAGTTCTGATGGGGTCCGGTGCCTTAGTGCTGTTATGATCCCGTCCGATGTGTAATACTTTCCCGTTCCTTATAACATATTAGTTTCATAAAACATGAATATTAAAAATAATAATGTAAGACCTATGTGTGCTGAATACATTGGCTTGTAGTGAATATACTTGCTTTGACGATAAAACTTTTGAATATCACCAAAACACCTTTTTATCAAGGTCCGACTCTAGCTCCGAGCTACAACAAGGTCCGACGGTAGGTCCGGCTTGTTTTGGGTAGCTCCGGCTATGTTCGAAGCTAGGTCCGACTTCTTGGTAAGGTCCGACTAGTTTTGGTTAGCTCCGGTGAGCCTTATTTTTAGCTCCGGCATGTCTTTGATAGCTCCAGCATGTCTCTGATAGCTCCGGCATATATTTGATAGCTCCGGCATGCCTTTGCTAAACTCTGACGTACTTTGTCTAGCTCCGGTTTTGGGTTCACTAGTTTTGACTAGTTTTTGGTAAGCTCCGGTGCTAGGTTCTACTAGCTTTTGTTAGCTCCGACTCAAGGTCCGGGTTGCTCTGGCAAGGTCCGAAACTTGACCGTAGTGCTTCTGCTTTTCATTTGCAATGTTTTGTACTTGCTTTACATTATTGGAAAGATTGCTTAGTATTCATTTGCTAAGTTTTTGGTGCGTTTTGGTTGAATACAGTTGATATCGTTTCTATTGAGGTTTTGCAACATGCTTATGTGAGGTGCTCACATAAGGTGTTGTGTTTGGAACTAACTTGAGTCAAGTCGAGGACTTGGGCTCGTATGGATTGTTTGTTTGTTCATGTGCAGGTGTTTCTTGAGTTCAAGTCATGGCTGGTGACAGGATCCATTGGACTAGTCTCAGGAGGAGATGAGGTTCCAACAACCAAGTTCGGGAGGAACTGTGGTTGAGCGGGTCAGGAGGTCGCGCAGGATTATTGAATCAAGGGCAGTGCATATGAAGGTCAAAGGGAGGTGTTCGCACGTATGCATGAGGTGCATGACGTGGCAATATGCTTCTAGAGACGGATTATGGAAGGAAGATCTGATCGGAAGGATCGGATCGTATCGATTGAAGACTTAGGCTGCTAGCTGAGTCGGTTATGGCTCGGTATGGAAATATCGAGTTGGTTATGTTAGGATTTCGTGTGGGTCACAAATTTGAGTTGTTTAGGAATGTGGGATACGTTCCTAAGGTGTTTGGAAGTCTTAAGATTGCTTCTATCTGCGTATAGAAGAGTCCTAAGCAGTTATGGAAAGTTCCGATTGTGATCGGATTAGGATTGGAGTCCTAGTTGAGATTGGGATGGCCTAAGGGCTGGTTATATAAGCAAGGGAAGGCCAAAGCTCGTAAGACACGACTTTGGGGCCTTGTTCGTCCGACTTGTTCCAGACAAGTTTTACTCGTCGAATTTCTGGACAGCACTACCTTTCGTCGGTGGTTTTATCATAACTCGAGTTTTAAAGATCCAATTGACGTGATTCTTTTTGGGTTGTCTACACAACTTGATTGTATATCATATTTCAAAATTTCACGGTCATTGTATTTGTGGTCTATGATCTACATGAGTTTCTTTGCAGCGTTCCAGAACTGTTTTTTCTCGGGTAGGGCAGATTGACCATTGTTTGATCTTTTTTTCATAACTTGAGTTTTCCTCGATGGATTTGAGTGTTTCTTTTTGTGTTGTCTTCGTGACTTGATTCTCTCTGATAGCTATCACTTTTGTCACGGTGAAACACGTTTAGATTAGTCTCATAAACGATTTCTTCAACAGATCGTTTTTCTGCCGAAGGATTTGGGGTTTAATTGTTTCCGCTCCGTAAGATTTTTAAATCTACCATTCACCCCCCCTCTGGTAGCTTTTCACGTGCTCTTCGATCCTACAATTGGTATCAGAGCCACAGTGCTCTAATATTTGAGATTTGCACATGTTTTTGACTAATCATCATGGAGAAGTACTCCGCCAAACCTTGTGTGTTTGCTGATATTGATTTCCAGGTTTGGAAGGCACGCATGGAGGCTTTTATCCTGGCACAAGGCTTTGCAATATGGGAGAAGGTGTGTAAGCCTTATGAAGTGCCACCTAATGATCAAGTCACGGCCACAAACCTACGGGACGTCGACAACAACAACAAAACACGAAACTTGATCATCCAAGGACTCACTCAAAGCGACTTTGATCGTGTCGCGCACCTCCGATCAGCATACGATGTTTGGAGAGCTCTTTTTGATTATCATGAAGGCTCCAACACAATTAAGGAGGTAAAACAAGATATGTTCAAAAAGGAATATATGCGTTTTGAGATGCAACCAGGTGAGTCTATCGATGACCTCATTGCTCGTTTCAATAAAATTCTCAGCAACTTACGTAGTGTCAATGTAAATTTTTCTGATGCTGAGAATGCTAGGCAACTTCTTAGTGCATTAGACATGTCAATTTGGGAGATGAAAGTAACATCTATTCGTGAATCAACTGTTATGAGTTCTCTTACATTAGATGTACTTTATTCTAAACTAAAAACTCATGAAATTGACATCCTAGCACGTAAGAACCCAAACAAGTCTATTGCATTTGTTTCACAACGTGATATGTCTAGCTCCAGCCAATCATCATCTTGCAATACTCTTGCTTTGTTGTCCTCACTAACCCTGGAGCAGATCGAAGAATTTTCCAGAAGAGGAGTTGGCACTCATCTCTACTAGATTCTCAAAAGCATTGCAAAATGTGAGAACTAGAAGGAGAGGAAGCTCCGGACCTCAACGCTGTTTTGAATGTGGTAAAACTGGACACTTTCGTACAGAATGCCCTAACCTTTCAGGTCCGACCACCCGGGAAGAAAAACAAAGCAAGGTCCGGACCTCCTCTGGAAATTCCAACAAAAAGAAAAAGAAGGGTACCATAGGACGCAAGATGATTAACAGCTTCATCACCGCACTTCAAGAACTTAGTACAAGTGATGTAGACTTTGAAAGTGATGAAGATGATGACGATCTGGCCAACTTATGCTTCATGGCGGGCAAAACAAGATCAAGATCAAGTCAGGAGGATGCATAACACAACAGTGAAGACGATGAGGTATGTTCTACCTGTAATAAAATGTGTGATGCTATTTCTCGTGCAACTATTATTGTCAAGAAAAAGGACAAAAAGCTTAGGGATAATGCTGCTAAAATTGAATCACTAGAATCTGAAATTAACCATTTAAAAACTTTGATTCCTAGTGATGATGCATGTACCTCATGTGACTTAATCTATGAACAATTGTCCACATTAAGAAGTGCACACTCCTCCACTCTAGATAGACTTGATGAATAAATTGAAAAGAACAGAGAGCTTGCTGCACTTAATGATAAAAACTTGGAAGATGCTAGCTGTTCTACAATTGATTTGCATTGTTCTACTTGTGATGATCCTGATAAGAAACTACAGGATGCTATGAATGAAATTTCTATATTGAACAATGCTTTACGTTCTCATGAAGTTAAATTTTGTTCCAATTGCAAACTAAAAGGAAAAACTTCATGTGAAAATTGCCTTGACCTGTCCAACAAACTTGATGACATGCATAGGACATTAGATCGGTTCTGTAATGGGAATAAGAACCTAAACTTGCTGCTGAATTCTTCCAAGTCTTGCAATGATAAAACTGGTTTAGGTTTTGATTTTCATGCTCATGCTAAGGCACATCCACCTAAAATTGTAAAGACATTAGAAAGTGGTTTGATTCAAACAGTTCCTAAACAAAAAGGAGTGGTTTTCAAGTCTGCAGGAGTGTTGCCTCATTCGGTTTCAAATAAAAATATTGCTTGCTCATCTAGACATGAACACAAAGTTAAATTTCATTGTACCTTCTATGGTAGAGATGGTCATGTCATAGATTTTTGTTTTAGACTAGCTAAACAACAGAAAAAGGAAAGAAAAATTGCTAGATCTTATAACTTTCATGCAATTAGAAAAACACAACCTGCTTTAGTGAGTCAGAAATTTGAAAAGGTAGCTTCCGGACCTTCTGGTAAGAAATCCGCAAAAGCAGCTCCGATAGTTCTGATAGCTCCGAGAGCTCCCGGACCTTCTGTTGTTTCCTTCGGAACTTCAGCTTTTGCTTCCGGAGCTTCAGCCTTGTCTTTTGGAACTGTTGCTTTTACCTCTGGAGCTACTGGTTTTTGTGCTAAAAGAGTTAAGAATAGAAAACCTCAAACTTTATCTCAGCTTTCGCGTGCTTTTCCTACTGCACGTCGTGTGACTCAGTACTGGATACTTAAATACCTTTTGACTAACCCCAGTATTGAGTCATCGACGAATTGTGCTTTTATGTAGGTTACACGTTTGAGGAAGGAGAACATTTGGATTGTGGATTCAGGTTGCTCACGCCACATGACCGGTAACAAAGATTGGTTCTCCTCCCTCTCTTTTGTGTCACGTGTAGAAAATGTTACTTTTGCCGATAATTCTTCAACTCCTATAATTGCTAAGGGTTTGGTTAGAGTAAATGATCACTACACTTTGAAGGATGTGGCAGTTGTCAAAAATTTGAAATACAACTTGCTTTCTGTTGCACAATTGCTAGATGAAAATCTAGAAATTATTTTCAATAAAAACTGCTTCAAAGTTGTAGGTTCAAATAGTGAGGTTATTTTTAACATGTCTCGGTTTGAAAGAGTTTTTAAAGCTGATTTTGATATGTCTTCCTCTAAGCATAGGTGTCTAGTTGCTAATGATTTAAAGGACTTATATTTTTGGCATCGCAGACTTGGTCACGTAGGCTTTGATCACCTAATGCGTGTTAGTGCTCTTGATCGCATACGTGGGCTGCCTAAGCTTAAAGGGGACAAAGAAATTGTGTGCTCTTCTTGTAGACATGCTAAGATGGTTGCAGGTTCACATACTCCTCTCACAATGATCATGACAACTGAACCATGTCAACTTTTGCATCTTGACACCGTAGGACCTTCACGTGTTCAATCCTTTGGAGGTAAATGGTATGTTCTTGTTATCGTTGATGATTATTCTAGATACTCTTGGGTTTACTTTATGGCGTCTAAGAATGAAGTTTTTAGTCACTTTAGAACTTTATTTCTTAGATTATCAATTGATCACCCAGGATCATTAAAAGCAATTAGAAGTGATAATGGAACTGAATTTAAAAATCAAACTTTTGATCACTTTTGTGCTGAAAATAGAATAGATCATCAATTCTCTTCACCATATGTACCTCAACAAAATGGCGTTGTAGAAAGAAAGAACAAAACCTTAGTTGAGATGGCTAGGACTATGCTTGATGAATATCAAACTCCTAGGAAATTTTGGGCTGATGCGTTAGCAACCGCTTGTTATGTCTCAAATCGTGTTTTCTTGCGTGCTAAGCTAGGTAAAACTCCATATGAGCTTCGGTTTGGACATAGGCCTAGTGTTACACACTTTCAGGTCTTTGGTTGCAAATGCTTTGTTAAGAAACATGGTAATCTTGATAAATTTGAACCTAGATCCATTGGTGGCATGTTTCTTGGTTATCCATCTCATACTAGAGCCTACCGTGTGCTTTTACTTGACACTAACAAAATTGTGGAGACTTGTGAAGTGTCTTTTGATGAAGCTAGCCCAGTACTAGCTCCAGTGGTGCAGGACCAGATTCGTATCCTCAGGGGGAGGGTATTTTCAAAGATGAAGAAGAGCCGGTGATACTGCCTGGTAGTTCCGAAGTTGACACGTGTCCAGCTCCGGACATTGAACAAGCTCCGGCTATCACCTATGCTGGTCCTGATCATCCTAAAGTCACAAGGACTACACTTAACTTTTAGAGTTCTGATGGGGTCCGGTGCCTTAGTGCTGTTATGATCCTGTGCAACGTGTAATACTTTCCTGTTCCTTATAACATATTAGTTTAATAAAACATGAATATTAAAAATAATAACAAATTTAAATGAAGGATAAATGTGTGCCAACAAAAAAGAATACAAGAAATAATAACATGAAATATTGAATTCCACAAAATAACAATATTATAATATAATAGTAAATTGAAATAAAACACAAAGGCGTACGAACAAAAAGGGATACAAATATCAAATGCCACAACTGGATGTAAGAGATTTCGCCAAGTCACCTATTTTCACATTGTTAAGAATTATAGGAAAAAAACACGGTAACATGCCAATTTTTACTACGGCTGGGATATTGTTTTGCTATGATGTGGATGTGGTATTGTTTTACTATGGCTTGGATGAGGTATTGTTACTATTGTTATTTTCCATTGTAAGGGCCTAAATGAAAGACAAATGTGTATCGGCAAAAAAGGGATGCAACACGAGGACTTCCCAGGAGGTCACCCATCCTAGTACTACTCTCGCCCAAGCACGCTTAACTTCGGAGTTTTGATGGGATCCGGTGCTTTAGTGCTGGTATGATCGCATCCGACATGTAACACCATGTCGTTCCTTATAAGCACCTTCCCCTACACGATTTCAGGAGAGCCACGCGCACGTCCACCCCCCATATGCTCGCGCAGCCAAACACAAATGTACCCCCGTGCAACGCTGTAAAAAAAAGGATGCAACACAAGGACTACACTTAACTTTCAGAGTTCTGATGGGGTCCGGTGCCTTAGTGCTGTTATGATCCAGTCAGATGTGTAATACTTTCCCGTTCCTTATAACATATTAGTTTCATAAACCATGAATATTAAAAATAATAACGAATTTAAATGAAGGAAAAAGGCGTGCCAACAAAAAAGAATACAATAAATAATAACATAAAATATTGAGTTCCACAAAATAACAATATTAAAATATAATAGTAAATTTAAATAAAACACAAAGGGCGTACAAAAAAAATGGATACAAATATCAAATGCCACAACTTGGATGTAACGGATTTCGCCAAGTCCCTGATATTCACATTGTTAAGAATTATAGAAAACACACGGTAAGATGCCAATTTTTACTACGGCTGGGATATTGTTTTGCTATGATGTGGATGTGGTATTGTTTTACTACGGCTTGGATGAGGTATTGTTGCTATTGTTATTTTCCATTATAAGGGCCTAAAAGAAAGACAAATTGGTACCGGCAAAAAAGGGATGCAACACGAGGACTTCTCTCCCAAGCACGCTTAACTTCGGAGTTCTGATGGGAACCGATGCTTTAGTGCTGGTATGATCGCATCCAACACATAACATCTTCATGTTCCTTATAAGCTCTCCCGTCACCTTCGTCTACATGATTTCCGGAGAGCCACGCGCACATCTGCCCCCATATGCTCGCGCTACGGAACATGAACATAACCTGTATGGAGCTATCAAAATATTAAATTCCACAAAACCAAATGAGATAACAAAAATAATAAACGGTTTTAAATAAAAGATAAATGTGTATCGGCAAAAGAAGGATGCAACATGAGGAATTCCCAAGAGATAACCCATCCTAGTACTACTCTCGCCCAAGCACGTTTAGTTTTGGAGTTCTGGTGGCATCCAGTGCTCTAGTTCTGGTATGATCGCATCCGACATGTAACACCTTCTCGTTCCTTATAAGTTCTCCCGTCACCTTCGCCTACACGATTTCAGGAGAGCCACGCGCACGTCCGCCCCCTATATGCTCGCGTAGCAGAACACGAATGTACCCCCGTGCAATGCCGTAAAAAAGGATGCAACACAAGGACTACACTTAACTTTCAGAGTTCTGATGGGGTCCGGTGCCTTAGTGCTGTTATGATCCTGTCCAACGTGTAATACTTTCCTGTTCCTTATAACATATTAGTTTCATAAAACATGAATATTAAAAATAATAACGAATTTAAATCAGATAAATGTGTGCCAACAAAAAAGAATACAAGAAATAATAACATGAAATATTGAATTCCACAAAATAACAATATTAAAATATAATAGTAAATTGAAATAAAACACAAAGGGGTACGAACAAAAAGGGATACAAATATCAAATGCCACAACTGGATGTAAAAGATTTCGCCAAGTCCCCTATTTTCACATTGTTAAGAATTATAAAAAAAAACACGGTAAGATGCCAATTTTTACTACGGCTGGGATATTGTTTTGCTATGATGTGGATGTGGTATTGTTTTACTATGGCTTGGATGAGGTATTGTTATTTTCCATTGTAAGGGCCTAAATGAAAGACAAATGTGTATCGGCAAAAAAGGGATGCAACACGAGGACTTCCCAGGAGGTCACCCATCCTAGTACTACTCTCGCCCAAGCACGCTTAACTTCGGAGTTCTGATGGGATCCGGTGCATTAGTGCTGGTATGATCGCATCCTACATGTAACACCATGTCGTTCTGATGAGGACATCACAACAGCAGAGACGCGCATTGAACTGCAAGGACCAATCACAAGAGCACGGGCACGGTTATTAAATCAGCAGGTGAATTCGTTCTTAACTTCTTTTGCATGTGAGTTTGAGAATAGATTGCTATGTGATGATTTAATTGTTATTAGGAATAATGGAAAAGATCAACAAGTGAAGGAAGGAGGCCTTGGGAGCGTGGAGAACCACCTGGGACGTCCACAAGTAGATGGAAACAGTTTACAACTCGGACTCGAGTTCAACTCGGAGTCCAGGAGTAGTCCACCTTAAAACAGATGCCCAGGAGGCATACGGACTCCGTTTTCGACGTTCTACATATGCACGGAAAGAGGAGAATATAAACTTTCCAATGGTTCTAGTCCCACCTCAAAATTCCTCCGTAGTCATTGGGAATCGTCGAAACAAGTCGAGTCCATATTTCTGTCCGGTGCTGCGCCACCGAATCGGGCCTTTGGGCCTTGTATCCCGTAAGAGTCCATTAGGGACGCGTCTAATCGTGTTTTGGTAGAACCCTAGCCTATAAATACTGCAGCCGCCGGTCATATTCGGTGGGTTTTGCTTAGATCAATAAAATCGCCGTTCTACGGTTTGTGAGACCCCAATTTCGCGATTTCCGATCGTGTCTTCTACGTTCTTGCTCGTGTTCTCGATTGCACTTGCAGGGATTAGCCTTCTTGGCGAGGTCAAGCGTGTGCAGCACGGTTGATAACTAACGGAGCCGTGGTGTAGTGATTGCAGGGGTACTCGAACCGCTCGAGTGCCGCGGATCATCAACGTCGAGTTCTCCACCCCAATCGACATACCTTTCGGAAGATCGGGCCTAAACCTACTCATCACGTTCCTTATAAGCACCTTCCCCTACACGATTTCAGGAGAGCCACGCGCACGTCCGCCCCCCATATGCTCGCGCAGCCAAACACAAATGTACCCCCGTGCAACACAGTAAAAAAAAGGATGCAACACAAGGACTACACTTAACTTTCAGAGTTCTGATGGGGTCCGGTGCCTTAGTGCTGTTATGATCCAGTCAGACCTGTAATACTTTCCCGTTCCTTATAATATATTAGTTTCATAAAACATGAATATTAAAAATAATAACGAATTTAAATGAAGTAAAAAGGCGTGCCAACAAAAAAGAATACAAGAAATAATAACATAAAATATTGAATTCCACAAAATAACAATATTAAAATATAATAGTAAATTTAAATAAAACACAAAGGGCGTACAAAAAAAAAGGGATACAAATATCAAATGCCACAACTTGGATGTAACGGATTTCGCCAAGTCCCTGATATTCACATTGTTAAGAATTATAGAAAAAAACACGGTAAGATGCCAATTTTTACTACGGTTGGGATATTGTTTTGCTATGATGTGGATGTGGTATTGTTTTACTATGGCTTGGATGAGGTATTGTTGCTATTGTTATTTTCCATTATAAGGGCCTAAATGAAAGACAAATGTGTATCGGCAAAAAAGGGATGCAACACGAGGACTTCTCTCCCAAGCACGCTTAACTTCGGAGTTCTGATGGGAACTGATGCTTTAGTGCTGGTATGATCGCATCCAACACATAACACCTTCGTGTTCCTTATAAGCTCTCTCGTCACCTTCGTCTACATGATTTCCGGAGAGCCACGCGCACATCCGCCCCCATATGCTCGCGCTACGGAACATGAACATAACCCGTACGGAGCTGTCAAAATATTAAATTCCACAAAACCAAATGAGATAACAAAAAATAATAAACGGTTTTAAATAAAAGATAAATGTGTATCGGCAAAAAAAGGATGCAACATGAGGAATTCCCAAGAGATCACCCATCCTAGTACTACTCTCGCCCAAGCACGTTTAGTTTTGGAGTTCTGATGGCATCCAGTGCTCTAGTTCTGGTATGATCGCATCCGACATGTAACACCTTCTCGTTCCTTATAAGTTCTCCCGTCACCTTCGCCTACACGATTTCAGGAGAGCCACGCGCACGTCCGCCCCCTATATGCTCGCGTAGCAGAACAGGAATGTACTCCCGTGCAACGCCGTAAAAAAAGGATGCAACACAAGGACTACACTTAACTTTTAGAGTTCTGATGGGGTCCGGTGCCTTAGTGCTGTTATGATCCTGTGCAACGTGTAATACTTTCCTGTTCCTTATAACATATTAGTTTAATAAAACATGAATATTAAAAATAATAACGAATTTAAATGAAGGATAAATGTGTGCCACCAAAAAAGAATACAAGAAATAATAACATGAAAATATTGAATTCCACAAAATAACAATATTATAATATAATAGTAAATTGAAATAAAACACAAAGGCGTACGAACAAAAAGGGATACAAATATCAAATGCCACAACTGGATGTAAGAGATTTCGCCAAGTCCCCTATTTTCACATTGTTAAGAATTATAGGAAAAAACACGGTAACATGCCAATTTTTACTACGGCTGGGATATTGTTTTGCTATGATGTGGATGTGGTATTGTTTTACTATGGCTTGGATGAGGTATTGTTACTATTGTTATTTTCCATTGTAAGGGCCTAAATGAAAGAAAATGTGTATCGGCAAAAAAGGGATGCAACACGAGGACTTCCCAGGAGGTCACCCATCCTAGTACTACTCTCGCCCAAGCACGCTTAACTTCGGAGTTCTGATGGGATCCGGTGCTTTAGTGCTGGTATGATCGCATCCGACATGTAACACCATGTCGTTCCTTATAAGCACCTTCCCCTACACGATTTCAGGATAGCCACGCGCACGTCCACCCCCCATATGCTCGCGCAGCCAAACACAAATGTACCCCGTGCAACGCTGTAAAAAAAAGGATGCAACACAAGGACTACACTTAACTTTCAGAGTTCTGATGGGGTCCGGTGCCTTAGTGCTGTTATGATCCAGTCAGACGTGTAATACTTTCCCGTTCCTTATAACATATTAGTTTCATAAACCATGAATATTAAAAATAATAACGAATTTAAATGAAGGAAAAAGGCGTGCCAACAAAAAAGAATACAAGAAATAATAACATAAAATATTGAATTCCACAAAATAACAATATTAAAATATAATAGTAAATTTAAATAAAACACAAAGGGCGTACAAAAAAAAAGGGATACAAATATCAAATGCCACAACTTCGATGTAACGGATTTCGCCAAGTCCCTGATATTCACATAGTTAAGAATTATAGAAAAAAACACGGTAAGATGCCAATTTTTACTACGGCTGGGATATTGTTTTGCTATGATGTGGATGTGGTATTGTTTTACTATGGCTTGGATGAGGTATTGTTGCTATTGTTATTTTCCATTATAAGGGCCTAAATGAAAGACAAATGCGTATCGGCAAAATAGGGATGCAACACGAGGACTTCTCTCCCAAGCACGCTTAACTTCGGAGTTCTGATGGGAACTGATGCTTTAGTGCTGGTATGATCGCATCCAACACATAACACCTTCGTGTTCCTTATAAGCTCTCTCAACACCTTCGTCTACATGATTTCCGGAGAGCCACGCGCACCTCCACCCCCATATGCTCGCGCTACGGAACATGAACATAACCCGTACGGAGCTGTCAAAATATTAAATTCCACAAAACCAAATGAGATAACAAAAAATAATAAACGGTTTTAAATAAAAGATAAATGTGTATCGGCAAAAAAAGGATGCAACATGAGGAATTCCCAAGAGATCACCCATCCTAGTACTACTCTCGCCCAAGCACATTTAGTTTTGGAGTTCTGATGGCATCCAGTGCTCTAGTTCTGGTATGATCGCATCCGACATGTAACACCTTCTCGTTCCTTATAAGTTCTCCCGTCACCTTCGCCTACACGATTTCAGGAGAGCCACGCACACGTCCGCCCCCTATATGCTCGCGTAGCAGAACATGAATGTACTCCCGTGCAACGCCGTAAAAAAAAGATGCAACACAAGGACTACACTTAACTTTTAGAGTTCTGATGGGGTCCGGTGCCTTAGTGCTGTTATGATCCTGTCCAACGTGTAATACTTTCCTGTTCCTTATAACATATTAGTTTAATAAAACATGAATATTAAAAATAATAACGAATTTAAATGAAGGATAAATGTGTGCCAACAAAAAAGAATACAAGAAATAATAACATGAAATATTGAATTCCACAAAATAACAATATTATAATATAATAGTAAATTGAAATAAAATACAAAGGCGTACGAACAAAAAGGGATACAAATATCAAATGCCACAACTGGATGTAAGAGATTTCGCCAAGTCCCCTATTTTCACATTGTTAAGAATTATAGGAAAAAACACGGTAACATGCCAATTTTTACTACGGCTGGGATATTGTTTTGCTATGATGTGGATGTGGTATTGTTTTACTATGGCTTGAATGAGGTATTGTTACTATTGTTATTTTCCATTGTAAGGGCCTAAATGAAAGACAAATGTGTATCGGCAAAAAAGGGATGCAACACGAGGACTTCCCAGGAGGTCACCCATCCTAGTACTACTCTCGCCCAAGCACGCTTAACTTCGGAGTTCTAATGGGATCCGATGCTTTAGTGCTGGTATGATCGCATCCGACATGTAACACCATGTCGTTCCTTATAAGCACCTTCCCCTACACGATTTCAGGAGAGCCACGCGCACGTCCACCCCCCATATGCTCGCGCAGCCAAACACAAATGTACCCCCGTGCAACGCTGTAAAAAAAAGGATGCAACACAAGGACTACACTTAACTTTCAGAGTTCTGATGGGGTTCGGTGCCTTAGTGCTGTTATGATCCAGTCAGACGTGTAATACTTTCCCGTTCCTTATAACATATTAGTTTCATAAACCATGAATATTAAAAATAATAATGAATTTAAATAAAGGAAAAAGGCGTGCCAACAAAAAAGAATACAAGAAATAATAACATAAAATATTGAATTCCACAAAATAACAATATTAAAATATAATAGTAAATTTAAATAAAAAACAAAGGGCGTACAAAAAAAAGGGATACAAATATCAAATGCCACAACTTGGATGTAACGGATTTCGCCAAGTCCCTGATATTCACATTGTTAAGAATTATAGAAAAAAACACGGTAAGATGCCAATTTTTACTACGGCTGGGATATTGTTTTGCTATGATGTGGATGTGGTATTGTTTTACTATGGCTTGGATGAGGTATTGTTGCTATTGTTATTTTCCATTATAAAGGCCTAAAAGAAAGACAAATCTGTACCGGCAAAAAAGGGATGCAACACGAGGACTTCTCTCCCAAGCACGCTTAACTTCGGAGTTCTGATGGGAACCGATGCTTTAGTGCTGGTATGATCGCATCCAACACATAACACCTTCATGTTCCTTATAAGCTCTCCCGTCACCTTCGTCTACATGATTTCCGGAGAGCCACGCGCACATCTGCCCCCATATGCTCGCGCTACGGAACATGAACATAACCCGTATGGAGCTGTCAAAATATTAAATTCCACAAAACCAAATGAGATAACAAAAATAATAAACGGTTTTAAATAAAAGATAAATGTGTATCGGCAAAAGAAGGATGCAACATGAGGAATTCCCAAGAGATAACCCATCCTAGTACTACTCTCGCCCAAGCACGTTTAGTTTTGGAGTTCTGGTGGCATCCAGTGCTCTAGTTCTGGTATGATCGCATCCGACATGTAACACCTTCTCGTTCCTTATAAGTTCTCCCGTCACCTTCGCCTACACGATTTCAGGAGAGCCACGCGCACGTCCGCCCCCTATATGATCGCGTAGCAGAACACGAATGTACCCCGTGCAATGCCGTAAAAAAGGATGCAACACAAGGACTACACTTAACTTTCACAGTTCTGATGGGGTCCGGTGCCTTAGTGCTGTTATGATCCTGTCCAACGTGTAATACTTTCCTGTTCCTTATAACATATTAGTTTCATAAAACATGAATATTAAAAATAATAATGAATTTAAATCAAGGATAAATGTGTGCCAACAAAAAAGAATACAAGAAATAATAACATGAAATATTGAATTCCACAAAATAACAATATTAAAATATAATAGTAAATTGAAATAAAACACAAAGGCGTACGAACAAAAAGGGATACAAATATCAAATGCCACAACTGGATGTAAAAGATTTCGCCAAGTCCCCTATTTTCACATTGTTAAGAATTATAAAAAAAACACGGTAACATGCCAATTTTTACTACGGCTGGGATATTGTTTTGCTATGATGTGGATGTGGTATTGTTTTACTATGGCTTGGATGAGGTATTGTTACTATTGTTATTTTCCATTGTAAGGGCCTAAATGAAAGACAAATGTGTAGCGGCAAAAAAGGGATGCAACACGAGGACTTCCCAGGAGGTCACCCATCCTAGTACTACTCTCGCCCAAGCACGCTTTACTTCAGAGTTTTGATGGGATCCGGTGCTTTAGTGCTGGTATGATCGCATCTGACATGTAACACCATGTCGTTCCTTATAAGCACCTTCCCCTACACGATTTCAGGAGAGCCACGCGCACGTTCGCCCCCCATATGCTCGCGCAGCCGAACACAAATGTACCCCCGTGCAACGCTGTAAAAAAAAGGATGCAACACAAGGACTACACTTAACTTTCAGAGTTCTGATGGGGTCCGGTGCCTTAGTGCTGTTATGATCCAGTCAGACGTGTAATACATTCCCGTTTCTTATAACATATTAGTTTCATAAAACATGAATATTAAAAATAATAACGAATTTAAATGAAGGAAAAAGGTGTGCCAACAAAAAAGAATACAAGAAATAATAACATAAAATATTGAATTCCACAAAATAACTATATTAAAATATAACAGTAAATTTAAATAAAACACAAAGGGCGTACAAAAAAAAGGGATACAAATATCAAATGCCACAACTTGGATGTAACGGATTTCGCCAAGTCCCTGATATTCACATTGTTAAGAATTATAGAAAAAAACACGGTAAGATGCCAATTTTTACTACGGCTGGGATATTGTTTTGCTATGATGTGGATGTGGTATTGTTTTACTATGGCTTGGATGAGGTATTGTTGCTATTGTTATTTTCCATTATAAGGGCCTAAATGAAAGACAAATGTGTACCGGCAAAAAAGGGATGCAACACGAGGACTTCTCTCCCAAGCACGCTTAACTTCGGAGTTCTGATGGGAACCGATGCTTTAGTGCTGGTATGATCGCATCCAACACATAACACCTTCATGTTCCTTATAAGCTCTCCCGTCACCTTCGTCTACATGATTTTCGGAGAGCCACGCGCACCTCCACCCCCATATGCTCACGCTACGGAACATGAACATAACCCGTATGGAGCTATCAAAATATTAAATTCCACAAAACCAAATGAGATAACAAAAATAATAAACGGTTTTAAATAAAAGATAAATGTGTATCGGCAAAAGAAGGATGCAACATGAGGAATTCCCAAGAGATAACCCATCCTAGTACTACTCTCGCCCAAGCACGTTTAGTTTTGGAGTTCTGGTGGCATCCAGTGATCTAGTTCTGGTATGATCGCATCCGACATGTAACACCTTCTCGTTCCTTATAAGTTCTCCCGTCACCTTCGCCTACACGATTTCAGGAGAGCCACGCGCACATCCGCCCCCTATATGCTCGCGTAGCAGAACACGAATGTACCCCCGTGCAATGCCGTAAAAAAGGATGCAACACAAGGACTACACTTAACTTTCAGAGTTCGGATGGGGTCCGGTGCCTTAGTGCTGTTATGATCCTGTCCAACGTGTAATACTTTCCTGTTCCTTATAACATATTAGTTTAATAAAACATGAATATTAAAAATAATAACGAATTTAAATGAAGGATAAATGTGTGCCAACAAAAAAGAATACAAGAAATAATAACATGAAATATTGAATTCCACAAAATAACAATATTATAATATAATAGTAAATTGAAATAAAATACAAAGGCGTACGAACAAAAAGGGATACAAATATCAAATGCCAGAACTGGATGTAAGAGATTTCGCCAAGTCCCCTATTTTCACATTGTTAAGAATTATAGGAAAAAACACGGTAACATGCCAATTTTTACTACGGCTGGGATATTGTTTTGCTATGATGTGGATGTGGTATTGTTTTACTATGGCTTGAATGAGGTATTGTTACTATTGTTATTTTCCATTGTAAGGGCCTAAATGAAAGACAAATGTGTATCGGCAAAAAAGGGATGCAACACGAGGACTTCCCAGGAGGTCAACCATCCTAGTACTACTCTCGCCCAAGCACGCTTAACTTCGGAGTTCTGATGGGATCCGGTGCTTTAGTGCTGGTATGATCGCATCTGACATGTAACACCATGTCGTTCCTTATAAGCACCTTCCCCTACACGATTTTAGGAGAGCCACGCGCACGTCCGCCCCCCATATGCTCGCGCAGCCGAACACAAATGTACCCCCGTGCAACGCTGTAAAAAAAAGGATGCAACACAAGGACTACACTTAACTTTCAGAGTTCTGATGGGGTTCGGTGCCTTAGTGTTGTTATGATCCAGTCAGACGTGTAATACTTTCCCGTTCCTTATAACATATTAGTTTCATAAAACATGAATATTAAAAATAATAACGAATTTAAATGAAGTAAAAAGGCGTGCCAACAAAAAAGAATACAAGAAATAATAACATAAAATATTGAATTCCACAAAATAACAATATTAAAATATAATAGTAAATTTAAATAAAACACAAAGGGCTAACAAAAAAAAGGATACAAATATCAAATGCCACAACTTGGATGTAACGGATTTCGCCAAGTCCCTGATACTCACATTGTTAAGAATTATAGAAAAAAACACGGTAAGATGCCAATTTTTACTACGGCTGGGATATTGTTTTGCTATGATGTGGATGTGGTATTGTTTTACTATGGCTTGGATGAAGTATTGTTGCTATTGTTATTTTCCATTATAAGGGCCTAAATGAAAGACAAATGTGTACCGGCAAAAAAGGGATGCAACACGAGGACTTCTCTCCCAAGCACGCTTAACTTCGAAGTTCTGATGGGAACCGATGCTTTAGCGCTGGTATGATAGCATCCAACACATAACACCTTCGTGTTCCTTATAAGCTCTCTCGTCACCTTCGTCTACATGATTTCCGGAAAGCCACGCGCACATCCGCCCCCATATACTCGTGCTACGGAACATGAACATAACCCGTACGGAGCTGTCAAAATATTAAATTCCACAAAACCAAATGAGATAACCAAAAAATAATAAACGGTTTTAAATAAAAGATAAATGTGTATCAGCAAAAAAAGGATGCAACATGAGGAATTCCCAAGAGATCACCCATCCTAGTACTACTCTCGCCCAAGCACGTTTAGTTTTGGAGTTCTGATGGCATCCAGTGCTCTAGTTCTGGTATGATCACATCTGACATGTAACACCTTCTCGTTCCTTATAAGTTCTCCCGTCACCTTCGCCTACACGATTTTAGGAGAGCCGCGCGCACGTCCGCCCCCTATATGCTCGCGTAGCAGAACACGAATGTACCCCCGTGCAACGCCGTAAAGAAAGGATGCAAAACAAGGACTACACTTAACTTCAGAGTTCTGATGGGGTCCGGTGCCTTAGTGTTGTTATGATCCTGTCCAACGTGTAATACTTTCCTGTTCCTTATAACATATTAGTTTCATAAAACATGAATATTAAAAATAATAACGAATTTAAATGAAGGATAAATGTGTGCCAACAAAAAAGAATACAAGAAATAATAACATGAAATATTGAATTCCACAAAATAACAATATTAAAATATAATAGTAAATTGAAATAAAACACAAAGGCGTACGAACAAAAAGGGATACAAATATCAAATGCCACAACTGGATATAAGAGATTTCGCCAAGTCCCCTATTTTCACATTGTTAAGAATTATAAAAAAAAACACGGTAACATGCCAATTTTTACTACGGCTGGGATATTGTTTTGCTATGATGTGGATGTGGTATTGTTTTACTATGGCTTGGATGAGGTATTGTTACTATTGTTATTTTCCATTGTAAGGGCCTAAATGAAAGACAAATGTGTATCGGCAAAAAAGGGATGCAACACGAGGACTTCCCAGGAGGTCACACATCCTACTACTACTCTCGCCCAAGCACGCTTAACTTCGGAGTTCTGATGGGATCCGGTGCTTTAGTGCTGGTATGATCGCATCCGACATGTAACACCATGTCGTTCCTTATAAGCACCTTCCCCTACACGATTTCAGGAGAGCCACGCGCACGTCCGCCACCCATATGCTCGTGCAGCCGAACACAAATGTACCCCCGTGCAACGCTGTAAAAAAAAGGATGCAACACAAGCACTACACTTAACTTTCAGAGTTCTGATGGGGTCCGGTGCCTTAGTGCTGTTATGATCCAGTCAGACGTGTAATACTTTCCCGTTCCTTATAACATATTAGTTTCATAAACCATGAATATTAAAAATAATAACGAATTTAAATGAAGGAAAAAGGCGTGCCAACAAAAAAGAATACAAGAAATAATAACATAAAATATTGAATTCCACAAAATAACAATATTAAAATATAATAGTAAATTTAAATAAAACACAAAGGGCGTACAAAAAAAGGGATACAAATATCAAATGCCACAACTTGGATGTAACGGATTTTGCCAAGTCCCTGATATTCACATTATTAAGAATTATAGAAAAAAACACGGTAAGATGCCAATTTTTACTACGGCTGAGATATTGTTTTGCTATGATGTGGATGTGGTATTGTTTTACTATGGCTTGGATGAGGTATGTTGCTATTGTTATTTTCCATTATAAGGGCCTAAGTGAAAGACAAATGTGTACCGGCAAAAAAGGGATGCAACACGAGGACTTCTCTCCCAAGCACGCTTAACTTCGAAGTTCTGATGGGAACCGATGCTTTAGTGCTGGTATGATCGCATCCAACACATAACACCTTCGTGTCCCTTATAAGCTCTCCCGTCACCTTCGTCTACATGATTTCCGGAGAGCCACGCGCACATCTGCCCCCATATGCTCGCGCTATGGAACATGAACATAACCCGTACGGAGCTGTCAAAATATTAAATTCCACAAAACCAAATGAGATAACCAAAAAATAACAAACGGTTTTAAATAAAAGATAAATGTGTATCGGCAAAAGAAGGATGCAACATGAGGAATTCCCAAGAGATAACTCATCCTAGTACTACTCTCGCCCAAGCACGTTTAGTTTTGGAGTTCTGGTGGCATCCAGTGCTCTAGTTCTGGTATGATCGCATCCGACATGTAACACCTTCTCGTTCCTTATAAGTTCTCCCGTCACCTTCGCCTACACGATTTCAGGAGAGTCACGCGCACGTCCGCCCCATATATGCTCACGTAGCAGAACACGAATGTACCCCCGTGCAACGCCGTAAAAAGGATGCAACACAAGGACTACACTTAACTTTCAGAGTTCTGATTGCGTCCGGTGCCTTAGTGCTGTTATGATCCTGTCCAACGTGTAATACTTTCCTGTTCCTTATAACATATTAGTTTCATAAAACATGAATATTAAAAATAATAACGAATTTAAATGAAGGATAAATGTGTGACAACAAAAAAGAATACAAGAAATAATAACATGAAATATTTAATTCCACAAAATAACAATATTAAAATATAATCGTAAATTGAAATAAAACACAAAGGCGTACGAACAAAAAGGGATACAAATATCAAATGCCACAACTGGATGTAAAAGATTTCGCCAAGTCCCCTATTTTCACATTGTTAAGAATTATAGAAAAAAACACGGTAAGATGCCAATTTTTACTACGGCTGGGATATTGTTTTGCTATGATGTGGATGTGGTATTGTTTTACTATGGCTTGGATGATGTATTGTTACTATTGTTATTTTCCATTGTAAGGGCCTAAATGAAAGACAAATGTGTATCGGCAAAAAAGGGATGCAACACGAGGACTTCCCAGGAGGTCACCCATCCTAGTACTACTCTCGCCCAAGCACGCTTAACTTCGGAGTTCTGATGGGATCCAATGCTTTAGTGCTGGTATGATCGCATCCGACATGTAACACCATGTCGTTCCATATAAGCACCTTCCCCTACACGATTTCAGGAGAGCCACGCGCACGTCCGCCCCCCATATGCTCGCGCAGCCGAACACAAATGTACCCCCGTGCAACGCTGTAAAAAAAGGATGCAACACAAGGACTACACTTAACTTTCAGAGTTCTGATGGGGTCCGGTGCCTTAGTGCTGTTATGATCCAGTCAGACGTGTAATACTTTCCCGTTCCTTATAACATATTAGTTTCATAAAACATGAATATTAAAAATAATAACGAATTTAAATGAAGGAAAAAGGCATGCTAACAAAAAAGAATACAAGAAATAATAACATAAAATATTGAATTCCACAAAATAACAATATTAAAATATAATAGTAAATTTAAATAAAACACAAAGGGCGTATAAAAAAAAAGGGATACAAATATCAAATGCCACAACTTGGATGTAACGGATTTCGCCAAGTCCCTGATATTCACATTGTTAAGAATTATAGAAAAAAACACGGTAAGATGCCAATTTTTACTACGGCTGGGATATTGTTTTGCTATGATGTGGATGTGGTATTGTTTTACTATGGCTTGGATGAGGTATTGTTGCTATTGTTATTTTCCATTATAAGGGCCTAAATGAAAGACAAATGTGTACCGGCAAAAAAGGGATGCAACACGAGGACTTCTCTCCCAAGCACGCTTAACTTCGAAGTTCTGATGGGAACCGATGCTTTAGCGCTGGTATAATCGCATCCAACACATAACACCTTCGTGTTCCTTATAAGCTCTCCCGTCACCTTCGTCTACATGATTTACGGAGAGCCACGCGCACATCCGCCCCCATATGCTCGCGCTACGAAACATGAACATAACCCGTACGGAGCTGTCAAAATATTAAATTCCACAAAACCAAATGAGATAACCAAAAAATAATAAACGGTTTTAAATAAAAGATAAATGTGTATCGGCAAAAAAAGGATGCAACATGAGGAATTCCCAAGAGATCACCCATCCTAGTACTACTCTCGCCCAAGCACGTTTAGTTTTGGAGTTCTGATGGCATCCAGTGCTCTAGTTCTGGTATGATCGCATCCGACATGTAACACCGTTTCGTTCCTTATATGTTCTCCCGTCACCTTCGCCAACATGATTTCAGGAGAGCCACGCGCATGTCCGCCCCCTATATGCTCGCGTAGCAGAACACGAATGTACCCCTGTGCAACGCCGTAAAAAAAGGATGCAACACAAGGACTACACTTAACTTTCAGAGTTCTGATGGGGTCCGGTGCCTTAGTGCTGTTATGATCCTGTCCAACGTGTAATACTTTCCTGTTCCTTATAACATATTAGTTTCATAAAACATGAATATTAAAAATAATAACAAATTTAAATGAAGGATAAATGTGTGCCAACAAAAAAGAATATAAGAAATAATATCATGAAATATTGAATTCCACAAAATAACAATATTAAAATATAATAGTAAATTGAAATAAAACACAAAGGCGTACGAACAAAAAGGGATACAAATATCAAATGCCACAACTGGATGTAAGAGATTTCGCCAAGTCCCCTATTTTCACATTGTTAAGAATTATAAAAAAAACACGGTAACATGCCAATTTTTACTACGGCTGGGATATTGTTTTGCTATGATGTGGATGTGGTATTGTTTTACTATGGCTTGGATGAGGTATTGTTACTATTGTTATTTTCCATTGTAAGGGCCTAAATGAAAGACAAATGTGTATCGGCAAAAAAGGGATGCAACACGAGGACTTCCCAGGAGGTCACCCATCCTAGTACTACTCTCGCCCAAGCACGCTTAACTTCGGAGTTCTGATGGGATCCGGTGCTTTAGTGCTGGTATGATCGCATCCAACATGTAACACCATGTCGTTCCTTATAAGCACCTTCCCCTACACGATTTCAGGAGAGCCACGCGCACGTCCGCCCCCCATATGCTCGTGCAGCCGAACACAAATGTACCCCCGTGCAACGCTGTAAAAAAAAGGATGCAACACAAGCACTACACTTAACTTTCAGAGTTCTGATGGGGTCCGGTGCCTTAGTGCTGTTATGATCCAGTCAGACGTGTAATACTTTCCCGTTCCTTATAACATATTAGTTTCATAAACCATGAATATTAAAAATAATAACGAATTTAAATGAAGGAAAAAGGCGTGCCAACAAAAAAGAATACAAGAAATAATAACATAAAATATTGAATTCCACAAAATAACAATATTAAAATATAATAGTAAATTTAAATAAAACACAAAGGGCGTACAAAAAAAAGGGATACAAATATCAAATGCCACAACTTGGATGTAACGGATTTCACCAAGTCCCTGATATTCACATTGTTAAGAATTATAGAAAACACACGGTAAGATGCCAATTTTTACTACGGCTGGGATATTGTTTTGCTATGATGTGGATGTGGTATTGTTTTACTATGGCTTGGATGAGGTATTGTTGCTATTGTTATTTTCCATTATAAGGGCCTAAAAGAAAGACAAATTGGTACCGGCAAAAAAGGGATGCAACACGAGGACTTCTCTCCCAAGCACGCTTAACTTCGGAGTTCTGATGGGAACCGATGCTTTAGTGCTGGTATGATCGCATCCAACACATAACACCTTCATGTTCCTTATAAGCTCTCCCGTCACCTTCGTCTACATGATTTCCGGAGAGCCACGCGCACATCTGGCCCCATATGCTCGCGCTACGGAACATGAACATAACCCGTATGGAGCTATCAAAATATTAAATTCCACAAAACCAAATGAGATAACAAAAATAATAAACGGTTTTAAATAAAAGATAAATGTGTATCGGCAAAAGAAGGATGCAACATGAGGAATTCCCAAGAGATAACCCATCCTAGTACTACTCTCGCCCAAGCACGTTTAGTTTTGGAGTTCTGGTGGCATCCAGTGCTCTAGTTCTGGTATGATCGCGTCCGACATGTAACACCTTCTCGTTCCTTATAAGTTCTACCGTCACCTTCGCCTACACGATTTCAGGAGAGCCACGCGCACGTCCGCCCCCTATATGCTCGCGTAGCAGAACACGAATGTACCCCCGTGCAATGCCGTAAAAAAGGATGCAACACAAGGACTACACTTAACTTTCAGAGTTCTGATGGGGTCCGGTGCCTTAGTGCTGTTATGATCCTGTCCAACGTGTAATACTTTCCTGTTCCTTATAACATATTAGTTTCATAAAACATGAATATTAAAAATAATAACGAATTTAAATCAGATAAATGTGTGCCAACAAAAAAGAATACAAGAAATAATAACATGAAATATTGAATTCCACAAAATAACAATATTAAAATATAATAGTAAATTGAAATAAAACACAAAGGCGTACGAACAAAAAGGGATACAAATATCAAATGCCACAACTGGATGTAAAAGATTTCGCCAAGTCCCCTATTTTCACATTGTTAAGAATTATAAAAAAAAACACGGTAAGATGCCAATTTTTACTACGGCTGGGATATTGTTTTGCTATGATGTGGATGTGGTATTGTTTTACTATGGCTTGGATGAGGTATTGTTATTTTCCATTGTAAGGGCCTAAATGAAAGACAAATGTGTATCGGCAAAAAAGGGATGCAACACGAGGACTTCCCAGGAGGTCACCCATCCTATTACTACTCTCGCCCAAGCACACTTAACTTCGGAGTTCTGATGGGATCCGGTGCATTAGTGCTGGTATGATCGCATCCGACATGTAACACCATGTCGTTCTGATGAGGACATCACAACAGCAGAGACGCGCATTGAACTGCAAGGACCAATCACAAGAGCACGGGCACGGTTATTAAATCAGCAGGTGAATTCGTTCTTAACTTCTTTTGCATGTGAGTTTGAGAATAGATTGCTATGTGATGATTTAATTGTTATTAGGAATAATGGAAAAGATCAACAAGTGAAGGAAGGAGGCCTTGGGAGCGTGGAGAACCACCTGGGACGTCCACAAGTAGATGGAAACAGTTTACAACTCGGACTCGAGTTCAACTCGGAGTCCAGTAGCAGTCCACCTTAAAACAGACGCCCAGGAGGCATACGGACTCCGTTTTCGACGTTCTACATATGCACGCAAAGAGGAGAAGATAAACTTTCCAATGGTTCTAGTCCCACCTCAAAATTCCTCCGTAGTAATTGGGAATCGTCGAAACAAGTCGAGTCCATATTTTTGTCCGGTGCTGCGCCACCGAATCGGGCCTTTGGGCCTTGTATCCCGTAAGAGTCCATTAGGGACGCGTCTAATCGTGTTTTGGTAGAACCCTAGCCTATAAATACTGCAGCCGCCGGTCATATTCGGTGGGTTTTGCTTAGATCAATAAAATCGCCGTTCTACGGTTTGTGAGACCCCAATTTCGCGATTTCCGATCGTGTCTTCTACGTTCTTGCTCGTGTTCTCGATTGCACTTGCAGGGATTAGCCTTCTTGGCGAGGTCAAGCGTGTGCAGCACGGTTGATAACCAACGGAGCCGTGGTGTAGTGATTGCAGGGGTACTCGAACCGCTCGAGTGCCGCGGATCATCAACGTCGAGTTCTCCACCCCAATCGACATACCTTTCGGAAGATCGGGCCTAAACCTACTCATCACGTTCCTTATAAGCACCTTCCCCTACACGATTTCAGGAGAGCCACGCGCACGTCCGCCCCCCATATGCTCGCGCAGCCAAACACAAATGTACCCCCGTGCAACACAGTAAAAAAAAGGATGCAACACAAGGACTACACTTAACTTTCAGAGTTCTAATGGGGTCCGGTGCCTTAGTGCTGTTATGATCCAGTCAGACCTGTAATACTTTCCCGTTCCTTATAATATATTAGTTTCATAAAACATGAATATTAAAAATAATAACGAATTTAAATGAAGTAAAAAGGCGTGCCAACAAAAAAGAATACAAGAAATAATAACATAAAATATTGAATTCCACAAAATAACAATATTAAAATATAATAGTAAATTTAAATAAAACACAAAGGGCGTACAAAAAAAAGGGATACAAATATCAAATGCCACAACTTGGATGTAACGGATTTCGCCAAGTCCCTGATATTCACATTGTTAAGAATTATAGAAAAAAACACGGTAAGATGCCAATTTTTACTACGGTTGGGATATTGTTTTGCTATGATGTGGATGTGGTATTGTTTTACTATGGCTTGGATGAGGTATTGTTGCTATTGTTATTTTCCATTATAAGGGCCTAAATGAAAGACAAATGTGTATCGGCAAAAAAGGGATGCAACACGAGGACTTCTCTCCCAAGCACGCTTAACTTCGGAGTTCTGATGGGAACTGATGCTTTAGTGCTGGTATGATCGCATCCAACACATAACACCTTCGTGTTCCTTATAAGCTCTCTCGTCACCTTCGTCTACATGATTTCCGGAGAGCCACGCGCACATCCGCCCCCATATGCTCGCGCTACGGAACATGAACATAACCCGTACGGAGCTGTCAAAATATTAAATTCCACAAAACCAAATGAGATAACAAAAAATAATAAACGGTTTTAAATAAAAGATAAATGTGTATCGGCAAAAAAAGGATGCAACATGAGGAATTCCCAAGAGATCACCCATCCTAGTACTACTCTCGCCCAAGCACGTTTAGTTTTGGAGTTCTGATGGCATCCAGTGCTCTAGTTCTGGTATGATCGCATCCGACGTGTAACACCTTCTCGTTCCTTATAAGTTCTCCCGTCACCTTCGCCTACACGATTTCAGGAGAGCCACGCACACGTCCGCCCCCTATATGCTCGCGTAGCAGAACAGGAATGTACTCCCGTGCAACGCCGTAAAAAAAGGATGCAACACAAGGACTACACTTAACTTTTAGAGTTCTGATGGGGTCCGGTGCCTCAGTGCTGTTATGATCCTGTGCAACGTGTAATACTTTCCTGTTCCTTATAACATATTAGTTTAATAAAACATGAATATTAAAAATAATAACGAATTTAAATGAAGGATAAATGTGTGCCAACAAAAAAGAATACAAGAAATAATAACATGAAATATTGAATTCCACAAAATAACAATATTATAATATAATAGTAAATTGAAATAAAACACAAAGGCATACGAACAAAAAGGGATACAAATATCAAATGCCACAACTGGATGTAAGAGATTTCGCCAAGTCCCCTATTTTCACATTGTTAAGAATTATAGGAAAAACACGGTAACATGCCAATTTTTACTACGGCTGGGATATTGTTTTGCTATGATGTGGATGTGGTATTGTTTTACTATGGATTGGATGAGGTATTGTTACTATTGTTATTTTCCATTGTAAGGGCCTAAATGAAAGAAAATGTGTATCGGCAAAAAAGGGATGCAACACGAGGACTTCCCAGGAGGTCACCCATCCTAGTACTACTCTCGCCCAAGCACGCTTAACTTCGGAGTTCTGATGGGATCCGGTGCTTTAGTGCTGGTATGATCGCATCCGACATGTAACACCATGTCGTTCCTTATAAGCACCTTCCCCTACACGATTTCAGGATAGCCACGCGCACGTCCACCCCCCATATGCTCGCGCAGCCAAACACAAATGTACCCCCGTGCAACGCTGTAAAAAAAAGGATGCAACACAAGGATTACACTTAACTTTCAGAGTTCTGATGGGGTCCGGTGCCTTAGTGCTGTTATGATCCATTCATACATGTAATACTTTCCCGTTCCTTATAACATATTAGTTTCATAAACCATGAATATTAAAAATAATAACGAATTTAAATGAAGGAAAAAGGCGTGCCAACAAAAAAGAATACAAGAAATAATAACATAAAATATTGAATTCCACAAAATAACAATATTAAAATATAATAGTAAATTTAAATAAAACACAAAGGGCGTACAAAAAAAAGGGATACAAATATCAAATGCCACAACTTCGATGTAACGGATTTCGCCAAGTCCCTGATATTCACATAGTTAAGAATTATAGAAAAAAACACGGTAAGATGCCAATTTTTACTACGGCTGGGATATTGTTTTGCTATGATGTGGATGTGGTATTGTTTTACTATGGCTTGGATGAGGTATTGTTGCTATTGTTATTTTCCATTATAAGGGCCTAAATGAAAGACAAATGTGTATCGGCAAAAAAGGGATGCAACACGAGGACTTCTCTCCCAAGCACGCTTAACTTCGGAGTTCTGATGGGAACTGATGCTTTAGTGCTGGTATGATCGCATCCAACACATAACACCTTCGTGTTCCTTATAAGCTCTCTCAACACCTTCGTCTACATGATTTCCGGAGAGCCACGCGCACCTCCGCCCCCATATGCTCGCGCTACGGAACATGAACATAACCCGTACGGAGCTGTCAAAATATTAAATTCCACAAAACCAAATGAGATAACAAAAAATAATAAACGGTTTTAAATAAAAGATAAATGTGTATCGGCAAAAAAAGGATGCAACATGAGGAATTCCCAAGAGATCACCCATCCTAGTACTACTCTCGCCCAAGCACATTTAGTTTTGGAGTTCTGATGGCATCCAGTGCTCTAGTTCTGGTATGATCGCATCCGACATGTAACACCTTCTCGTTCCTTATAAGTTCTCCCGTCACCTTCGCCTACACGATTTCAGGAGAGCCACGCGCACGTCCGCCCCCTATATGCTCGCGTAGCAGAACAGGAATGTACTCCCGTGCAACGCCGTAAAAAAAGGATGCAACACAAGGACTACACTTAACTTTTAGAGTTCTGATGGGGTCCGGTGCCTTAGTGCTGTTATGATCCTGTGCAACGTGTAATACTTTCCTGTTCCTTATAACATATTAGTTTAATAAAACATGAATATTAAAAATAATAACGAATTTAAATGAAGGATAAATGTGTGCCAACAAAAAAGAATACAAGAAATAATAACATGAAATATTGAATTCCACAAAATAACAATATTATAATATAATAGTAAATTGAAATAAAATACAAAGGCGTACGAACAAAAAGGGATACAAATATCAAATGCCACAACTGGATGTAAGAGATTTCGCCAAGTCCCCTATTTTCACATTGTTAAGAATTATAGGAAAAAACACGGTAACATGCCAATTTTTACTACGGCTGGGATATTGTTTTGCTATGATGTGGATGTGGTATTGTTTTACTATGGCTTGAATGAGGTATTGTTACTATTGTTATTTTCCATTGTGAGGGCCTAAATGAAAGACAAATGTGTATCGGCAAAAAAGGGATGCAACACGAGGACTTCCCAGGAGGTCACCCATCCTAGTACTACTCTCGCCCAAGCACGCTTAACTTCGGAGTTCTGATGGGATCCGATGCTTTAGTGCTGGTATGATCGCATCCAACATGTAACACCATGTCGTTCCTTATAAGCACCTTCCCCTACACGATTTCAGGAGAGCCACGCGCACGTCCACCCCCCATATGCTCGCGCAGCCAAACACAAATGTACCCCCGTGCAACGCTGTAAAAAAAAGGATGCAACACAAGGACTACACTTAACTTTCAGAGTTCTGATGGGGTTCGGTGCCTTAGTGCTGTTATGATCCAGTCAGACGTGTAATACTTTCCCGTTCCTTATAACATATTAGTTTCATAAACCATGAATATTAAAAATAATAACGAATTTAAATAAAGGAAAAAGGCGTGCCAACAAAAAAGAATACAAGAAATAATAACATAAAATATTGAATTCCACAAAATAACAATATTAAAATATAATAGTAAATTTAAATAAAAAACAAAGGGCGTACAAAAAAAAGGGATACAAATATCAAATGCCACAACTTGGATGTAACGGATTTCGCCAAGTCCCTGATATTCACATTGTTAAGAATTATAGAAAAAAACACGGTAAGATGCCAATTTTTACTACGGCTGGGATATTGTTTTGCTATGATGTGGATGTGGTATTGTTTTACTATGGCTTGGATGAGGTATTGTTGCTATTGTTATTTTCCATTATAAGGGCCTAAAAGAAAGACAAATCTGTACCGGCAAAAAAGGGATGCAACACGAGGACTTCTCTCCCAAGCACGCTTAACTTCGGAGTTCTGATGGGAACCGATGCTTTAGTGCTGGTATGATCGCATCCAACACATAACACCTTCATGTTCCTTATAAGCTCTCCCGTCACCTTCGTCTACATGATTTTCGGAGAGCCACGCGCACATCTGCCCCCATATGCTCGCGCTACGGAACATGAACATAACCCGTATGGAGCTATCAAAATATTAAATTCCACAAAACCAAATGAGATAACAAAAATAATAAACGGTTTTAAATAAAAGATAAATGTGTATCGGCAAAAGAAGGATGCAACATGAGGAATTCCCAAGAGATAACCCATCCTAGTACTACTCTCGCCCAAGCACGTTTAGTTTTGGAGTTCTGGTGGCATCCAGTGCTCTAGTTCTGGTATGATCGCATCCGACATGTAACACCTTCTCGTTCTTTATAAGTTCTCCCGTCACCTTCGCCTACATGATTTCAGGAGAGCCACGCGCACATCCGCCGCCTATATGCTCGCGTAGCAGAACACGAATGTACCCCCGTGCAATGCCGTAAAAAAGGATGCAACACAAGGACTACACTTAACTTTCAGAGTTCTGATGGGGTCCGGTGCCTTAGTGCTGTTATGATCCTGTCCAACGTGTAATACTTTCCTGTTCCTTATAACATATTAGTTTCATAAAATATAAATATTAAAAATAATAACGAATTTAAATCAAGGATAAATGTGTGCCAACAAAAAAGAATACAAGAAATAATAACATGAAATATTGAATTCCACAAAATAACAATATTAAAATATAATAGTAAATTGAAATAAAACACGAAGGCGTACGAACAAAGAGGGATACAAATATCAAATGCCACAACTGGATGTAAAAGATTTCGCCAAGTCCCCTATTTTCACATTGTTAAGAATTATAAAAAAAAACACGGTAAGATGCCAATTTTTACTACGGCTGGGATATTGTTTTGCTATGATGTGGATGTGGTATTGTTTTACTATGGCTTGGATGAGGTATTGTTGCTATTGTTATTTTCCATTATAAGGGCCTAAATGAAAGACAAATGTGTATCGGCAAAAAAGGGATGCAACATGAGGACTTCTCTCCCAAGCACGCTTAACTTCGGAGTTCTGATGGGAACTGATGCTTTAGTGCTGGTATGATCGCATCCAACACATAACACCTTCGTGTTCCTTATAAGCTCTCTCAACACCTTCGTCTACATGATTTCCGGAGAGCCACGTGCACCTCCGCCCCCATATGCTCGCGCTACGGAACATGAACATAACCCGTACGGAGCTATCAAAATATTAAATTCCACAAAACCAAATGAGATAACAAAAAATAATAAACGGTTTTAAATAAAAGATAAATGTGTATCGGCAAAAAAAGGATGCAACATGAGGAATTCCCAAGAGATCACCCATCCTAGTACTACTCTCGCCCAAGCACGTTTAGTTTTGGAGTTCTGATGGCATCCAGTGCTCTGGTTCTGGTATGATCGCATCCGACATGTAACACCTTCTCGTTCCTTATAAGTTCTCCCGTCACCTTCGCCTACACGATTTCAGGAGAGCCACGCGTACGTCCGCCCCCTATATGCTCGCGTAGCAGAACACGAATGTACCCCCGTGCAACGCCGTAAAAAAGGATGCAACACAAGGACTACACTTAACTTTCAGAGTTCTGATGGGGTCCGGTGCCTTAGTGCTGTTATGATCCTGTCCAACGTGTAATACTTTCCTGTTCCTTATAACATATTAGTTTCATAAAACATGAATATTAAAAATAATAACGAATTTAAATCAAGGATAAATGTGTGCCAACAAAAAAGAATACAAGAAATAATAACATGAAATATTGAATTCCACAAAATAACAATATTATAATATAATAGTAAATTGAAATAAAATACAAAGGCGTACGAACAAAAAGGGATACAAATATCAAATGCCACAACTGGATGTAAGAGATTTCGCCAAGTCCCCTATTTTCACATTGTTAAGAATTATAGGAAAAAACACGGTAACATGCCAATTTTTACTACGGCTGGGATATTGTTTTGCTATGATGTGGATGTGGTATTGTTTTACTATGGCTTGAATGAGGTATTGTTACTATTGTTATTTTCCATTGTGAGGGCCTAAATGAAAGACAAATGTGTATCGGCAAAAAAGGGATGCAACACGAGGACTTCCCAGGAGGTCACCCATCCTAGTACTACTCTCGCCCAAGCACGCTTAACTTCGGAGTTCTGATGGGATCCGATGCTTTAGTGCTGGTATGATCGCATCCAACATGTAACACCATGTCGTTCCTTATAAGCACCTTCCCCTACACGATTTCAGGAGAGCCACGCGCACGTCCACCCCCCATATGCTCGCGCAGCCAAACACAAATGTACCCCCGTGCAACGCTGTAAAAAAAAGGATGCAACACAAGGACTACACTTAACTTTCAGAGTTCTGATGGGGTTCGGTGCCTTAGTGCTGTTATGATCCAGTCAGACGTGTAATACTTTCCCGTTCCTTATAACATATTAGTTTCATAAACCATGAATATTAAAAATAATAACGAATTTAAATAAAGGAAAAAGGCGTGCCAACAAAAAAGAATACAAGAAATAATAACATAAAATATTGAATTCCACAAAATAACAATATTAAAATATAATAGTAAATATAAATAAAAAACAAAGGGCGTACAAAAAAAAAGGGATACAAATATCAAATGCCACAACTTGGATGTAACGGATTTCGCCAAGTCCCTGATATTCACATTGTTAAGAATTATAGAAAAAAACACGGTAAGATGCCAATTTTTACTACGGCTGGGATATTGTTTTGCTATGATGTAGATGTGGTATTGTTTTACTATGGCTTGGATGAGGTATTGTTGCTATTGTTATTTTCCATTATAAGGGCCTAAAAGAAAGACAAATCTGTACCGGATAAAAGGGATGCAACACGAGGACTTCTCTCCCAAGCACGCTTAACTTCGGAGTTCTGATGGGAACCGATGCTTTAGTGCTGGTATGATCGCATCCAACACATAACACCTTCATGTTCCTTATAAGCTCTCCCGTCACCTTCGTCTACATGATTTTCGGAGAGCCACGCGCACATCTGCCCCCATATGCTCGCGCTACGGAACATGAACATAACCCGTATGGAGCTATCAAAATATTAAATTCCACAAAACCAAATGAGATAACAAAAATAATAAACGGTTTTAAATAAAAGATAAATGTGTATCGGCAAAAGAAGGATGCAACATGAGGAATTCCCAAGAGATAACCCATCCTAGTACTACTCTCGCCCAAGCACGTTTAGTTTTGGAGTTCTGGTGGCATCCAGTGCTCTAGTTCTGGTATGATCGCATCCGACATGTAACACCTTCTCGTTCTTTATAAGTTCTCCCGTCACCTTCGCCTACATGATTTCAGGAGAGCCACGCGCACATCCGCCGCCTATATGCTCGCGTAGCAGAACACGAATGTACCCCCGTGCAATGCCGTAAAAAAGGATGCAACACAAGGACTACACTTAACTTTCAGAGTTCTGATGGGGTCCGGTGCCTTAGTGCTGTTATGATCCTGTCCAACGTGTAATACTTTCCTGTTCCTTATAACATATTAGTTTCATAAAATATAAATATTAAAAATAATAACGAATTTAAATCAAGGATAAATGTGTGCCAACAAAAAAGAATACAAGAAATAATAACATGAAATATTGAATTCCACAAAATAACAATATTAAAATATAATAGTAAATTGAAATAAAACACAAAGGCGTACGAACAAAGAGGGATACAAATATCAAATGCCACAACTGGATGTAAAAGATTTCGCCAAGTCCCCTATTTTCACATTGTTAAGAATTATAAAAAAAAACACGGTAAGATGCCAATTTTTACTACGGCTGGGATATTGTTTTGCTATGATGTGGATGTGGTATTGTTTTACTATGGCTTGGATGAGGTATTGTTGCTATTGTTATTTTCCATTATAAGGGCCTAAATGAAAGACAAATGTGTATCGGCAAAAAAGGGATGCAACATGAGGACTTCTCTCCCAAGCACGCTTAACTTCGGAGTTCTGATGGGAACTGATGCTTTAGTGCTGGTATGATCGCATCCAACACATAACACCTTCGTGTTCCTTATAAGCTCTCTCAACACCTTCGTCTACATGATTTCCGGAGAGCCACGCGCACCTCCGCCCCCATATGCTCGCGCTACGGAACATGAACATAACCCGTACGGAGCTATCAAAATATTAAATTCCACAAAACCAAATGAGATAACAAAAAATAATAAACGGTTTTAAATAAAAGATAAATGTGTATCGGCAAAAAAAGGATGCAACATGAGGAATTCCCAAGAGATCACCCATCCTAGTACTACTCTCGCCCAAGCACGTTTAGTTTTGGAGTTCTGATGGCATCCAGTGCTCTGGTTCTGGTATGATCGCATCCGACATGTAACACCTTCTCGTTCCTTATAAGTTCTCCCGTCACCTTCGCCTACACGATTTCAGGAGAGCCACGCGCACGTCCGCCCCCTATATGCTCGCGTAGCAGAACACGAATGTACCCCCGTGCAACGCCGTAAAAAAGGATGCAACACAAGGACTACACTTAACTTTCAGAGTTCTGATGGGGTCCGGTGCCTTAGTGCTGTTATGATCCTGTCCAACGTGTAATACTTTCCTGTTCCTTATAACATATTAGTTTCATAAAACATGAATATTAAAAATAATAACGAATTTAAATCAAGGATAAATGTGTGCCAACAAAAAAGAATACAAGAAATAATAACATGAAATATTGAATTCCACGAAATAACAATATTAAAATATAATAGTAAATTGAAATAAAACACAAAGGCGTACGAACAAAAAGGGATACAAATATCAAATGCCACAACTGGATGTAAAAGATTTCGCCAAGTCCCCTATTTTCACATTGTTAAGAATTATAGAAAAAAACACGGTAAGATGCCAATTTTTACTACAACTGGGATATTGTTTTGCTATGATGTGGATGTGGTATTGTTTTACTATGTCTTGGATGAGGTATTGTTACTATTGTTATTTTCCATTGTAAGGGCCTAAATGAAAGACAAATGTGTATCGGCAAAAAAGGGATGCAACACGAGGACTTCCCAGGAGGTCACCCATCCTAGTACTACTCTCGCCCAAGCACGCTTAACTTCAGAGTTTTGATGGGATCCGGTGCTTTAGTGCTGGTATGATCGCATCCGACATGTAACACCATGTCGTTCCTTATAAGCACCTTCCCCTACACGATTTCAGGAGAGCCACGCGCACGTCCGCCCCCCATATGCTCACGCAGCCGAACACAAATGTACCCCCGTGCAATGCTGTAAAAAAAAGGATGCAACACAAGGACTACACTTAACTTTCAGAGTTCTGATGGGGTCCGGTGCCTTAGTGCTGTTATGATCCAGTCAGACGTGTAATACTTTCCCGTTTCTTATAACATATTAGTTTCATAAAACATGAATATTAAAAATAATAACGAATTTAAATGAAGGAAAAAGGCGTGCCAACAAAAAAGAATACAAGAAATAATTAACATAAAATATTGAATTCCACAAAATAACAATATTAAAATATAATAGTAAATTTAAATAAAACACAAAGGGCGTAGAAAAAAAGGGATACAAATATCAAATGCCACAACTTGGATGTAACGGATTTCGACAAGTCCCTGATATTCACATTGTTAAGAATTATAGAAAAAAACACGGTAAGATGCCAATTTTTACTACGGCTGGGATATTGTTTTGCTATGATGTGGATGTGGTATTGTTTTACTATGGCTTGGATGAGGTATTGTTGCTATTGTTATTTTCCATTATAAGGGCCTAAATGAAAGACAAATGTGTACCGGCAAAAAAGGGATGCAACACGAGGACTTCTCTCCCAAGCACGCTTAACTTCGAAGTTCTGATGGGAACCGATGCTTTAGCGCTGGTATAATCGCATCCAACACATAACACCTTCGTGTTCCTTATAAGCTCTCCCGTCACCTTCGTCTACATGATTTACGGAGAGCCCCACGCACATCCGCCCCCATATGCTCGCGCTACGGAACATGAACATAACCCGTACGGAGCTGTCAAAATATTAAATTCCACAAAACCAAATGAGATAACCAAAAAATAATAAACGGTTTTAAATAAAAGATAAATGTGTATCGGCAAAAAAAGGATGCAACATGAGGAATTCCCAAGAGATCACCCATCCTAGTACTACTCTCGCCCAAGCACGTTTAGTTTTGGAGTTCTGATGGCATCCAGTGCTCTAGTTCTGGTATGATCGCATCCGACATGTAACACCTTTTTGTTCCTTATAAGTTCTCCCGTCACCTTCGCCAACACGATTTCAGGAGAGCCACGCGCATGTCCGCCCCCTATATGCTAGCGTAGCAGAACACGAATGTACCCCTGTGCAACGCCGTAAAAAAAGGATGCAACACAAGGACTACACTTAACTTTCAGAGTTCTGATGGGGTCCGGTGCCTTAGTGCTGTTATGATCCTGTCCAACGTGTAATACTTTCCTGTTCCTTATAACATATTAGTTTCATAAAACATGAATATTAAAAATAATAACGAATTTAAATGAAGGATAAATGTGTGCCAACAAAAAAGAATACAAGAAATAATAACATGAAATATTGAATTCCACAAAATAACAATATTAAAATATAATAGTAAATTGAAATAAAACACAAAGGCGTATGAACAAAAAGGGATACAAATATCAAATACCACAACTGGATGTAAGAGATTTCGCCAAGTCCCCTATTTTCACATTGTTAAGAATTATAGAAAAAAACACGGTAACATGCCAATTTTTACTACGGCTGGGATATTGTTTTGCTATGATGTGGATGTGGTATTGTTTTACTATGGCTTGGATGAGGTATTGTTACTATTGTTATTTTCCATTGTAAGGGCCTAAATGAAAGACAAATGTGTATCGGCAAAAAAGGGATGCAACATGAGGACTTCCCAGGAGGTCAACCATCCTAGTACTACTCTCGCCCAAGCACGCTTAACTTCGGAGTTCTGATGGGATCCGGTGCTTTAGTGCTGGTATGATCGCATCTGACATGTAACACCATGTCGTTCCTTATAAGCACCTTCCCCTACACGATTTCAGGAGAGCCACGCGCACGTCCGCCCCCCATATGCTCGCGCAGCCGAACACAAATGTACCCACGTGCAACGCTGTAAAAAAAAGGATGCAACACAAGGACTACACTTAACTTTCAGAGTTCTGATGGGGTCCGATGCCTTAGTGTTGTTATGATCCAGTCAGACGTGTAATACTTTCCCGTTCCTTATAACATATTAGTTTCATAAAACATGAATATTAAAAATAATAACGAATTTAAATGAAGTAAAAAGGCGTGCCAACAAAAAAGAATACAAGAAATAATAACATAAAATATTGAATTCCACAAAATAACAATATTAAAATATAATAGTAAATTTAAATAAAACACAAAGGGCTAACAAAAAAAGGGATACAAATATTAAATGCCACAACTTGGATGTAACGGATTTCGCCAAGTCCCTGATATTCACATTGTTAAGAATTATAGAAAAAAACACGGTAAGATGCCAATTTTTACTACGGCTGGGATATTGTTTTGCTATGATGTGGATGTGGTATTGTTTTACTATGGCTTGGATGAAGTATTGTTGCTATTGTTATTTTCCATTATAAGGGCCTAAGTGAAAGACAAATGTGTACCGGCAAAAAAGGTATGCAACACGAGGACTTCTCTCCCAAGCACGCTTAACTTCGGAGTTCTGATGGGAACCGATGCTTTAGTGCTGGTATGATCGCATCCAACACATAACACCTTCGTGTTCCTTATAAGCTCTCCCGTCACCTTCGTCTACATGATTTCCGGAGGGCCACGCGCACATCCGCCCCCATATGCTCGCGCTACGGAACATGAACATAACCCGTATGGAGCTGTCAAAATATTAAATTCCACAAAACCAAATCAGATAACAAAAATAATAAACGGTTTTAAATAAAAGATAAATGTGTATCGGCAAAAGAAGGATGCAACATGAGGAATTACCAAGAGATAACCCATCCTAGTACTACTCTCGCCCAAGCACGTTTAGTTTTGGAGTTCTGGTGGCATCCAGTGCTCTAGTTCTGGTATGATCGCATCCGACATGTAACACCTTCTCGTTTCTTATAAGTTCTCCCGTCACCTTCGCCTACACAATTTCAGGAGAGCCACGCGCACGTCCGCCCCCTATATGCTCGCGTAGCAGAACACGAATGTACCCCCGTGCAATGCCGTAAAATGCAACACAAGGACTACACTTAACTTTTAGAGTTCTGATGGGGTCCGGTGCCTTAGTGCTGTTATGATCCTGTCCAACGTGTAATACTTTCCTGTTCCTTATAACATATTAGTTTCATAAAACATGAATATTAAAAATAATAACGAATTTAAATCAAGGATAAATGTGTGCCAACAAAAAAGAATACAAGAAATAATAACATGAAATATTGAATTCCACGAAATAACAATATTATAATATAATAGTAAATTGAAATAAAACACAAAGGCGTACGAACAAAAAGGGATACAAATATCAAATGCCATTTCGCCAAGTCCCCTATTTTCACATTGTTAAGAATTATAAAAAAACACGGTAAGATGCCAATTTTTACTACGGCTGGGATATTGTTTTGCTATGATGTGGATGTGGTATTGTTTTACTATGGCTTGGATGAGGTATTGTTACTATTGTTATTTTCCATTGTAAGGGCCTAAATGAAAGACAAATGTGTATCGGCAAAAAAGGGATGCAACACGAGGACTTCCCAGGAGGTCACCCATCCTAGTACTACTCTCGCCCAAGCACGCTTAACTTCGGAGTTCTGATGGGATCCGGTGCTTTAGTGCTGGTATGATCGCATCCGGTATGTAACACCATGTCGTTCCTTATAAGCACCTTCCCCTACACGATTTCAGGAGAGCCACGCGCACGTCCGCCCCCCATATGCTCGCGCAGCCGAACACAAATGTACCCCCGTGCAACGCTGTAAAAAAAAGGATGCAACACAAGGACTACACTTAACTTTCAGAGTTCTGATGGGGTCCGGTGCCTTAGTGCTGTTATGATCCAGTCAGACGTGTAATACTTTCCCGTTTCTTATAACATATTAGTTTCATAAAACATGAATATTAAAAATAATAACGAATTTAAATGAAGTAAAAAGGCGTGCCAACAAAAAAGAATACAAGAAATAATAACATAAAATATTGAATTCCACAAAATAACAATATTAAAATATAATAGTAAATTTAAATAAAACACAAAGGGCGTACAAAAAAAGGGGATACAAATATCAAATGCCACAACTTGGATGTAACGGATTTCGCCAAGTCCCTGATATTCACATTGTTAAGAATTATAGAAAAAAACACGGTAAGATGCCAATTTTTACTACGGCTGGGATATTGTTTTGCTATGATGTGGATGTGGTATTGTTTTACTATGGTTTGGATGAGGTATTGTTGCTCATTATAAGGGCCTAAATGAAAGACAAATGTGTACCGGCAAAAAAGGGATGCAACATGAGGACTTCTCTCCCAAGCACGCTTAACTTCGAAGTTCTGATGGGAACCGATGCTTTAGCGCTGGTATGATCGCATCTAACACATAACACCTTCGTGTTCCTTATAAGCTCTCTCGTCACCTTCGTCTACATGATTTCCGGAGAGCCACGCGCACATCCGCCCCCATATGCTCGCGCTACGGAACATGAACATAACCCGTACGGAGCTGTCAAAATATTAAATTCCATAAAACCAAATGAGATAACCAAAAAATAACAAACGGTTTTAAATAAAAGATAAATGTGTATCGGCAAAAAAAGGATGCAACATGAGGAATTCCCAAGAGATCACCCATCCTAGTACTACTCTCGCCCAAGCACGTTTAGTTTTGGAGTTCTGATGGCATCCAGTGCTCTAGTTCTGGTATGATCGCATCCGACATGTAACACCTTCTCATTCCTTATAAGTTCTCCCGTCACCTTCGCCTACACGATTTCAGGAGAGCCACGCGCACGTCCGCCCCCTATATGCTCGCGTAGCAGAACACGAATGTACCCCCGTGCAACGCCGTAAAAAAGGATGCAACACAAGGACTACACTTAACTTTCAGAGTTTTGATGGGGTCCGGTGCCTTAGTGCTGTTATGATCCTGTCCAACGTGTAATACTTTCCTGTTCCTTATAACATATTAGTTTCATAAAACATGAATATTAAAAATAATAACGAATTTAAATGAAGGAAAAAGGCGTGCCAACAAAAAAGAATACAAGAAATAATAACATAAAATATTGAATTCCACAAAATAACAATATTAAAATATAATAGTAAATTTAAATAAAACACAAAGGGTGTAGAAAAAAAGGGATACAAATATCAAATGCCACAACTTGGATGTAACGGATTTCGCCAAGTCCCTGATATTCACATTGTTAAGAATTATAGAAAAAAACACGGTAAGATGCCAATTTTTACTACGGCTGGGATATTGTTTTGCTATGATGTGGATGTGGTATTGTTTTACTATGGCTTGGATGAGGTATTGTTGCTATTGTTATTTTCCATTATAAGGGCCTAAATGAAAGACAAATGTGTACCGGCAAAAAAGGGATGCAACACGAGGACTTCTCTCCCAAGCACGCTTAACTTTGAAGTTCTGATGGGAACCGATGCTTTAGCGCTGGTATAATCGCATCCAACACATAACACCTTCGTGTTCCTTATAAGCTCTCCCGTCACCTTCGTCTACATGATTTACGGAGAGCCACGCGCACATCCGCCCCCATATGCTCGCGCTACGAAACATGAACATAACCCGTACGGAGCTTTCAAAATATTAAATTCCACAAAACCAAATGAGATAACCAAAAAATAATAAACGGTTTTAAATAAAAGATAAATGTGTATCGGCAAAAAAAGGATGCAACATGAGGAATTCCCAAGAGATCACCCATCCTAGTACTACTCTCGCCCAAGCACGTTTAGTTTTGGAGTTCTGATGGCATCCAGTGCTCTAGTTCTGGTATGATCGCATCCGACATGTAACACCTTTTGGTTCCTTATAAGTTCTCCCGTCACCTTCGCCAACACGATTTCAGGAGAGCCACGCGCATGTCCGCCCCCTATATGCTCGCGTAGCAGAACACGAATGTACCCCTGTGCAACGCCGTAAAAAAAGGATGCAACACAAGGACTACACTTAACTTTCAGAGTTCTGATGGGGTCCGGTGCCTTAGTGCTGTTATGATCCTGTCCAACGTGTAATACTTTCCTGTTCCTTATAACATATTAGTTTCATAAAACATGAATATTAAAAATAATAACGAATTTAAATGAAGGATAAATGTGTGCCAACAAAAAAGAATACAAGAAATAATAACATGAAATATTGAATTCCACAAAATAACAATATTAAAATATAATAGTAAATTGAAATAAAACACAAAGGCGTACGAACAAAAAGGGATACAAATATCAAATGCCACAACTGGATGTAAGAGATTTCGCCAAGTCCCCTATTTTCACATTGTTAAGAATTATAGAAAAAAACACGGTAACATGCCAATTTTTACTACGGCTGGGATATTGTTTTGCTATGATGTGGATGTGGTATTGTTTTACTATGGCTTGGATGAGGTATTGTTACTATTGTTATTTTCCATTGTAAGGGCCTAAATGAAAGACAAATGTGTATCGGCAAAAAAGGGATGCAACACGAGGACTTCCCAGGAGGTCAACCATCCTAGTACTACTCTCGCCCAAGCACGCTTAACTTCGGAGTTCTGATGGGATCCGGTGCTTTAGTGCTAGTATGATCGCATCACATATGTAACACCATGTCGTTCCTTATAATCACCTTCCGCTACACGATTTCAGGAGAGCCACGCGCACGTCTGCCCCCCATATGCTCGCGCAGCCGAACACAAATGTACCCCCGTGCAACGCTGTAAAAAAAAGGATGCAACACAAGGACTACACTTAACTTTCAGAGTTCTGATGGGGTCCGGTGCCTTAGTGCTGTTATGATCCAGTCAGACGTGTAATACTTTCCCGTTCCTTATAACATATTAGTTTCATAAACCATGAATATTAAAAATAATAACGAATTTAAATGAAGGAAAAAGGCGTGCCAACAAAAAAGAATACAAGAAATAATAACATAAAATATTGAATTCCACAAAATAACAATATTTGAAATATAATAGTAAATTTAAATAAAACACAAAGGGCGTACAAAAAAAGGGATACAAATATCAAATGCCACAACTTGGATGTAACGGATTTCGCCAAGTCCCTGATATTCACATTGTTAAGAATTATAGAAAAAAACACGGTAAGATGCCAATTTTTACTATGGCTGGGATATTGTTTTGCTATGATGTGGATGTGGTATTGTTTTACTATGGCTTGGATGAGGTATGTTGCTATTGTTATTTTCCATTATAAGGGCCTAAGTGAAAGACAAATGTGTACCGGCAAAAAAGGGATGCAACACGAGGACTTCTCTCCCAAGCACGCTTAACTTCGGAGTTCTGATGGGAACCGATGCTTTAGTGCTGGTATGATCGCATCCAACACATAACACCTTCGTGTTCCTTATATGCTCTCCCGTCACCTTCGTCTACATGATTTCCGGAGAGCCACGCGCACATCCGCCCCCATATGCTCGCGCTACGGAACATGAACATAACCCGTACGGAGCTGTCAAAATATTAAATTCCACAAAACCAAATGAGATAACAAAAAAATAATAAACGGTTTTAAATAAAAGATAAATGTGTATCGGCAAAAAAAGTATGCAACATGAGGAATTCCCAAGAGATCACCCATCCTAGTACTACTCTCGCCCAAGCACGTTTAGTTTTGGAGTTCTGATGGCATCCAGTGCTCTGGTTCTGGTATGATCGCATCCGACATGTAACACCTTCTCGTTCCTTATAAGTTCTCCAGTCACCTTCGCCTACACGATTTCAGGAGAGCCACGCGCACGTCCGCCCCCTATATGCTCGTGTAGCAGAACACGAATGTACCCCCGTGCAACGCCGTAAAAAAAGGATGCAACATAAGGACTACACTTAACTTTCAGAGTTCTGATGGGGTCTGGTGCCCTAGTGCTGTTATGATCCTGTCCAACGTGTAATACTTTCCTGTTCCTTATAACATATTAGTTTCATAAAACATGAATATTAAAAATAATAACGAATTCAAATGAAGGATAAATGTGTGCCAACAAAAAAGAATACAAGAAATAATAACATGAAATATTGAATTCCACAAAATAACAATATTATAATATAATAGTAAATTGAAATAAACACAAAGGCGTACGAACAAAAAGGGATACAAATATCAAATGCCACAACTGGATGTAAGAGATTTCGCCAAGTCCCCTATTTTCACATTGTTAAGAATTATAGAAAAAAACACGGTAACATGCCAATTTTTACTACGGCTGGGATATTGTTTTGCTATGATGTGGATGTGGTATTGTTTTACTATGGCTTGGATGAGGTATTGTTACTATTGTTATTTTCCATTGTAAGGGCCTAAATGAAAGACAAATGTGTATCGGCAAAAGAGGGATGCAACACAAGGACTTCCCAGGAGGTCACCCATCCTAGTACTACTCTCGCCCAAGCACGCTTAACTTCGGAGTTCTGATGGGATCCGGTGCTTTAGTGCTGGTATGATCGCATCCGACATGTAACACCATGTTGTTCCTTATAAGCACCTTCTCCTACACCATTTCAGCAGAGCCACGCGCACGTCCGCCCCCCATATGCTCGCGCAGCCAAACACAAATGTACCCCCGCGCAACGCTGTAAAAAAAGGATGCAACATAAGGACTACACTTAACTTTCAGAGTTCTGATGGGGTCCGGTTCCTTAGTGCTGTTATGATCCAGTCAGACGTGTAATACTTTCCCGTTCCTTATAACATATTAGTTTCATAAAACATGAATATTAAAAATAATAACAAATTTAAATGAAGGAAAAAGGCGTGCCAACAAAAAAGAATACAAGAAATAATAACATAAAATATTGAATTCCACAAAATAACAATATTAAAATATAATAGTAAATTTAAATAAAACACAAAGAGCGTACAAAAAAAAGGATACAAATATCAAATGCCACAACTTGGATGTAATGGATTTCGCCAAGTCCCTGATATTCACATTGTTAAGAATTATAGAAAAAAACACGGTAAGATGCCAATTTTTACTACGGCTGGGATATTGTTTTGCTATGATGTGGATGTGGTATTGTTTTACTATGGCTTGGATGAGGTATTGTTGCTATTGTTATTTTCCATTATAAGGGCCTAAATGAAAGACAAATGTGTACCGGCAAAAAAGGGATGCAACACGAGGACTTCTCTCCCAAGCACGCTTAACTTCGGAGTTCTGATGGGAACCGATGCTTTAGTGTTGGTATGATCGCATCCAACACATAACACCTTCGTGTTCCTTATAAGCTCTCCCGTCACCTTCGTCTACATGATTTCCGGAGAGCCACGCGCACATCCGCCCCCATATGCTCGTGCTACGGAACATACATAACCCGTACGGAGCTGTCAAAATATTAAATTCCACAAAACCAAATGAGATAACAAAAAATAATAAACAGTTTTAAATAAAAGATAAATGTGTATCGTCAAAAAAAGGATGCAACATGAGGAATTCCCAAGAGATCACCCATCCTAGTACTACTCTCGCCCAAGCACGTTTAGTTTTGGAGTTCTGATGGCATCCAGTGCTCTAGTTCTGGTATGATCGCATCCGACATGTAACACCTTCTCGTTCCTTATAAGTTCTCCAGTCACCTTCGCCTACACGATTTCAGGAGAGCCACGCGCACGTCCGCCCCCTATATGCTCGCGTAGCAGAACACGAATGTACCCCCGTGCAACGCCGTAAAAAAAGGATGCAACACAAGGACTACACTTAACTTTCAGAGTTCTGATGGGGTCCGGTGCCTTAGTGCTGTTATGATCCTGTCCAACGTGTAATACTTTCCTGTTCCTTATAACATATTAGTTTCATAAAACATGAATATTAAAACTAATAACGAATTTAAATAAAGGATAAATGTGTGCCAACAAAAAAGAATACAAGAAATAATAACATGAAATATTGAATTCCACAAAATAACAATATTAAAATATAATAGTAAATTGAAATAAAACACAAAGGCGTACGAACAAAAAGGGATACAAATATCAAATGCCACAACTGGATGTAAGAGATTTCGCCAAGTCCCCTATTTTCACATTGTTAAGAATTATAGAAAAAAACACTGTAACATGCCAATTTTTACTACGGCTGGGATATTGTTTTGCTATGATGTGGATGTGGTATTGTTTTACTATGGCTTGGATGAGGGATTGTTACTATTGTTATTTTCCATTGTAAGGGCCTAAATGAAAGACAAATGTGTATCGTCAAAAAAAGGATGCAACACAAGGACTTCCCAGGAGGTCACCCATCCTAGTACTACTCTCACCCAAGAACGCTTAACTTCGGAGTTTTGATGGGATCCGGTGCTTTAGTGCTGGTATGATCGCATCCGACATGTAACACCATGTCGTTCCTTATAAGCACCTTCCCCTACACGATTTCAGGAGAGCCACGCGCACGTCCGCCCCCCATATGCTCGTGCAGCCGAACACAAATGTACCTCGTGCAACGCTGTAAAAAAAAAGGATGCAACACAAGGACTACACTTAACTTTCAGAGTTCTGATGGGGTCCGGTGCCTTAGTGCTGTTATGATCCAGTCAGATGTGTAATACTTTCCCGTTCCTTATAACATATTAGTTACATAAAACATGAATATTAAAAATAATAACGAATTTAAATGAAGGAAAAAGGCGTGCCAAAAAAAAAGAATACAAGAAATAATAACATAAAATATTAAATTCCACAAAATAACAATATTAAAATATAATAGTAAATTTAAATAAAACACAAAGGGCGTACAAAAAAAAAGGGATACAAATATCAAATGCCACAACTTGGATGTAACGGATTTCGCCAAGTCCCTGATATTCACATTGTTAAGAATTATAGAAAAAACACGGTAAGATGCCAATTTTTACTACGGCTGGGATACTGTTTTGCTATGATGTGGATGTGGTATTGTTTTACTATGGCTTGGATGAGGTATTGTTGCTATTGTTATTTTCCATTATAAGGGCCTAAATGAAAGACAAATGTGTACCGGCAAAAAAGGGATGCAACACGAGGACTTATCTCCCAAGCACGCTTAACTTCGGAGTTCTGATGGGAACTGATGCTTTAGTGCTGGTATGATCGCATCCAACACATAACACCTTCGTGTTCCTTATAAGCTCTCCCGTCACCTTCGTCTACATGATTTCCGGAGAGCCACGCGCACATCCGCCCCCATATGCTCGCGCTACGGAACATGAACATAACTCGTACGGAGCTGTCAAAATATTAAATTCCACAAAACCAAATGAGATAACAAAAAATAATAAACGGTTTTAAATAAAAGATAAATGTGTATCGTCAAAAAAAGGATGCAACATGGGGAATTCCCAAGAGATCACCCATCCTAGTACTACTCTCGCCCAAGCACGTTTAGTTTTGGAGTTCTGATGGCATCCAGTGCTCTAGTTCTCGTATGATTGCATCCGACATGTAACACCTTCTCGTTCCTTATAAGTTCTCCCGTCACCTTCGCCTACACGATTTCAGGAGAGCCACGCGCACGTCCGCCCCCTATATGCTCGCGTAGCAGAACACGAATGTACCCCCGTGCAACGCCGTAAAAAAAGGATGCAACACAAGGACTACACTTAACTTTCAGAGTTCTGATGGGGTCCGGTGCCTTAGTGTTGTTATGATCCTGTCCAACGTGTAATACTTTCCTGTTCCTTATAACATATTAGTTTCATAAAACATGAATATTAAAAATAATAACGAATTTAAATGAAGGATAAATGTGTGCCAACAAAAAAGAATACAAGAAATAATAACATGAAATATTGAATTCCACAAAATAACAATATTATAATATAATAGTAAATTGAAATAAAACACAAAGGCGTACGAACAAAAAGGGATACAAATATCAAATGCCACAACTGGATGTAAGAGATTTCGCCAAGTCCCCTATTTTCACATTGTTAAGAATTATAGAAAAAAAACACGGTAACATGCCAATTTTTACTACGGCTGGGATATTGTTTTGCTATGATGTGGATGTGGTATTGTTTTACTATGGCTTCGATGAGGTATTGTTACTATTGTTATTTTCCATTGTAAGGGCCTAAATGAAAGACAAATGTGTATCGGCAAAAAAGGGATGCGACACGATGACTTCCCAGGAGGTCACCCATCCTAGTACTACTCTAACCCAAGCACGCTTAACTTCAGAGTTCTGATGGGATCCGGTGCTTTAGTGCTGGTATGATCGCATCCAATATGTAACACCATGTCGTTCCTTATAAGCACCTTCCCCTACACCATTTCAGGAGAGCCACGCGCACGTTTGCCCCCCATATGCTCGCGCAGCCAAACACAAATGTACCCCCGTGCAACGCTGTAAAAAAAGGATGCAACACAAGGACTACACTTAACTTTTAGAGTTCTGATGGGGTCCGGTGCCTTAGTGCTGTTATGATCCAGTCAGACGTGTAATACTTTCCCGTTCCTTATAATATATTAGTTTCATAAAACATGAATATTAAAAATAATAACAAATTTAAATGAAGGAAAAAAGGCGTGCCAACAAAAAAGAATACAAGAAATAATAACATAAAATATTGAATTCCACAAAATAACAATATTAAAATAT
>JAYESD010000161.1:0-118489 GCA_036927565.1 Tuctoria greenei | reverse complement strand
AAAGCCAACCCAACTCAAATCAGGACCCTAATCCTAGTCCGTTCACGAATCGAAACTTTCCATAACTGCTTAGGACTCTTCTATACGCAGATAGAAGCAATATTAAGACTTACAAACACATTAGGAACATATACCATATTCCTAGAACAACCCAAATTCGTGACCCACACGAAATCCTAACATAACCAACTCGATACTTTCCATACCAAGCCATATCCGACTCCGCCGCAGCCAAAGTCATCAACTGATACGATCCGATACTTACAACCAGATCTTCCCATACATAACCCATCTTCGGAACCATGTTGCCATGTCATGCAATGCATGCATACGTGCAAACACCTTTCTTCGACGTCCAGTAACCTTCATATGCACTGCCCTTGATTCAATCATCCTGCGCGACCTCCAGACCCGCTCAACCACAATTCCTCCTGAATTTCGTTGTTGGAACCTCATCTCCTCCCTGAGACTAGTCCGAAGGATCCTGTCACCAGCCATGACTTGAACTCAAGCAACACCTGCACATGAACAAACAACCAATCCGTACGGGCCCAAGTCCATGACTTGACTCAAGTTAGTTCCGAACACAACACCTTACGTGAGCACCTCACATAAGCATGTTGCAAAGCACATCAAAACGATATCAGCCATATCAACCAAAACGCACCAAAAACTTAGCAAATGAATACTAAGCTATCTTTCTAAGAATATAAATCAAGTTCGAAACATTGCAAGATAAAATCAGGAATATTGCGATCAAGCTCCGAACCTTGCCAAAGTTAACCGGAGCTTACCAAAGCTAGTACAACCTAGCGCCGGAGCTTCCCAAAGCTAGTCGGACATAGCGCCGGAGCTAACCAAAACTAGACGGAGCTAGAAAAACATTTCGAAGCTAACCAACATAAGTCGGACCTAGCAAAACATATCGGAGCTTAACAAAGACATGCCGGAGCTATCAAAGACATGCCGGAGCTAAAGACAAAGCTCATTGGAGCTACCCAAAAACAAGTCGGATCTAGAGAGAGGAAGTCGGACCTATTGTCGGACCTTGCAGAAGCTCGGAGCTAGAGTCGGACCTTGCTGATAAAGGTGTTTTGGTAGTATTCAAAACTTTTATCGCCATAGCCAATGTATTCAGCACACATAGGTCTCACACCGACAACTATCATAGTTACCCTCGGAGCTTTGAGTACCCCTATAAGTTAACCTTAGCTTAATAGTAGGACGGTGTAAAGGTTCCATAGAGTCTAGGAGCAGCACTTAGGACAACCAAGCTTCAGGAGGGACAGGTCTAGAGTGCGCAATCAGCTTAGCCTGGTCTCGAACCCTAAGCATGTGCACCCTGCCTCCCTCGTCATCTGGAAGTGAGTCGTTGCCTTCTTTTGTAAAAGTCCGTCTCCTCCTATGAATGCCAATATAAAAGAATCACTGTCTTACTCCATGTTTCCTTAAAAATGTTCATTTAATTACTCGTTAATTTTATGATGAACCATGCTAGGTTCTTTTTTGTATATTGCCTTCTATTACACGATTATATGCTCTGTATCTCACCCTTGGTGGAGTTGTGCAATCCTACTGTGGGCGGGCCTGCTTGAGGTACCTGCAATGTGTGAGGAGTTCTCTCTACTGCCCCCTTCCTTGGAGTCCCCTAACGCCAGATGGCCTCCCAGTAAAGTTCTACGCCAAGACGGAGATCCGGGGGGTGTAAACTGCTTAGTCTGGTCCTGTACCCTAAGCATGCACTCCCTGCCTCCCAGCGTTATGACCGAGTACTGGGGGTCTGGAAAGCTTGCACCCTCAGGACGGTGGGTGTTGGACCCCGAAGCACTAGCGCATTGAATTACCCAAGTCTCGTGTGCCAGCTCAGGATAGTAAGACATGACAAAGCTAAAGAGAAAAAAAAAGAGATAAACCGACAAGCAAAGTAGTCCCTCCTTTATCATGTGTGCAGGACATCCAGATCGGACACCTCCCATGGAGTCCGCCGTCGATGTCTCAGCACGTCGATGACTGTAACAAGCGTTGATTCGTAAGTACACTCTCCCGCCCCACTCTTGTTGCTAATGGGGTTCTCTTGTGGTAACCTGTATACTAGGGGCCTGTCGTCAAAGTTGCTACACATCGGTGGTGGATGACTCCGGAGCAGCCAACTCCGACACCTCCCAGGGGGCCCACCGTCAACATCCAAGCACGTCGATGATTGTAACAAGCGCTGATTCATGAGAACACTCTCCCACTCCGCTCTTGTCGCTAATAGGGTTCTCTTGTGTTAACCTGTATACCAGGGGCCTGCTGTCGAAGTTGCTACACATCGGTGGTGGACGACGCCGGAGCAGCCAGCTCCGGCACCTTCCAAGGGGCCAGGCGTTGACGTCTCTACAACAATGGCGAGCGACGCCGGAGCAGCCAGCTCCAGCACTTCCCAAGGGGCCTGCCGTCAACGCCTCTACAACGATGGCGGGCAATGCCGGAGCAGCCTGCTCCAGCACCTCCCAAGCAACCTGCCGTTGATGTTTCTACAACAATGGTGGGCGACGCTGGAGCAGCATGCTCTAGCACCTCCCAAGGGGCCTGCCTTTGACGTCTCTACAACGATGGCGGGCGACGCCGGAGCAGCCTGCTCCGACACCTCCCAGAAGGCTTGCCGTCGACATCTCTACAACTAGGGCGGGCGATGCCGGAGCAGCCTGCTCCTGCACCTTCCAGGGGGCCAGTCGTCGATGTCTCTACAATAATGGTGGGTGACGTCGGAGTAGCCAACTCTAGCACCTCCCAGGGGGCTAGCCATCGAAGTCTCTATGACGATTGAGGGAGACGCTAGAGCTGCCAACCCCAACCACAAGTTTCAAAAATAGAGCATGGTGCCCCTATAGGGGCCCACGGATGTCAACTACTCAAACTTCCCCTCGCTCTGCTGGGGCCCTTCGAAGACATCCTGTGGTCAAGTTGTAGGCGTGCCCATCTAGTTGGCCGCATCTACGAGAGGGCCTCTAAGGGTGTTCCATAGGCAGGACGTCAGCTGATGGCAGGTCGGCCATGTCAATTGTGTGATCATTGGTTCCTAAAAAACTAACGAAGTCAGCAAAGTTCTTCAGGCCCTTACGCTGCTAAGAGTCCGGGGTGAACAAGATGGGAAGCACAAGACACAACCAAGAAGCCAAACACAAATTCAAATTCATTGAAGAATATTTACAAAGGGGCAAGCTCCAGATACAAAGACGTCCCCGCCTAGGGGCCGCCAGTCTCAATCTCTTGCGAATTGTGCGGCGACATGTTTGGTGGCATCCTTGACTTCTGCCGTTGCCGCCTCTTCATGTGCCACGACGAGGCCGTCGAATACTGGTTCCAGAGGTATCTCCGAGTACCGACTCTTGTAGCACACCATAACGTGGGATGCCACTGTCTCTGCAAGTGCTCTACCCTCGTCCTCCAGACGGCAGGCCAGCTGTTGGTCCTGCAGTTCGAGCTCCCAGGCGCGGCGCTCTAAAGTCTGCTCCTGAGCTTGGACGTCAAGCTCTAGCAGGAGGAATTCCTGGCGCTCAGCTAGGTGCTGCTTCGGATTCCGCACCAGGTTTCCCTCGTGAAGCTCAAGGTCATCGATATAGTACTACAACCTGTCCTGATCTACCTTAGCCTGAGTCGTCATCGCCTGTGCCACCGCCTCTTGCTCAGCAATAACAACCTCCCGCTCAACACCAGCGGCCTCGTGATGTCCCTGGGTCACTCGAAGCTATTCAAGGGCACTGATGTGTGTGTCAGCCGCCTGATTGGTCACCTTGGCATCGTCCAAAATCTTCTGGGATGCTGCATCCATGGCATTCACCAAGCGGCGCCTTAACTCCAGCTCGTCACCCTCCTTCTGGTGCTTCTATTTTGCCTCATCGATCCTGGACCTCAGAAGGTCCTCCTAGGCCTGGAGGCACTCGTCCTCTGCTTGCAGCTTCTCCCACTCTATGGCGAGGGTGCCTTCGCTCTGCGGAGGTTGGACTGCACCAAGCTGATGCTGGATTGCGTCGAGTCGATGACATCATAGAGGCGCTCTAGTTCTGCCGAAGCTATGGAGGGCCGCCCGATGATCATCTTGGGAACCTCTTTCCCCCGTAGCGATGAAGGCAAGGCCACCAGCACAGGGGGCCTCGTTGCCGGGAACTAAGTGAAAGTTGCAGCGCCACCTGAAGTGGCAACACCACCATCACCCTAGGTGCCACCTGCTAGAACAACAGCCTCGGGGGCCGGACCCTCAGATGCTGAGTAGACTCTGACATTACCTCCGGCACGACAGCCGGAGGTGCTTCACTACTCGCACCAGGCGTGGGAGTCGGAGCGGCACTCCCTTGTATTGGCTTGGCGGTGTGCTCCGCCGATGCAGCCATGGCCCCCTGGCCGACTTCGGAGCACTCCAAACCACTACCCCTGATGGTAAGGGCGTCATCACAGCTGATGAAGACTTGCAGATTTAAGTTAAGGTCTATTCCAACAAGAAAACTGATGAGACAACGATGCAAGCTTTGGTAAGAATGCCTTACTGATGTCCTTGAAAGCTCTAGCGGGCCTCGACTTTTGGCGACTCTAAGGCTGCGGGCTCTGTGGATGATGCGGCGGGCGGGGTCGATCCGACTGGGTCTCCACCAGAACCACCGATGCCGCGACTGACCCACATCGGCGTGCCTCCACCAACTCCAACGGTGCCACTTCCAGAGCCACCTCAGAGCCACCGCCGACATCCATTGCCAAATCCGTGGCAAGATCGCAAGCGGCCCAAGGCTTGTTGTCCTGAAGCTCCATGGATGTAGCACTCCTGGAGCCCTCTCTGGCGCCTTGTACTGCACTGGTGGCGGAGACGCTGGCTGTGTAGGATCGAAGATCACGTGAAAAGCTACCAGAGGGGGGTGAATGGTAGATTTAAAAATCTTACGCAGCAGAAACAATTAAACCTCAACCCCTTCGGCAGAAAATCGATATCTTAAAGAAATCATGTGTGAGACTAATCTAAATATGTTTCACCGTGACAAAAGTGATGAATATCAGAGAGAATCTAGTCACGAAGACAACACAAAAAGAATCACTCAAATCCGTCAAGAAAAACTCAAGTTATGATCGAAAGATCAACCAATGGTCAATCTGTCCTACCCGAGAAAAACAGTTCTGGAATGCTGTAAAGAAACTCGTGTAGATCAGAAACCACAAATCCAATGACCGTGAAATTTTGACATATGATAGATAATCAAGTTGTGAAGACAACCAAAAAGAATCACGTCAATTGGATCTGTAAAACTCCAGTTATGATAAAACCACCGACAAAAGGTAGTGCTGTCCAGAAACTCGACGAGTAAAACTTGTCTGGAACAAGTCGGACGAACAAGGAACAAAATTTCCTTCAAACTACAAATTTTATTCAATAGAACACAAGAGGAACAGCCCCCAAAGTCGTGCACCACGAGCTCTAGGCTCCCTTGTTTATATAACCAGCCCTTAGGCCAACCCAATATCAACTAGGACTCCAATCCTACTCAGATCACGAATCGTAACTTTCCATAACTGCTCAAGATTCTTCTATACGCAGATAGAAACAATCTTAAGACTTCCAAACACCTTAGGAATGTATCCCACATTCCTAAACAACTCAAATTCGTGACACACACGAAATCCTATCATAACCAAGTCGATACTTTCCATACCGAGCCATAACCGACTCCGCCGCAGCCGAAGTCATCAACCGGTACGATCCGATCCTTCCAACCAGATCTTCCCATACATAAACCATCTTCGGAACTATGTTTCCACATCATGCACCACATGCATACGTGCATACACCTTCCCTCGATGTCCAGTAACCTTCATATGCACCGCCCTTGATTCAATCATCCTGCGTGACCTCCTGATCAGCTCAACCACAGTTCCTCCCGAACTTGGTTGTTGGAACCTCATCTCCTCCCTGAGACTAGTCCAATGGATCCCGTCACCAGCCATGACTTGAACTCAAGCAACACCTGCACATGAATAAACAACCAATCCATACGAGCCCAAGTCCTCGACTTGACTCAAGTTAGTTCCGAACACAACACCTTACGTGAGAGCCTCACATAAGCATGTTGCAAAACCATAGTAACACGATATCATCCATATCATCCAAAACGCACCAAAAACTTAGCAAATGAATACTAAGCGATCTTTCCAACAATGTAAAGCAAATACAAGACATTGCAAATGAAAAGCAGAAGCACTGCGGTCAAGTTCCGGACCTTGCCAGAGCAACCCGGAGCTTGAGCCGGAGCTAACAAAAGCTAGTAAAACCTAGCGCCGGAGCTTACCAAAACTAGTACAATGAAGCACCTGCCGGAGCTTACCAAAACTAGTAGATCCTAGCACCGGAGCTTACCAAAAACTAGTCAAAACTAGTCAACCCAAAACCGGAGCTAGACAAAGTACGTCGGAGCTTAGAAAAAGCATTCTGGAGCTATCAAATATATGCCGGAACTATCAAAGACATGCCGGAGATAAAGATAAAGCTCACCGGAGCTAACCAAAGCTAGTCGGACCTTACCAAGAAGCCGGACCTAGCATCTAACGTAGCCGGAGCTACCCAAAACAAGTCGGACCTATGGTCTGACCTTGTTGTAGCTCGGAGCTAGAGTCGGACCTTGATAAAAAGGTGTTTTGGTGATATGTTAAACTTTTATCATCAAAGCCATGTGTATTCACTACAAGCCAATGTATTCAGCACACATAGGTCTTACAATCTCCCCCTTGATGAATGCATTGGCAACACCATTTAAAATCCGAACATTGGCTTATTCACATAGAAGTTTTGAAAGCAATTTCTCCCCCTTTGTAAATCAAAAGTAAAATGAGAAGAAAAATTATCCCATATTATCTCTCCCTCTTTATTATCTCTCCTTATGCACATATTCTCTTTCTCTTCATGCTTATCTCTCCCCCTTTGACAATGTATTCAGCAAGTCAGGAGCATATAAACAAATTATCTCTCCCTCTTTAGTTGTTATGAGCATATTATAACATATACATATAAACAAAGCTCATCCAAGTCATACTATCAAGTACTTTACATTATCACATCAATGAAATATATAAAGTAGTGTAAGCCATGCTAGAGATCATATGTAATTTTCAATTTAAGCAAGTCATGATCTCACAAACTTAACTATCTCAAAACCTGATAGCATGACACTAGTTGCTGCATTTTATTATTTTTCAAAGCATAAATTTAGATCATATGATATTTGCAAGATATTATATGCGCACCTGCCTTATTCTAACCAACCAAGCCAAGCCTATGTCATTTGACAATCAGAAGCTTAAGGACATGGTTTTAGTCATACACAACTTCTTCCAAGTTCATATCTAAGTGCAATGACAAGCCATCTCAAAAGAAGAAGTGCGATGCATGCATATTCTCTTGATCTTTTCTCAATTTATATTTGTTCATAAAAACTCAACATGTGAGTTGATTACTTGATTAATTCTTTATGATTAAAAGCACTTGTGAACATGTAACAAGTTCAAAACAGCAAGAAAATTCGACCATGACCAGTTTTAGTGTAAGTAATTATTCCAATTACTAGACATGGCAAAAAACTACAAAATGTATAACACGAGTAATGTAGTAAGAACTTTCAGCATGTAAAAGGAATCACAAAGTCATATATGTATGAAATACTATGCTCATATTATTTTAATTTCGGATTCACACATAGACTTCCCATGTTTCAAAAACTCCCCCTCAATTTAAGCCATGAGGATGCATAACCCCTATTTCACTACGAATGTAACAAAAACGAGTGAAATCCAAAGGTTTTGTAAAAATGTCAGCCAATTGATGTTCGGTATCTACATGGTGAAGCACAATGTTTCCTTTTTCAACATTATCTCGGAGAAAGTGATACCTAATATCAATGTGCTTAGTTCTAGAATGTTGCACGGGGTTTTTGGCAATGCAAATAGCACTAGTGTTATCACAAAACAGTGGAACACTATCTAGATCAACCCCATAGTCCTTAAGTGTTTGAACAATCCAAAGAGTTTGTGAGCAAGCACTAGCAGCAGCTACATATTCAGATTCGGCTGTGGATTGTGCAACTGAATTTTGTTTTCTAGAGGACCAAACAACAAGAGAATTACCAAGAAAATGACAAGCACCAGAAGTACTTTTCCTATCAATCCTACAACCCCCAAAATCAGCATCCGAAAAAGCTTTCAAAGTAACGGTTGAGGAAGAAGGAAGAAAAATGTCAAATTCTTGGGTTCCATGTAAGTACCTGAGAATCCTTTTGACGGCTTGACGATGTGAAGCACATGGGGAAGCTTGAAACCGTGCACAAAGACATACGCTGAATTGTATGTCCGGTCTTGATGCCGTGAGGTACAAAAGTGATCCGATCATGCTTCTATATTCTTTTTGATCCACAGATTCACCATCTTCATCAAGTTCAAGTGTTGTTGCTGTTCCCATTGGTGTCCGAAGAGGCTTGCTTTTGTCCATGTTGAAGCGCCTTAGGAGGTCTTTGGTATACTTCGTTTGATGCACAAAGGTACCCTCCTTGGTTTGCTTGATTTGCAACCCCAAAAAGTAAGTGAGTTCACCCATCATACTCATTTCAAATTCGGAACTCATCATTGTTGAAAACTTGGACACAAGATCATGAGAAGCACAACCAAAGATGATATCATCCACATACACTTGAACGAATAATGAGTCATTGCCATGTTTAGGCACAAAAAGAGTTTTATCAACCTTGCCCATGGTAAACCCCTTTTCAAGTAATAATGTTTTTAACCTATCATACCATGCTCTAGGGGCTTGTTTGAGACCGTATAAGGTTTTGGACAGTTTGTAAACATGATTAGGAAAATCTGGATTTTCAAAACCCGGTGGTTGTTTGACATAAACCTCCTCATCTATGTAGCCATTAAGAAAAGCACTTTTAACATCCATTTGATATAGCTTAAAATCTTTAGATGCTGCAAAAGCTAACAAAATTCTTATGGCTTCTAATCTAGCGACGGGAGCAAAAGTTTCATCAAAATCTAGACCTTCAACTTGAGTGAAACCTTGATCAACCAACCTAGCCTTATTCCTAACCACAAACCCATCCTCACTTTGTTTATTTTTAAATACCCATTTAGTTCCAATTAAAGTGTGACCTTGAGGTGGAGGTACAAGTTTCCAAACATTATTTCTTTCAAAATTTTCTAACTCTTCTTGCATGGCAATAATCCAAGATTCATTAGTGAGTGCGTGTGATATATCTTTGGGTTCAAAAGAAGCAACAAAAGCAGAATGAGCATGAGAGTTTGGATCGCAAAACCTGGACCGTGTGACTCGTTCGTGCAAGCTTCCAATCATCTGTTGTGGGGGATGATCTTTGTAAAACCGTAGGGGAACAAATGTCTCACAAGCTTCTTCTTCATTAGGTTCATCGTAGATTGATGAGCTTGTGACTTGTGGACGATCAGGACCAGCATAGGTGATAGCCGGAGCTTGTTCAATGTCTGGAGCTGGACACGTGTCCACTTCAGAACTACCCGGCAGTATCACCGACTCTTCTTCATCTTCGAAAATACCCTCCCCCTGAGGATATGGATCTGGTCCTGCAACACCGGAGCTAGTACCTGGGCTAGCTTCATCAAAAGACACTTCACAAGTCTCCACAATTTTGTTAGTGTCAAATAAAAGCACACGGTAGCCTCTAGTATGAGATGGATAACCAAGAAACATGCCATCAATATATCTAGGTTCAAATTTATCAAGGTCACCATGTTTCTTAACAAAGCATTTGCAACCAAAGACCTGAAAGTGTGTAACACTAGGACTATGTCCAAACCGGAGCTCATATGGTGTTTTACCTAGCTTAGCACGCAAGAAAACACGATTTGAGACATAACAAGCAGTTGCTAACGCATCAGCCCAAAATTTCCTAGGAGTTTGATATTCATCAAGCATAGTCCTAGCCATCTCAACTAAGGTTCTGTTCTTTCTTTCTACAACACCGCTTTGTTGAGGTACATATGGGGAAGAAAGTTGATGATCTATTCCATTTTCAGCACAAAAGTGATCAAAAGATTGATTTTTAAATTCAGTTCCGTTATCACTTCTAATTGCCTTTAAAGATCCTGGGTGATCAATTGATAATCTAAGAAATAAAGTCCTAAAGTGACTAAAAGCTTCATTCTTAGATGCCATAAAGTAAACCCAAGAGTATCTAGAATAATCATCAACAATAACAAGAACATACCATTTACCTCCGAAGGATTGAACTCGTGAAGGTCCTACGGTGTCAAGATGCAAAAGTTGACATGGTTCAGTTGTCATGATCATTGTGAGAGGAGTATGTGAACCTGCAACAATCTTAGCATGTCTACAGGAAGAGCACACAATTTCTTTGTCCCCTTTAAGCTTAGGCAGCCCACGTATGCGATCAAGAGCACTAACTGGCGTTAGGTGATCAAAGCCTACGTGACCAAGTCTATGATGCCAAAAATATAAGTCCTTTGAATCATTAGCAACTAGACACCTATGCTTAGAGGAAGACATATCAAAATCAGCTTTAAAACTCTTCCAAACCGAGACATGTTAAAAATAAGCTCACTATTTGAACCTACAACTTTGCAGCAGTTTTTATTGAAAATAATTTCTAGATTTTCATCTAGCAATTGTGAAACAGAAAGCAAGTTGTATTTCAAATTTTTGAAAAGTGCCACATCCTTCAAAGTGTAGTGATCATTTATTCTAACTGAACCCTTAGCAATTATAGGAGTTGAAGAATTATCAGCAAAAGTAACATTCTCTAGACGTGGCACAAAAGAGAGGGAGGAGAACCAATCTTTGTTACCGGTCATGTGGCGTGAGCAACCTGAATCCACAATCCAAATGTTCTCCTTCCTCAAATGTGTAACCTACATAGAAGCACAATACGTCGATGACTCAATACTGGGGTTAGTCAAAAGGCATTTAGGAATCCAGTACTGAGTCACGCGACGTGCAGCAGGAAAAACACGCGAAAGCTGAGACAAAACAGCAGGTTTATGAGTCAAAGTTTGAGATTTTTTATTCTTAACTACTGACCTATAAGGTGTTACTTGTGTAGCACAAAAATCAGTAGCTCCGGAGGCAAAATCAGAAGGTCCAGAGGTAAACTATGAATGTTTTTGACTCAAAACAGCAGGTTGTACATTCGGTTCAATGTGTGCAGCAAATTTTGCATGAAAGTTATGAGATCTAGCAACCATTCTTTCCCTTTTCTGTTGTTTAGCTAGTCTATAACAAAAATCTATGACATGACCATCTCTACCACAGAAGGTAAAATGAAATTTAACTTTGTGTTCATGTCTAGATGAGCAAGCAATATTTTTATTTGAACCCGAATGAGACAACACTCCTGCAGATTTGAAAACCACTTTCTTTTGTTTAGGAACTGTTTGAATCAAACCACTTCCTAATGACTTTACAATTTTAGGTGGATGTGCCTTAGCATGAGCATGAGAATCAAAACCTAAACCAGTTTTATTATTGCAAGACTTGGAAGAATTTAGCAGCAAGTTTAGGTTCTTATTCCCATTACAAAACCGATCTAATGTCCTATGCACGTCATCAAGTTTATTGGACAGATCAGGGCAATTTTCACATGAAGTTTTTCCTTTTAGTTTGCAATTTGAACAAAATTTAACTTCATGAGAACGTAAAGCATTGTTCAATATAGAAATTTCATTCATAGCATCCTGTAGTTTCTTATCAAGATCATCACAAGTAGAACAATGCAAATCAATTGTAGAACAGCTAGCATCTTTCAAGTTTTTATCATTAAGTGCAGCAAGCTCTTTGTTCTTTTCAATTTCTAACTCAAGTCAATCTAGAGTGGAGGAGTGTGCACTTCTTAATGTGGACAATTGTTCATAGATTAAGTCACATGAGGGACATGCATCATCACTAGGAATTAAAGTTTTTAAACGGTTAATTTCAGATTCTAGTGATTCAATTTTAGCAGCATTATCCCTAAGCTTTTTGTCCTTTTTCTTGACAATAATAGTTGCACGAGAAATAGCATCACACAGTTCATTGCAGGTAGAACATACCTCATCGTCTTCACTGTTGTGTTCTGCATCCTCCTGATTTGATCTTGATCTTGTTTTGCCCGCCATGAAGCATAAGTTGGCCAGATCGTCATCATCTTCATCACTTTCAAAGTCTACATCACTTGAACTAAGTTCTTGAAGTGCGGTGATGAAGCTGTTAATCATCTTGCGTCCTATGGTACCCTTCTTTTTTTTTTGTTGGAATTTCCAAAGGAAGTCCGGATCTTGCTTTGTTTTTCTTCCCGGGTGGTCGGACCTGAAAGGTTAGGGCATTCTGTACGAAAGTGTCCTGTTTTACCACATTCAAAATAGCGTTGAGGTCCGGAGCTTCCTCTCCTTCTAGTTCTCACATTTTGCAATGCTTTTGAGAATCTAGTAGAGATGAGTGCCAACTCCTCTTCTGGAAATTCTTCGATCTGCTCCAGGGTTAGTGAGGACAATAAAGCAAGAGTATTGCAAGATGATGATTGGCCGGAGCTAGACATATCACGTTGTGAAACAAATGCAATAGGCTTATTTGGGTTCTTCCGTGCTAGGATGTCAATTTCATGAGTTTTTAGTTTAGAATAAAGTACATCTAATGTAAGAGAACTCATGACAGTTGATTCACGAATAGATGTTACTTTCATCTCCTAATTTGACATGTCTAACGCACTAAGAAGTTGCCTAGCATTCTCAGCATCAGAAAAATTTACATTGACACTACGTAAGTTGCTGAGAATTTTATTGAAATGAGCAAAAAGGTCATCGATAGACTCACCTGGTTGCATCTCAAAACACATATATTACTTTTTGAACATATCTTGTTTTACCTCCTTGATTGTGTTGGAGCCTTCATGGTAATCACAGAGAGCTCTCCAAACATCGTATGCTGATCGGAGGTGCGCAACACGATCAAAGTCGCTTTGAGTGAGTCCTTGGATGATCAAGTTTCGGGCTTTGTTGTTGTTGTCGACGTCCCATAGGTTTGTGGTCATGACTTGATCATTGGGTGACACTTCATAAGGCTTATACACCTTCTCCCATATTGCAAAGCCTTGTGCCTGGATGAAAGCCTCCATGCGTGCCTTCCAAACCTGAAAATCAATACCAGCAAACACACAAGGTTTGGCGGAGTTTTTCTCCATGATGATTAGTCAAAAACACACGCAAATCACAAAGATTAGGGCACCGTGGCTCTGATACCAATTGTAGGATCGAAGAGCACGTGAAAAGCTACCAGAGGGGGGGGTGAATGGTAGATTTAAAAATCTTACGCAGCGGAAACAATTAAACCTCAACCCCTTCGGCAGAAAATCGATCTCTTAAAGAAATCGTGTGTGAGACTAATCTAAATGTGTTTCACCGTGACAAAAGTGATGAATATCAGAGAGAATCTAGTCACGAAGACAACACAAAAAGAATCACTCAAATCCGTCGAGAAAAACTCAAGTTATGATCGAAAGATCAACCAATGGTCAATATGTCCTACCCGAGAAAAACAGTTTTGGAATGCTGTAAAGAAACTCGTGTAGATCAGAAACCACAAATCCAATGACCGTGAAATTTTGACATATGATAGATAATCAAGTTTTGAAGACAACCCAAAAAGAATCACGTCAATTGTATATGTAAAACTCGAGTTATGATAAAACCACCGACAAAAGGTAGTGCTGTCCAGAAACTCGACGAGTAAAACTTGTCTGGAACAAGTCGGACGAACAAGGCACAAAAGTTCCTTCAAACTACGAATTTTATTCAATAGAACACAAGAGGAACAGCCCCCAAAGTCGTGCACCACGAGCTGTGGGCTCCCTTGTTTATATAACCAGCCCTTAGGCCAACCCAATATCAACTAGGACTCCAATCCTACTCAGATCACGAATCGTAACTTTCCATAACTGCTCAAGATTATTCTATACGCAGATAGAAACAATCTTAAGACTTCCAAACACCTTAGGAACGTATCCAACATTCCTAAAAAACTCAAATTCTTTACACACACGAAATCCTATCATAACCAACTCGATACTTTCCATACCGAGCCATAACCGACTCCGCCGCAGCCGAAGTCATCAACCGGTACGATCCGATCCTTCCAACCAGATCTTCCCATCCATAAACCATCTTCGGAACCATGTTGCCACGTCATGCACCACATGCATACGTGCATACACCTTCCGTCGATGTCCAGTAACCTTCATATGCACCGCCCTTGATTCAATCATCCTGCACGACCTCCTGATCAGCTCAACCACAATTCCTCCCGAACTTGGTTGTTGGAACCTCATCTCCTCCCTGAGACTAGTCCAATAGATCCCGTCACCAGCCATGACTTGAACTCAAGCAACACCTGCACATGAATAAACAACCAATCCATACGAGCCCAAGTCCTCGACTTGACTCAAGTTAGTTCCGAACACAACACCTTACGTGAGAGCCTCACATAAGCATGTTGCAAAACCATAGTAACACGATATCATCCATATCATCCAAAACGCACCAAAAACATAGCAAATGAATACTAAGCAATCTTTCCAACAATGCAATGCAAGTACGAGACATTGCAAATGAAAAGCAGAAGCACTGCGGTCAAGTTCCGGACCTTGCCAGAGCAACCCGGAGCTTGAGCCGGAGCTAACAAAAGCTAGTAAAACCTAGCGCCGGAGCTTACCAAAACTAGTACAATGAAGCACCTGCCGGAGCTTACCAAAACTAGTAGATCCTAGCACCAGAGCTTACCAAAAACTAGTCAAAACTAGTCAACCCAAAACCGGAGCTAGACAAAGTACGTCGGAGCTTAGCAAAAGCATTCCAGAGCTATCAAATATATGCCGGAACTATCAAAGACATGCCGGAGCTAAAGATAAAGCTCACCAGAGCTAACCAAAGCTAGTCGGACCTTACCAAGAAGCCGGACCTAGCAACTAATGTAGCCGGAGCTACCCAAAACAAGTCGGACCTATGGTCTGACCTTGTTGTAGCTCGGAGCTAGAGTCGGACCTTGATAAAAAGGTGTTTTGGTGATATGTTAAACTTTTATCATCAAAGCCAAGTGTATTCACTACAAGCCAATGTATTCAGCACACATAGGTCTTACAGGCTGGTTCGCTGCCCTCAGTCGATAGAAGACTCATCGCTTGGCAAACTGGGCCTCTGCCCGAAGAACCGTCAACACCCGAGGCGGAGGATGGGCGCTCCAGCGAACGTTGACTTGGGGCAAAGACCGCCCTTGGCGGTGTCCTCGGCAGCGACCGAGGACGTTTGTCCTTCGCGACCTCGACCACCGGTGACTTCCACTTTCCCATATCAGAGATCGGCACTTTGCCCTTCCCCCTATTGAATGACATGTCTTCCACCCTCGGCACTTCAGAGCCTGGTATAGGTGCAGACTCCTGCGGAGAGTTGGCGATGATCAGTCCATGATTTGCATCTCCAACCTGCCGCTGCGCAAGTCCGAGCGCATCCATGTTTGGCATCTCCCTCAAGATTTTCACCTTGAGGCCACGATCTATGCAAAGTGGCGGACATGGCTGCGGGAGGGTGAAGACATCGGAAGACAACGGGTCAGTACACGCCTTGGACATCACATGAAACACCTCTCGTGGGGTCATCTCCGTGTCGCAAACCCTCACCAACCTGGTGCCGTCCTGCGGCCCAAAAGTATAACCACACTGTGCGACAACGAGGCTAGAGCGGGGTCAAGCGTCAATGCACGAAGTCCGCCAGCACCATCAATGATGACAAACCATGGTCTGCCAGGTATCGGATCCTCTCCATCACCAGGGTATACTCCGGCTCCAACTCCAAGCGCTCCTCCTAGGTATTCCTCCTAAATGTCGGCCAGTCGATGGGCAGCACCATGCGATCATGGGCATCAGTGTGTAGGATCACCCAGTCCCCCCTCAAGCCATCCCACCTCGCGGCGGAAAGCGAGGTGATGTACTTGAAGGGACTATTGGCCCGATGTTGGAAGCAGTAGGCACCGAGGAAGTCTGTCTTGCTCTTCCCAGTATGCCTCAACACGAAAAACTGACTGAATACCGGCACGGATGAGTACACTCCGACGAACATCACGCAGAAGTGAAAGAACACCACCGCCACCACCAAAGAGTTTGGTGATAGGTGATGAAGCTAGAGCCTGAGGACCTCCAGAAGCGTCAAAAGGAAGGATGAAATGGGTAGAACGAACCTGGAGTACGCATACGAGGTTAAAAAGATGATCTATTTCTCCTCCAACTTCTGAGGTAGGGAGCCGGGGTGGATCAGATTTCGCCGCTCCTCGTCCTCCCAGCAAGCAGCCGCCTCACAGGTGCTATGTGCACCACGCGAGAAGGAGGCAAGTTTGGGGCCATTAGAGCAATAGTCAAGAACCTCGAAGGTGGAGAAAGCTCGAGTGCTCAAGGAGGAAGACGAAGGCTAGAACATTTGGGTGTCAGGGAGGAACCACCTTTGCCCACAAAGGTTTCCTTTTAAACACTCCAGCGATGTTTGAGCGCATCGTGCAGGTCGCATGGGCCCGAAACCCGCTACTCCACCCACAACGTCCATGACAGCGGGGCCCAGGTCCCCTGTCAGAAAGACTTGAAAGTGCATCTAGGCATCCCTTGTGGGTTTTGGTTGATTTATGATGAACAAATGAGATCCTAACCAAATTGTTGAGATGAGCGCATGTCTAAAAAGAAATTATAAAGAAAGCGCAAAAAGAAAGGAGAATCAGGATCTATATGGAAAAGAGCTCAAGAGCTAAATAGATTAGATCATTGTGTATGGAGTGTGTTGGAGAAACACACCCCAAGAGCTCAATCACAAGAAAACTCACTCACTGCACTAATTTATACAGGTCCGGACTAGTCCGATAACCCCTCTGTTCAAAATCGGACAAGTCCTCCTAGTGCGGACTTGTCTGCACAGTCCAAGTCTACACAGACCAGACTAGTCCGATATCACCACGGACTAGTCCAATATCTTTCTAACTAAAATCAGACTAGTCCTCCCCAGTGCGGACTAGTCCTCTACACTTCACAGATTTGCACGAAATCAGACAAGTCCGATAATATCCGAACTAGTCTGATAACCTCTCTGACTAAAAACGGACAAGTCCTCTAAATGCGGACTTGTCCCAATTCGCTAAGGAGATCACCACAACCAGACTTGTCCGAAAACAACTGGACCAGTCCAAACTCTTCCAGAGCCCAAATCGGACTAGTCCGCCAAAGGCCAGACAAGTACGATGTTCCAGAGAACATAGGGTTTCCTGCACACCGCACACCAGACTAGTCTGGACTCAACCACGAACTACTCTGAACCCTCCAAACCCTAATGGTAACCATTGGAAACACCATATAAATAGATGTGCACAACCCTACTTTCAACTCTCTCGACCCCCTGCGCCGTCACACCCTCCAAGAGCTTAGAAAACGCATCTCTCCACACAATCCAACGCAAGAAAGATCAAATCCTAGAGGATTCATCTTGGATCAAAGGAGAGAAATGATTCACACGTTTGAGCTCTTGGGTTTGATCTCTAACACACTCCTATTGTTTCATTGTTGATCTTAAGAGTGTGTTCTTGGTGGTGTTTGACTTGTAACCTTGGGGAGCCCTCAACTTGTGAGAAGGCCCCATGAACTTGTTGATTTACCCTTGTGATAGTAAAAGAGAAGTGACCTTCGTGGCGATTCGACGAGGTTAGGGTCAGTGAAGACCCAATTCTTTCGTGGGCTCCTCAACATGGACGTAGGTTGCCTTTGTGGGAACCAAACCATGGGATAAAATCTTGTGTCTAACTTGTTCTTAAGTTTTACATCATATTCTAGGGTTTACTTGGTCTTGTACATCTTACATTAAGACATTCAAATCAAAGTTAATTTGTGCTACAATTGATTTCAGTGACTCAATATTTTCAATTTACATACTAAATTCTGCTGCGTACTGTGTTTGTATTGAAATCATTGATCTAACTTGATCAATCTAGTCCGCACGCACCGGGCTAGTCCGACCCTACCGGACTAGTCCGATTTCCTGGTATTTGATCAAGTTGCCAAATGTTGCAGGTTCTGACTAAAAATCAAAAAGGCATATTCACCCCCTCTAGGACACATTCAATTGGTATCAGAGCATGACTCTTCGCAAGAGACTAATTGCTCGAAGAGAACATGTCAGACATGAAGGATGTGCACAAGAGTCACAACCAAGAGAAGGTTGAAGATGAAAAAGCTCAAAAATTGGAGAAGCTCATCGATGCCATTCAGGACTTCGAGGATGATGATGAGGAGACGCTTGAACTCAAGGTGCGCGTAAGGAAGAAAAGCCTCTCCAAAGGGAAAGTGAAGATCGAAGACAAGAAGAAGGGGAGTAGTCACACCGACTACTCCCGATATACTTTCAACTACGATCGCTTAAATTCTAACAATAGCCATTATCTGTCTATTCCTTTAGGAAAAGCCCCACACTTTGACGGGAATGATTACTCAATGTGGAGGCAAAACATGAAAATGCACTTAATCTCACTCAATCCCAGCTTGTGGCATATTGTGTGTACAGGAATAGATATCCCGAACGACAATGAAGAGCTTACACCAAGCCAAGAGCAAGCAATTCATCGGAATGCTCAAGTTGCAGCAGTCATCACATCTTCACTAAGTCAGGACGAGTTCACCAAGGTAGATGGACTCGAGATTGCAAAGGAAATCTAGGACACGTTGCAAACTGCACATGAAGGCGATCTTCATGTGCGAGAGGCGAAGATCGAAATGATTGAAGGCGAATTGGGAAGATTTGCCATAGAAGAATATGAGACGCCAGAGAAGATGTACAACCAGTTCAAGACTCTCATCAACAAGGTTCGAGCATACGGAAGTAAGAAGTGGAATAATAACGAGGTAGTGAAGCTCATCCTTAGAGCTTTCATGCCTCGCAATGTTACCCTATGCTCGATGATTAGAGAAAGCCCTAGGTACAAGAAAATGACCCCGGACGAACTACTTGGAAAGATCATCAACTTCGAGATGATGGAAAAGCAAGCTAAACATGTCAAGGAGATTGTCGATCTCAACTCGGCAAAGAAGAGAGGAGTCGCCCTAAAATCCACTTGCAAGCCCTTGTCAAAAGAAGCTCGAGAAGCTCAACATGAAGAGGATAGCGATGACGAGAGCAGCGATATCGACGAAGAGGACATGATCCTCTTTATGAAAGGATTCAAAAAAATGATGGAGAGAAGACAAGGGGGCAAATCAAGTGAAGGACCCTACCCTAGATCATCAAGATCGAAGTGTTACCTCCAAGTTTCTTGATTCTTTGGAGTTCTAAACACCTGGTATACCTTCTATTCTCTTTTCCTTATGTGAATTCAACCCCTAATCTCCAAATTCACGCCGATCTAGAAAACCCTAGTTCGCTAGTTCTGCGAAGTGCGGACTAGTCCGGCCTTCTGCAGACTAGTCTGATTTTGCTGACTAAATTGTGTTGAATTGATTTTAAAAATTAGATCTAATCACATCCAAACCTGTATAAACTTGTTAAAATCTATTAGAACTAGTTAGTAATCATTAAAAGAAATCTATTAACAAGTTCTACCTTGCATTTGCATCAATCATGCATTTCATGTCATACTGAGTAATATTTGTGCACTCTTTGATTGTGTTTCTTGTCTTGTATGTTTATTGTGTGGATTAGACGGATTTGCGCTAGAGAGTGCCACGGAGGATCTACAGCACCAAGAGTTTGAAGGCTTTGAACCTAATCAACTGCAAGAGCAAGGCAAGTGTCCTTGAAGCATATTGATCCTGTTTTAAAATAAAAGTTTTGTTTGCAAAACTGCATGCTTGTGTCAATTTGATGGGAATCCTATGATAGGAAGTTTACTAGACTTGTCTAACCAACCTTGCCACCTAGAATTTATGGTAGAGAGTCGGGAAGGGCTTTTAACCTTTTTGCTTCGCTTAATCAACTGAGATGGAAAACAATACTACACACTCGATTATGCATTTATGAGATTATGATTAACATGAACTGGTTAATATGATATGGTAATGGGTGATCTAAGAAAGCCTGGTATGCATATGGGTTGGAGGTTATGGTGGTTGGCTTGCTTTAGATCTAAGGATCGATTCATGCGAGAATAAGCCAGGATTACAGTGCCACCACGAGGCCAAGTATGGGTACGGCGTAGCTGATTAATTAGGGCTTTGCTAGTGCTATTTGGACCATTAAGGATGCTCGGGGAAGGGGTAGTCGGATTGGGTTTGTTGATGATTTGTGGGACTACCCTGGGATCCGAATGGCTCAAGAGGGGGCTCCTGGTTGAAGATGTGCTCTGTAGGAGACATCACCACCGGTGAAACATCAGTGGGGTCTAAATAGGCTAGTAATCCCTTTGTAAAGGCTATTTTGTGATCTCTTGGCCATACACCAAAGGAAGTTTAATTGGTATAAGGGAGGTTCTTTAGTCGCCGACGGGTGATGAAATCACAAACACGTGGGTAAAGTGGTACAAACTCTGCAGAGTCTTATAAAACAATCATAGCCGTGCTCCCGATTATGAGCACCTGGATAACTTCCATGATTAGGGAGAACTTGGTATTGGGATGGTTATGGTTTGGTAATGGTTATTGCTGGTTATGGATTAATTTCTGGTATTGAATATGGTTATTGGCAAATGGTGAAATCTGGAATTATTGATGATGGTAGTGAATTCAGACTGGTATTAAGATATTACTTATGATTATGATGGGTTTACTTCACATAAATATAATATATTACTTTTCAAGTGTTTTAATGTACTTTTCAGCACTCAACCATTATTATTGTCGTCATTTGAATCAGCCACATGTCATACTTTCCACACTTGCAGAGTACGACATGTACTCACTCTTGCAATCCCCCCCACAACAGTTGCAGGTCAGGATTGGAAGTTTAATGGTGATAATGCGTAGTTCTAGGTTGTGTCTACCGTCAGCTTGCCCGTGGTGTTTTGGAGCTGCGCTATGCCCTATTGCTTATGCTGCCTAGTTGTTTAGTTTGCTTATTTAGTTTATTTCCGCTGCATTAGTTGAACTTGTCATTGATATTCATTAGAGCTTGTATTCGAGGATAATATGATTTGTGCAATAAAATTTGGTTAATTAATCTTGTGTTGTGGTAATTATCTGTATATCGTTTGTGATGCACTCGTGTATGTGTGTTGACCGTCCTGGGCACACACATGCGTTCACTTGGTTCATTTTTGGAACCGGGTGTCACAAATTGGTATCAGAGCCACAGGTTGACTGTAGGACGCAGCCTAGATAGAATGGACACTTTCGAGCACATAGGAGCACTCAGGAACCGATGTGTTTTGTTTGGTGTGCTGTTGCTATATATTGTTTGCTTGTGTGCTTAATAGAGGATTTTGGGATGCTTTAGCATTGCCATGTCCACATAGGCTAGTTAGTTGTCTAGTTTCATATCCCTTGATGCATATAGTTGGGGACGTTTTCTAATTCTTACCTTTTGCTTTCCTTCAGATGGTGAGGACTCGCAACCAGAGGGATGCTAATGATGAGGAGGAGAACCATGGAGCACCTCAGAACAACAATGGACAAGGACCTGCTCATGGAGCTATCAACATTGAGCAGCTATTGGCTATGCAAAACCAGCTCATGCAGACCATGATACAGACTATAGGACAGCTGTAGGCTGGCAACATCAACAACCAGCCCCACATGCCTCCACCATCACCCCACCTCCTCATAACCGGTTGGGAGAGTTTATGAGGACTAGGCCACCAACCTTTGCTCAAGTCGCTGACCCTATGGATGCGGATGATTGGCTCAAGTCCGTGGAGAGGAAGCTTGCTATTGTCCAATGCAGTGACCGGGAGAAGGTTCTATTTGCATCTCATCGACTATTTGGAGCAGCTGCCGATTGGTGGGACTCCTTATGCAATGCTCATGAGAACCAAGAGAGAGCTACTTGGGTCGAATTCAAGGAGAGTTTTCATTCTCATTATGTGTCCGAGGGTGTTATGATTTTGAAGAGGAGAGAATTTGAGAACTTAAGGCAAGGAAGATCAAGCGTGAGTGAATATCTCATTAAATTCACTCAACTCTCAAGATATGCGCCTGAGGATGTGAGCTGGGACAGCCGGAAACAATACTTGTTCATGAGGGGCTTAAAACAATGAGATTCAAGTTCAATTGCTCAATTGTGATTATGCCAATTTTCAGAAGCTTGTGGACAAAGCAATCGTGGTTGAGAACAAGATCCATGAGATGGAGCAAGACAACAAGAGGAAGGCGCCATATCAAGGACAACAACAAGGAAGTAATGTGCGCCCTCGCTTTGCGCCTCCTAATGCGCCATATTACAGCTCCTCTACTCCTATACAACGTCCTGGTTATGCACCGCGCCTAACTTAGTTTGTGCAGCATCACCCTATTATGCAAGCACCTAGGCCTCCAATGTATTATGCACCTCGTGCCAACTATCCTGGTGCCAATGCTTAAAACGAAGCTCGTCCCAATAATTATGGTGGAGTTAAGAAGTGCTATACTTGTGGAGAAGCTGGACACTTTGCACATCAATGTCCTAAGTCAGGACTTGGTCAAGGAAGCACTGCGCCGAGGCAAAATCCAAGACCCAATGAATGAACCGGGGACAGCAGAATTTTGCTCGTGGCAACGTGAACCATGTCTCTACGGAGGATGCTCAACAAGCGGATGACGTGGTCATTGGTATGTTTCTCGCCAACTCCAACCCCACGACTATGTTATTTGATTATGGAGCATCACATTCATTCATTGCATCGAAGTATGTTACCAAGTATAGTTTGCCTATCTCTCATATGAAGTTTACTCTATTGGTTAAGTCTCCTGGAGGAGAGATGAGGACAAATATAGTATGTCCAAAAGTAAGCCTTAGAATAAGGGGGTAGACTTCTCCGCCAACCTCATTGTTTTGGATTCTCAAGGATTGGACATTATACTTGGTATGGACTGGTTGAGGAAGTACAATGGAGTTAAGTGTGCCATGAAGATGGTGAAGTTGACCAATGAGGAAGGGATCACCGTAGAATTTGAAGCATCTCAAACCGCACCGAAGCAATTGGAGTTGAATCATATGGACGGTGCCGCAGTTGAGGAGATTCTGGTGGTGTGTGAATTTTCGGATGTTTTTCTGGATGAGTTGTCAGGTATGCCACCTGATCGAGATATTGAGTTTGTTATTGATCTAGTACCTGGAACTGCACCTATAGCTAAGAGGCCCTATAGGATGGCTCCTATGGAACTAGCGGAGCTCAAGAAGCAAATTCAAGAGCAACTAGAGAAAGTTTTTATTCGCCCTAGCTCTTCACCTTGGGGAGCGCCCGTGCTGTTTGTGGACAAGAAGGATGGAACCCAAAGGGTGTGTGTGGATTGCTGAGCTCTCAACGAGGTAACAATCAAGAACAAGTACACCTTGGCACGCATAGAAGACTTGTTTGATCAGATGAAGGGTGCTTGTGTCTTCTCTAAGATTGATTTGAGGTCGGGATACATTCAAATGAAGATTAGACCACCGGACATACCCAAGGCAGCTTTTAGAACACGATATGGATCTTATGAGTACACCGTGATGTCCTTTGGATTGACCAATGCACCTGCGTACTTTATGTACCTCATGAATAAGGTCTTCATGGAGTACATGTATAAGTTTGTTGTGGTGTTTATCGATGACATTATGATCTACTCGAAGGATGAGAAGGAACATGAGGAACACTTGAGGCTTACGTTGCAGAAATTGAGGGAGCATGAATTGTATGTCGAGTTCAAAAAGTGTCAGTTTTGGTTGAAAGAGGTGTCGTTTTTGGGTCATATCATCTCAGGAGGAGGAGTATCGTTTGACCCTGGAAAAGTGAGAGACGTGTTGAAATGAGAACCTCCGCAGAATGTAAAGGAAATAAGGAGTTTTCTTGGGATGGCTGGATATTACCTTCATTTCATCAAGGACTTTTCCAAGATAGACAAGCCAATGACGGAATTGCTAATTAAGCAAAGGCATTCCAATGGACTCAAGCTTGTCAAAACAGTTTTGAGGAGTTGAAGAAGAGGTTGACAACATCCTTATTTTGGTACTACCGGATGTAAGTAAGAGTTTTGACATATATTGCGACGCCTCGAGACAAGTACTTGGATGTGTGCTCATGCAAGAAGGTCAAGTGGTTGCCTATGCATTAAGACAATTGAAGAAACATGAGCAGAATTACCCAACGCATGATTTGGAACTTGCAGCCGTGGTACATGCATTGAAGATTTGGAGACACTATATTCTTGGACACAGGTGTGAAATTTATACGGATCATAAGAGTCTTAAGTATATTTTCACACAAACAGATCTGAATTTGAGGCAACGAAGATGGTTGGATCTCATCAAAGATTATGATTTGGGGATCAACTATCATCCGGGAAAAGCCAATGTGGTGGTCGATGCTTTGAGTAGAAAAGGAGTAAGTCATCAACTCACAGTTCCAGAGTTGCCATCCGAGTTATGCAAGGAGTTTGAACGGTTGAATCTCGGATTCATAAATGAGATGGGGATGATGGAGTTAAATCCGACCTTGGAGCAAGAAATTCAAGAGGCACATACCAAGGATGAGGAAATTCAGGAAATCAAGGAAAGGACCCAAGAGGGGAGAGAATTCAGATTTTATGAGGATGAACATGGTACCTTATGGCTGGGAAAAAGGATTGTTGTGTCGAATGTGAAGCATATTCGGGAGATGATATTGAAAGAGGCACATGACTCACCTTACTCAATTCATCCCGGTTGTACCAAGATGTACAAAGACTTGAAGACTTGCTATTGGTGGGCTAGCATGAAGAAGGACATAGCTGAATACGTAGCATTGTGTGATGTGTGCCAACGAGTCAAGGCGGAACATCAAAGGCCAGCTGTACTATTACAACCATTAAAGATTCCAGAATGGAAGTGGGAAGAAATCGGTATGGACTTCATAGTTCGTTTACCGCGTACCCAGTCCGGGTATGACTCGACTTGGGTAATCGTGGATCGATTGACCAAGTCAGCTCATTTTGTTCCTGTCAAGACCAAGTACACATCTGCACAATTGGACGAAATATACATGGAACATATTGTGTGTCGACATGGAGTCCCTAAGAAGATAGTCTCGGATATAGGTTCTCAGTTTACCTCCAGGTTTTGGCAAAAGTTACATGAAGCATTAGGAACAAGGTTGAATTTTAGTTCAGCATACCACCCTCAAACGGATGGACAAACCGAGAGGACCAATCAAATTTTGGAGTACATGTTAAGAGCTTGTGCATTAAAGCACGGGAAAGGTTGGGACAAGAGCTTGCCATATGCAGAATTTTCATACACCAATAGTTATCAAGCAAGCTTGAAAATGTCACCATATAAAGCGTTTTATGGAAGGAAGTGTAGTACACCTTTATTCTGGAATGAAACAGGAGAAACACAAGTATTTGGTCCGGATGTGTTGCAAGAAGCCGAAAAGCAAGTCCAAATAATTTGTGAAAACTTGAGGGCTGCCCAATCAAGACAAAAGGGCTATGCGGACAATAGGAGAAGGAAATTAACCTTTGAAGTGGGAGATGTCGTTTACATCAAGGTGTCACCAATGAGAGGTCATAAGAGGTTTAACATAAGAGGCAAGATAGCACCTCGATACATTGGGCCATTCAATATTTTGGACAAAAGAGGAGAAGTAGCGTATAAGTTGGAGATGCCAACTCATCTTTCAGACGTACATGATGTCTTTCATCTTTCCCAGATCAAGAAATGCTTGAGAGTACCGGAAGAACAAGTGCCCATGGAAGGATTAGAACTAGAGGAAGATTTGACTTATGCCAAACAACCAATCAAAATTTTGGAAGCCAGGGAGAGGGTCACAAGGAACAAGGTTATTAGATGGTGTAAAGTTCAATGGAAGCACCACACAGAAAGAGAAGCAACGTGGGAATTAGAGGATGATATCAAGAAGGAATTTCCCTATCTCTTCTTTTCTGCATCGAATCTCGAGGGCGAGATTCATTTTAAGGGGGGTAGGTTTGTAACACCCTCATTTTCATGCATCATGCCCTACATACATTCATATACATGTTTCACATTAACCCACATCAAGAGGAATGAGTTTAAAATTGATTTGGAACAAAACCACACTTAAAATGTTGAAAAGTGCGGACTAGTCCGATTTCTCTCTAACTAAAATCAGACTTGTCCGTTTTTGCTGCGGACTAGTCCAATTTTGCCTCTGGAAACTTTCGGACTTGTCCAATTCTTTGCGGACTAGTCCGATATTCCAAGAATCCTTGAAAATTTGCTAAGTCCCTGGACATGTCCATACTTGTCCGGTGTTCCAGCGGACTTGTCCGTTTTCCTCCCTGACTAAAGTCGGACTTGTCCGATTTTTGGCCAGACTTGTTCGATTTCTTTCTGGACAACTTCGGACTAGTCCGGTCCCTGTCGGACTTGTCCAATATTCCGCGACTCCGAGTTGATCTTTTGTTTTATGACTTGTTTCTTGGGGTTCACATTAGGTGGGCCCAGGGACGTTGTTCCTAACTTTTTTAGAGCCCATGTGGGACTCTAAACCGGCCTCTACTCCTCTCAAACTCGAAATCCATCTAACCCTAGCCTCCACCTCTATATAAACAACCCCACCCCTTGGATTGACATCTATTTGCCACTTTTCCACCCCACCCAAACCCTAGTTCGTGGAGATCCACCACCAAGGAGGGAGGAGGAGATCTCAAGCAAGAAGAAGAGGAGGAAACGAAAGAGGATCAAGATCTCCATCAAGTTTCATTATTCATCACCAGTTCATCTCCAAGTTCATCCCCAACCCTAGATCAACAAGATCCAAGTGTTACCTCCAAGTTTCTTGATTCATTAGAGTTCTAAACACCTGGTATACCTTCTATTCTCTTTTCCTTACGTGAATTCAACCCCTAATATCCAGATGCACGTCGATCTAGAAAACCCTAGTTCGATAGTTCTGCGAAGTGCGGACAAGTCCGACCTTCTGCAGACTAGTCTCATTTTGCTGACTAAATTGTATTGAATTGATTCTAAAATTAGATCTAATCACATCCAAACCTGTATAAACTTGTTAAAATCTATTAGAACTAGTTAGTGATCATTAAAAGCAATCTATTAACAAGTTCTACCTTGCATTTGCATCAATCATGCAAGTCATGTCGTACTGAGTAATATTTGTGCACTCTTTGATTGTGTTTCTTGTCTTGTATGTTTATTGTGTGGATTAGACGGATTTGCACTAGAGAGTGCCGCGGAGGATCTACGACACCAAGAGTTTGAAGGCTTTGACCCTAATCAACCGCAAGAGCAAGGCAAGTGTCCTTGAAGCATATTGATCCTGTTTTAAAATAAATGTTTTCTTTGTAAAACTGCATGCTTGTGTCAGTTTGATGGGAATCCTATGATAGGAAGTTTACTAGACTTGTCTAACCACCCTTGTCACATGGAATTTATGGTAGAGAGTCGGGAAGGGCTTTTTACCTTTTTGCTTCGCTTAATCAACTGGGATGGACAACAATACTACACACTTGATTATGCATTTATGAGATTATGGTTAACATGAACTGGTTAATATGATATGGTAATAGGTGATCTAAGCAATCCTGGTATGTGGATGGGTTGGATGTTATGGTGGTTGGCTTTCTTTAGATCTAAGGACCGGTTCATGCGAGAATAAGCTAGGATTACAGTGCCACCACGAGGCCAAGTATGGGTGCGACGTAGCTGATTAATTAGGGCTTTTCTAGTGCTCTTTGGACCATTAAGGATGCTCGGGGAAGGGGTAGTCGGATTGGGTTTGTTGATGATTGGTGGGACTACCCTGGGATCCGAATGGCTCAAGAGGGGGCCCTTGGTTGAAGATGTGCTCTTTAGGAGACATCACCACCGGTGAAACCTCAGTGGGGTCTAAATAGGCTAGTAATCCCTTTGTAAAGGCTATTTTGTGATCTCTTGGCCATACACCAAAGAAAGTGTAATTGGCATAAGAGAGGTTCTTTAGTCGCCGACGGGTGATGAAATCACAAAGGCGTGGGTGAAGTGGTAAAAACTCTGCAGAGTCTAATAAAACAAGCATAGCCGTGCTCACGATTATGAGCACCTCGACAACTTCCATGATTAGGGAGAACTTGGTATTGGGATGGTTATGGTTTGGTAATGGTTATGGCTGGTTACGGATTAATTTCTGGTATTGAATATGGTTATTGGCAAATGGTGAAATCTGGAATTATTGATGATGGTAGTGAATTTAGACTGGTATTAAGATATTACTTATGATTATGATGGGTTTACTTCACATACATATAATATATTGCTTTTCAAGTGTTTTAATGTACTTTTCAACACTCAACCATTATTATCGTCGTCATTTGAATCAGCCACATGTCATACTTTCTACACATGATGAGTACAACATGTACTCACTCTTGCAACCCCCCCCCCCCAATAGTTGCAGGTCAGGATTGGGAGTTTAATGGCGATAATGCAGAGTTCTAGGTCATGTCTACCGTCAGCTTGCCTATGGTGTTTCGGAGCTGCGCTATGCCCTATTGCTTATGCTGCCTAGCTGTTTAGTTTGCTTATTTAGTTTATTTCCGCTGCATTATTTGAACTTGTCATTGATATTCATTAGAGCTTGTATTCGAGGGTAATATGGTTTGTGCAATAAAATTTGGTTAATTAATCTTGTGTTGTGGTAATTATCTGTATATCGTTTGTGATGCACTCGTGTATGTGTGTTGAACGTCCTGGGCACACATATGCGTTCACTTGGTTCATATTCGGAACCAGGTGTCACAAACATGTCCCAAAAATGACACTTCCTTCAACCAGAACTCGCATTTACTTAGCTTTGCATACAACTGATGTTCACGAAGCTTTTGTAAGGCCAATCTTAGGTGTTCCTTGAAAGCATCTAGGCCCCCATGAGGTATGGTTTCGGTGATTAATGACAACCGTTAGTGATTACTAATGAGTTTGTGGATGCGAGGTCTCACGTAAAACAAATCAAACGTAATGAATCATCTCTCATATCATATACTGCTCATTGGATACAAATGGAGACCCCTCAACGATATATTCTAAGGGGTTATTCGATTTTCATGAAGAATAAATGAAGAACTCATTCAACGACGTTATTCTATCAAAATTGGCAACACAAGAAGATTAACATTCATCAGAAGAACAAGTCTAACAATTGTCAAAGAGGTCACTCGAGAAGATTCCAAAAGATCAACTCAAAACAACTCGAAGCAAACAAGTTCAACTCACCGGATCATCCGATGTCTTGCAAGATGACTACATCGGTCGAGTTTGAGTTTGCAGAAGAATAAGACCTCAGAGCCAAGTACACACCGGATCATCCGATGTGAAGGAAGTGGCACATCGGTAGAATCCAACCGAAGGGATGATCTTTGAGTGATTCTGGAGAAGTACACACCAGATCATCCGATGATCAATCCAAGTGTACATCGGTCCAATTCAACAGAAGCTATTATTTCTGGACCAAGTCTGAAGATCTACTCACCGGATCATCCGATGATGAAGAGGATGTTACATCGGTCGATCAACGGTCATATCTGACACAGTGATGTCAGCTAATTGAAATCGACCGATGCTCAATAAAGGGGTGCATCGGATTATCCGATGTGAACAGTAAAGTTAATCTGCCTACTTTTCCAACGGCTAATTCGGGAAGGCTGGCTATTTAAACCCCTCCAACCAGTCATTTCGACAAGTCTTGATCACCAGAGCCTCACTACACATCCTCAAGCATTCAAGACCAAGAGCAACCACTTCCACACCTCAAAACCACTTGTACTCCAACTATAGGCTAGATCTAGCTAGAGAAAAGCTTGTGTGCGTCCATTCTTGGTGTTTGGATTCTCTAGGCTAGTGAGAGCTGTAAGGAAGAGTGTATTGGTGACTCCTCTCACCTTGTAATCATTGGAGGAAGAAGAGCTCGCTCCGAAGCTTGCCAAGGCGTTTGTGGAAGCCCGGAGGATCACCCTTGTACAAGGCTTGAGCTCCACCTTGCCGGATATGGTGAACGGAGGAAGATAGTGAGATCCCTTGTCTTTGTGACTTGGGAGTGGCTATACCCTTTGGTGGGTGCCACAACGTGGACGTAGGAAGATCGTTGTGATCTTACCGAACCACGGGAAAAATCGCCGTGTCTTCGTGTCTCCGCGGGAGTTTGCATCCCTCTCCTTACCCTCTTTTACGCATTTACTATTCCGCAACTTATCTCTTTTGAATGCGTAGAATTCTTGCATAGGGAATTGGGATTCAACACTTAAGTTTTTAATTGCCTTAAAATTTAAAGAAAGCCCAATTCACCCCCCCTTGGGCGTTTCGATCCTCACAATTGGTATCAGAGCCTTGTTGCTCATTGGATCATTCTAGCTTCACCGCTAGAGAGCTAAAATGGCCAAGAATGGGGGTTCGGTTCCTACCTTCGAGGGCAAGAACTTTGCCTATTGGAAAGCACGCATGCGCGCCTACCTAGAGGCTATTGCTCCCGAAGTTTGGGAAGCGACCCATGCGGGGTTTGGAGATCTTGACTATGTTGGTGATCAACTAAAATGGGATGCTAAAGCTAGAAATGCAATCTATGAATGTATTAGTCAAGACGTATTTGCTAGAATTGCTAGTAAGGAGAAAGCTTGTGAAATTTGGGCATGTTTAATTGAAATACATGAGGGCTCATCTCGTGTTAAAGAACTCAAATATCACTTGCTTAAATCCAAGTATGATGAATTTAAAATGCTTCCTCATGAGAATGTTAACCAAATGTTTTCTCGTTTAAATGTGCTCATTGAGGAGATTAACGCACTTGACATTGCTTCTCTTGGCAAGGTACTTATCAACCGCAAGATCCTCATGCTTCTACCCAAGCCCAAGTACAACATTATCAATTCAATGCTCCAAAAAGAGTCACTTGACAACATTGAAGTTTCGGAGCTCATTGGAGAAATTCATGCTCATGGGATGAGCGTACTTGGAATGATGGAGGAGTCATCGTCAAAAACCATTGCTCTCAAGGCTTCAACCAAGAATACAACTCCCAAGAAGAAGAAAGTGGTTGAGCCTAGCTCAAGTGAAGAAGAGCAAGCAACAAGCGAAGATGATGATGATGAGCTTGCGTTGATGATGAGGAAATTCTCACGTCTAAACTCCAAGATCGCAAAGAAGGGATACTCTTTTGATCCCAAGAAGAAAGCCTTCCTCCCAAGAAAAGATGAAAAAAAAGACATGCTATAATTGTGGTGATCTAGGCCACATATCATATGATTGTCCAAGACCGGACAAGAGGAAGGACAACCACAAGGGCAAGCATCGGAAGCTAGAAGAAAGTGATGAAGATGAAGAAGAGGTCAAGCCCAAGCGCTCCTTTGGAAAGAAGAAATTTGAAAAAGGCAAGAAGACCAAGCTCTTTCCAAAGAAGAGAAGAGGGCCTCAAAAAGTCTTCATGTGCGAGGCCAATGAGTGGATCACGGATGAAGAGTCAAGCGACGAAGAGAGTGAAGATGAAGAAAACTTGGCGGGCCTTGCCATCGTCAACAAGGATGACTCACCTCTTCGTCCACCTCCTATGTGCCTCATGGCGAAAGGTAACACTAAGGTGAACTACAAAGCCGGAGGAAAGCATTGGGTACTCGATAGCGGGTGCACTCAACATATGACCGACAATGATGGTATGTTCACCTCCATAGAGAACCCCGACAATCATGAACAGGTTACCTTTGGTGACAACTCAAAGGGGAAGGTAATTGGTTTGGGTAAAATTGCTATTTTGCATGATTTGTCCATTTCTAATGTGCTCTATGTTAAGTCTCTTAGTTTCAATTTGCTTTCCATTGCACAACTATGTGATCTTGGACTAACGTGCACCTTTGACAAGAATGATGTTGTAGTGACTAGTGAATCAAGCAAAGAACTAATCTTCAAAGGTTTTCGGCATGGACATCTTTACTTGGTGGACTTCTCCAACAAGGATGCTAGCTTGACCACTTGTCTTTTCACAAAGACGAGTTTGGGTTGGCTATGGCATCGACGCATTGCTCACATTGGGATGAGCAAGCTCAAGAAGTCGTTCAAGCTTGGGATGGTGACCAGAGTGAAGGATGTCACATTTGAGAAGAACAAGCTTTGTAGCGCTTGTCAAGCCGGGAAGCAAGTTGCTTCACACCATCCGATGAAGACAATGGTGTCAACCTCCAAGCCACTTGAGTTGCTTCACATGGACCTCTTCGGACCGTCCACGTATCAAAGTCTTGGTGGTAACCTCTATTGTCTTGTTATTGTTGATGACTATTCTCGATATGCTTGGACTTTGTTTCTAGGTGACAAGGGTGAAACTCCGGAAGTCTTCAAGACCTTTGCTAAACGTGCTCAAAGGGAATTTCAACTTCCCATCATCAAGGTCCGGAGTGACAACGACACCGAGTTCAAGAACTACAACATTGGGGAGTGGTGTGATCGTGAAGGCGTGAAGCATGAGTTTTCGGTCACATACACCCCTCAACAAAATGGTGTCCTTGAAAGGAAGAACAAGACTCTCATCACCCTTGCTAGAGCAATGCTTGATGACTATGGCACGTCGGAGAAGTTTTGGGCCGAAGCAATCAACACGGCGTGCCATGCCGCTAATAGGGTCTATCTTCATCGACTACTTCAAAAGACCCCATATGAGCTCCTCATTGGGAGAAAGCCCAACGTCTCCTACTTCCGAGTGTTCGGGTGCAAGTGCTACATCTACCGCAAGAAAAGGCTCGGTAAGTTTGAAAGAAGGTGTGATGTTGGTATCTTTCTTGGTTATGCGTAAAACTCAAAAGCATATCGAGTATTCAACCAAACCTCCGGGTTAGTTGAAGAAAGTTGTGATGTTGAGTTTGATGAGACTAATGGCTCCGAAGAGGAGAGTTTTGGTCATGATGATATAGATGATGAGCCTCTACGAGAAGCTATGAAGAACATGACCATTGGAGACATCAAGCCCGAAGTTGAGGAGAACCATGATCAAGGGGGAGCATCAAGTTCCATCATCAACACCTCCATGGCGCCTCAAGTTGATGAAGAAGAAGAAAAAGACGATACATTGCCAATGGAAGACTCACAAGCCACACAACATCAACAAGAAGAAGAAGAAGTCCAAGATCAAGTCCAACCACAAGACGAGCAAGATGCTTCACCACCGCCAAGTGCTTCACAATCACTTATGAGGCATGGACGCATCTCCAAGGCCCATCCGATTGATCAAATCATCGGAAGTCCGTCACGGGGAGTAAGTACTCGTTCTCGCCATGTCGCTTTGTTTTGTGAGCACTACTCGTTTGTTTCGTGTGTAGAACCCACTCATATAGAGGAAGCACTCCAAGATCCAAATTGGGTGATGGCCATGCAAGAAGAACTCCGCAATGAAGTTTGGGTATTGGAGGAGCGACCCAAGGACAAGAACATCACCAAAACGAAGTGGGTGTACCGCAACAAGCAAGACGAGAATGGCGTTGTGGTCCGCAACAAGGCAAGACTTGTGGCCAAGGGTTTCTAACAAGTTGAAGGACTAGACTTTGGAGAAACATTCTCTTCGGTCGCTCGGTTAGAAGCTATTCGTATACTCCTTGCTTTTGCTTCGCATCACAATATAATGCTTTATCAAATGGACGTTAAAAGTGCCTTTCTTAATGGTTATATTAACGAGCTTGTTTATGTTGAGCAACCTCCCGGGTTTGAAGATCCGAGGAATCCTAATCATGTGTATAGGTTACATAAGGCGCTCTACGGGCTCAAGCAAGCACCTAGGGCGTGGTATGAACGTCTAAGGGATTTCTCGGTCATGCAAGGATTCAAGATCGGGAGGGTGGACACTACACTCTTCACCAAGGACATCGACGGGGATTTATTTATTTGTCAAATTTATGTCGATGATATTATTTTTGGCTCAACTAACAAATCTCTTAGCCATGAATTTGGCACCATGATGTCTAGGGAATTCGAGATGTCAATGATTGGAGAGCTCAACTTCTTCCTTGGATTTCAAATCAAGCAACTTCAAGAGGGGACCTTCATCTACCAAGAGAAGTACACCAAGGACCTCTTGAAGAAATTTGAGATGGGAGATTGTAGCTCAAAAAGTACTCCAATGGCAACAAATTGTCATCTCGACGCGGACTTGGACGGTAAACCTATTGATCAATCTCACTACCGTTCCATGATTGGTTCATTGTTATATCTTACTGCATCTAGGCCCGATATCATGTTTAGTGTGTGCTTGTGTGCTCGCTTTCAAGCGGCACCTAAAGAATCGCATCGTAAGGCAGTCTTTAGGATACTTCGGTATCTCAAGCATACCCCAAGTGTAGGTTTGTGGTACCCCAAGAACGCTAGTTTCCATCTCTTGGGTTACTCGGATTCGGACTTTGCCGGATGCCGTGTGGATCGCAAGAGTACCTCCGGTGGGTGCCACTTACTTGGGCGTTCCCTAGTATCTTGGTCGAGCAAAAAGCAAAATTCCGAGGCTTTGTCCACCGCGGAGGCGGAGTATATAGCGGCCGGTGCATGTTGTGCTCAAATTCTATATATGAAGCAAACCCTTTTGGACTTTGGAATTAAATTTGGGTGTGTGCCTCTCCTTTGTGACAATGAAAGTGCGCTTAAGATAGTTAGAAACCCCGTTCAACACTCTCGCACTAAGCACATTGATATTCGCCATCACTTCTTGCGGGATCATGAGGCTAAAGGAGACATCTCTTTGCAAGGTGTTAGGTCCGAAGAACAATTGGCGGATATCTTCACTAAACCACTTGATGAGAAAACTTTTTCTAGACTTAGAAGTGAATTAAATGTGCTAGATGCATCTAACGTCATGTAAGTTGCCATGTTCATGTAAGGATGCATATCATATAGGTCTTGTCTAACTCCCAAAGGATAGGGGCGAGCTAGAAATAGTTTTCCCTGAGGAAGCCTTTGAAAGGTTTACACTTGGCAAGATAGATTTATTTTATGCCTTGCATGATCCCTGCCATATAGACTTGCACTCATTTAATATCTTGCATTAATTGTTTGGCATTGCATACGGTAGATTGTCACAAAGGGGAACCCACATCTTGAGAAGAATACTTGTTTAAAATGCAATATCTCAACTCATATGATGTGGAAAGAGCAAAATTCTAAAGGAACATGCTTTAATGAGATAGAAGTTTTCCATACTCTAGCTCACAAAGCATGGGCCTTACATTCCCTTGAGTTTACCCTCCTAACTCTCTTTATGTGCTCTATATGCTTAAGGGCTTAGCCAATATGTGACACTATTTCTAAAAGCCTGTTATTAGAGTTTAGGAGTTGCCCAAAAAGTCCTAAGACTCGTGCTTTTCTTTGTGTGTTTAAGTCATAGGACATATATGGGCAGTCTTAGGTTTTCTGCAGTCATCGGATTATCCGATGCTAGGGCCAGCAGCAACATCGGTTCAATTGGTGCTTCAGTTCAAGGTTCAGATCAGTCAGAATGGGGAATCGACCGATGAGTTCATTTTGGAAAACATCGGAGCATCCAGTGTTTAGTATTCTGGTGTCCTGCAGAATTCGACCGATGATCGACTCCTCAACGTCGGATCATCCGGTGCTAAAAAGGTTCTTGGAACGAACTCTCTGTTGAACTCGACCGATGCTCTGCTCCGATGATCATCGGTCCATCCGATGTTCTGTTAGCGGCTAGGGTTTGCCCGTACACTTTAAAAACGGTTTGGCCGCCTCCTTCGTCCCTTTCTTCTCTCTCTCGACACCCCGCCGCCGTCATCATGCTTGCGCTCCCCCTCGGTCGCCGCCACCGTCGTTCCACCGCCGCTCGCCGCCGTCCAGGCCGCCGCCGCCTCCCAGGCTGCCGCCGCTGGTCCTCCAGGCCGCCACAGCACCTTCGGCCGCCGCCACCAGTTCTTCCTCGCGCCGCCGCGTGATTCCTTGCCGTCGCCGCACCTCTCTCTCGCCACCGCACCGCCGCCACCACAACAGCCTCCACCGCCGGCTTCCAAGCACCACCACCTTACCACCACCTCTCCCCACCGGCATTCTTCATCTCTAGGGTTTGCCCCCGAGTTGCTCGTCGCCGTTCGTTGTTCTCGCGTTTTTGGCGTCTCCAACCCTAGTCCGTGTTCGCATCAAAATGGGCCGTGATCGTAAGGGAAAGGGCAAGGCCATCAAGGAGCCCGCCGCAAAGAAGCAAAAGCTCTCGAAGGAAGCTCGTCGTGCAGAGTTGGCCGCTCGCGCCGCCGAGGAGCGTGAGCGCGGTCATCGCGGTTCCTTGCGGATCCGCGAATCTCGGCAGAGGCAGCAGCAGCCTCCAGTTCAGCCGGTGCCACCCGAGGGCTCCGACGAGGAGGAGACCGAGGTGACGCCTCTTGTCCGTCGGCGCACTCCGAGGACTCGTGGGGGTGGACAGACCCCTACGGCGAGTCAGCGCCCCTCTACAGCTGACCGCGCTGAGGACAGAGAGGCCCAGAGGGCCATCTACTAGATGGATACTGCCGTCAGAGTTGCTGAGGATGTCAGGCTGACAGATTACAAGAAGTTCAAGGCAAAGAAGTTGAAGAGGCTCAGATGGACAGTCTTGCCTGAGGAGTGGTTCCTGCAGCCTAGGGACACTCGAGTAGATCCCCGCTTCTGGACCCTGACACAGGCGTCCCTGTACGAGACATACAGGCGTCGGGGCCACAAGCTCTTCCAGCATAACAGTATTGATTGGGATCAGCTAGTTGCAGCAGTCGGACACAGGATCAGACCGTACTTTGAGAGATACAGAGGTCTGGTAGAGCTTTTTTCTCACCAGCGGAGTGCTTACATCGAGGAGTGGGTCCGAGTCTTCTACGCCACTCTCTACGTCTCTGAGGGCCGCCGCTCGATCCACTTCATGTTCTTGGGGAAGCTCCACGACGTGTCTCGAGATCTGTTGGCCAGACTGCTTGGTGTGGACACCTCTACTACCTGTCTGCACCAGATTGTGTACGGAGACGCAGACCCACCAAGGAGGCCACTGACTGGAGGAGTGTCACCACCGTTCGACGAGATCAGTGGGCTGTTCACTCCGCCCTTCACTCCAGACCAGCCGAGGGTGCCAGCGCTACTCACTCCAGCGGCTCGCACAGTTCACCACATACTGCGCCGCACACTGCTTCCGAGGTCTGGCTACCTTGAGGGATTCACGAGCCTACAGCAGACTCTCCTGTTCTATGTGATGAACGGGATGGAGTTCGATATCGTGGACATCCTGATCTGCGAGATGGAGGATGTGGTCACTGATGGAGTTGGGATGCTTCGACAGTTGGTCTATGGTCACTGGATCTGTCACCTTCTTCACCAGCTAGTTCCAGATGGTTCTCCAGGCACTGCTCCTCTGACAGAGCTCCACATTACTCGGTTCAGCCACTACCGAGTCCTCGCTCCTGGAGACCGCCGCCTTGGCTGTCCAGTCGAGCGTCAGGTCCGGGCTAGACATTCTGAGGGGGACTGGGCAGACTTGGCCAGGGAGGACGCAGAGCTTGCACAGGCAGAGGCTCAGGGTGGAGACCTACAGCATATCTGGTCAGACAGTGACACCAGCGATAGCGTCGAGGAGTATTTCCCTCCTCCTTCTCCTCCACCGAGACAGCACGACGCGGAGGCGGGAGGATCAGCTGCTCCACCACCTACACCACCTCCGGTGTCAGAGGCACAGGTGTCACAGCCTTCTGAGCTCTCGTCCCTACTTCAGCAGATGATCGAGCAGCAGCGTCAGCAGGCCGCACGACACGAGGAGCTTCAGAGGCAGCAGCAGGAGATGCAGCTGGAGATAGCCCATCAGAGGCGAGAGGACACCGACAGGTTCACTAACTTTTCTGATCAGATGACCAGGCGCACTCTCGACCAGCAGCAGCAGACTCAGCAGGCTATGATGGGCATTCTGGGGTTGATCACCAACCTCTACCAGCAGACCGGGATCGCCCTTCCACCTCAGCAGCCGGGACTTGGTCAGGCTCCCGGAGCACCTCCCCTGGCACCTGCTGCAGCTCCAGTGCCGACCTCGCCTATTCCGAGCTTCAGTATGTCGCCTCTGCTTGCCTCGACTGCGCCGATTCACTCACCTGTGCTGCCACCGATGTCGTTTCAGTTCTCACCTACTCCAGTGGTTAGCACACCCTTATCGACAGTTCCAGCTCCACCGGCGCCAGCAGTCTCAGCGGATCCCCCAGCACCTCCAGTGGCTCCTCCAGATCCTTCAGCTCCAGCTCCAGCAACCTCCGCCTCGAGCAGCTTCGACGACAGCGCCGCCGATGCCGACCGCTTCACCATCGCCAGGAGCACGCCAGAGTCATAGGCACTCGACTTCCCTTTTTGGTGTCTTGATGCCAAAGGGGGAGAAGAGTTAGAGGGGGGGAGGTTAGCTCAGTTTTAGGGGGAGTCTTGGTCCTAGGGGGAGCTTTATCTTTTTGGGACTTATTGTTATCTTTGAGACTACTTGTTATTATCTGCCATTTACTATCTTTTGCCATTATTGTACTCAGTCTGCTACTTTGTGCTCTTGTGCTTTATTGATCATTATTTGAGCCTTCGAGCCTCTTGTGTTGCAAATTTGTACTTGTTATATTCTTTTATGAGCATTGCGTCTTAATTTCATTACTTCTATGCTCTACTTGTTGTGTTGTCATCAATCACCAAAAAGGGGGAGATTGAAAGCATCTAGGCCCCCATTAGGTATGGTTTCGGTGATTAATGACAACCGTTAGTGATTACTAATGAGTTTGTGGATGCGAGGTCTCACGTAAAACAAATCAAACGTAATGAATCATCTCTCATATCATCTACTGCTCATTGGATACAAATGGAGACCCCTCAACGATATATTCTAAGGGGTTATTCGATTTTCATGAAGAATAAATGAAGAACTCATTCAACGACGTTATTCTATCAAAATTGGCAACACAAGAAGATTAACATTCATCAGAAGAACAAGTCTAACAATTGTCAAAGAGGTCACTCGAGAAGATTCCAAAAGATCAACTCAAAACAACTCGAAGAAAACAAGTTCAACTCACCGGATCATCCGATGTCTTGCAAGATGACTACATCGGTCGAGTTTGAGTTTGCAGAAGAAGAAGACCTCAGAGCCAAGTACACACCGGATCATCCGATGTGAAGGAAGTGGCACATCGGTTGAATCCAATAGAAGGGATGATCTTTGAGTGATTCTGGAGAAGTACACACCAGATCATCCGATGATCAATCCATGTGTACATCGGTCCAATTCAACAGAAGCTATTATTTCTGGACCAAGTCTGAAGATCTACTCACCGGATCATCCGATGATGAAGAGGATGTTACATCGGTCGATCAACGGTCATATCTGACACAGTGATATCAGCTAACTGAAATCGACCGATGCTCAATAAAGGGGTGCATCGGATCATCTGATGTGAACAGTAAAGTTAATCAGCCTACTTTTCCAACGGCTAATTCGGGAAGGCTGGCTATTTAAACCCCTCCAACCAGTCATTTCGACAAGTCTTGATCACCAGAGCCCCACTACACATCCTCAAGCATTCAAGACCAAGAGCAACCACTTCCACACCTCAAAACCACTTGTACTCCAACTATAGGCTAGATCTAGCTAGAGAAAAGCTTGTGTGCGTCCATTCTTGGTGATTGGAGTCTCTAGGCTAGTGAGAGTTGTAAGGAAGAGTGTCTTGGTGACTCCTCTCACCTTGTAATCGTTGGAGGAAGAAGAGATCGCTCCGGAGCTTGCCAAGGCGTTTGTGGAAGCCCGGAGGATCACCCTTGTACAAGGCTTGAGCTCCACCTTGCCGGAGATGGCGAACGGAGGAAGATAGTGAGATCCCTTGTCTTTGTGACTTGGGAGTGGCTATACCCTTTGGTGGGTGCCACAACATGGACGTAGGAAGATTGTTGTGATCTTACCGAACCACGGGAAAAATCGCCGTGTCTTCGTGTCTCCGCGGGAGTTTGCATCCCTCTCCTTACCCTCTACTTTTACGCATTTACTATTCCGCAACTTATCTCTTTTGAATGCATAGAATTCTTGCATAGGTAATTGGGCTTCAACACTTAAGTTTTTAATTGTCTTAAAATTTGAAGAAAGCCAATTCACCCCCCCCCCCCGCCCCCTGGGCATTTCGATCCTCACATTCCTCATATTCCTCTTCACTTTTGGAGAATATCAAGATATCATCAATGAACACCACGACAAACGTGTCCAGATATTCCATAAACACCTTATTCATAAGATACATGAAATAAGCAGGAGCATTAGTCAAACCGAAGGACATGACTGTATACTCATATAGTCCGTATCTTGAAACAAATGTTGTCTTGGGTATGTCTGAGTGTCGTATCTTCAATTTGTGATACCCCGATCGCAGATCAATTTTTGAAAACACACAAGCGCCTCTCAATTGGTCAAACAAATCCTCAATCCTTGGTAGCTGTAACACCCTCATTTTCATGCATCATGCCCTACATACACTCATATACATGTTTAACATTAACCCACAACAAGAGGAACGAGTTTAAAATTGATTCGGAGCATTTAAAATTGATTTGGAACAAAACTGCACTTAAAATGCAGGAAAGTGCGGACTAGTCCGATTTTGCTGAGGACTAGTCTGTGACGCCCGGTTCCGAAAACTGAACCAAGCTAACGCATATGTGTGCCCAGGATGTTCATCACACATATACGAGTGCAATCACAAACGATATACAGATAATTACCATAGAACAAGATTAACCAAATTTTATTACACAAACCATATTATCCTCGAATACAAGCTCTAATGAATATTAATGACAAGTTCAACTAATGCAGCGGAAATAAACTAATTAAGCAACTAAGCAAACTAAGCAAAAGGCATAGCGCGGCTCCAATAACACCACAGGCAAAGCTGACGGTAGACACGGCCTAGAACTCCGCATTATCGCCATTAAACTCACAATTCTGACCTGCAACTGTTGGGGGGGGATTGCAAGAGTGAGTACATGTCGTACTCAGCAAGTGTGGAAAGTATGACATGTGGCTGATTCAAATGACGACAATAGTAATGGCAAAGTGCTGAAAAGTACAGTAAAACATTTGAAAAGCAATATGTATATTATATGTATGTGAAATAAACCCATCATAATCATAAGTAATACCATAATACCAGTCCACAATTCACCATCCTCATCCATAATTCTAGATTTCACCATTGCCAATAACCATATTCAATACCAAAAATAAATTCATAACCATCCATAACCATTACCAAACCATAACCATCCCAATTACCAATTTCCCTCTAATCATGTAGGTCATCCAGGCGCTCATAACCGGGAGCACGGCTATCATGATAGTTTTAATTAACTCTGCAAAGTTTGTACCACTTTACCCACGTGTCTGTGATTTCATCACCCGTCGGCGACTAAAGAACCTCCCTTATGCCAATTACACTTCCTTTGGTGTATGGCGAAGAGATCACAAAATAGCCTTTACAAAGGGATTACTAGCCTATTTAGACCCCACTGAGGTTTCACCGGTGGCGATGCCTCCAACTGAGCACATCTTCAACCAAGGGCCCCCTCTTGAGCCATTCGGATCCCAGAGTAGTCCCACCAATCATCAACAAACCCAATCCGACTACCCCTTCCCCGAGCATCCACAATGGTCCAAACAGCACTAGCAAAGCCCTAATTAATCAGCTAAGCCACACCCATACTTGGCCTCGTGGTGGCACTGTAGTCCTGGCTTATTCTCGCATGAACCGGTCCTTAGATCTAAAGCAAGCAAACCACCATAACATCCAACCCATCCACATACCAGGCTTGCTTAGATCACCCATCGTATTGACCAGTTCACATTAACAAGAATATCATTAATACATAATTAAATGTGTAGTGTTGTTCTCCATCCCAATTAATTAAGCGAAGAAAAAAGGTAAAAACCCTTCCCGACTCTCTACCATAAATTCCAGGTGACAAGGGTGGTCAACAAAACTAGTAAACTTCCTACCATAGGATTCCCATCAAATTGACACAGCATGCAATTTGCAAACAAAACATTTATTTAAAAACAGGATCAATATGCTTCAAGGACACTTGCCTTGCTCTTGCTGTTGATCAGGATCAAAGCCTTCGAACTCTCGATGCTGGAGATCCTCCGCGGCATTTTCTAGCGCAAATCCGTCTAATCCACATAATAAACATACAAGACAAGAAACACAATCAAAGAGTGCACAAATATTACTCAATATGACATGACATGCATGATTGATGCAAATGCAAGGTAGAACTTGTTACTTGATTGCTTTTAATGATAACTAACTAGTTTTAATAGCTTTTAACAAGTTTATACAGGTTCGGAGTTGATTAGATCAAATTTTAGAGTCAATTCAACACAATTTAACCAGGAAGATCGGACTAGTCCGCTAGGGACCGGACAAGTCCGCACTCCGCGAGATCAGTAGATTAGGGTTTTCTAGATCGACGTAAATTCGGAGATTAGGGGTTGAATTCTCGTAAGGAAAAGAGAATAGAAGGTATACCAGGTGTTTAGAACTCCAATGAACCAAGAAACTTGGAGGTAACACTTGGATCTTGATGATCTAGGGTTGGTGATGAACTTGGAGATGAATTGGTGGTGAAGGACGAAACTTGGTGGAGATTTTGATCCTCCCTCGTTTCCTCCTCTTCTTCCTCTTGCTTGGGATCTTCTCCTCCCTCCTTGATGGTGGCTCCCCACGAACTAGGGTTTGGGTGGGTGGAAAAGTGGCAAATAGATGTCAAACCAAGGGGTGGGGCTGTTTATATAGAGGTGGAGGCTAGGGTTAGATGGATTTCGAGTTTTGGGATGAGTAGAGGCCGGTTTAGAGTCCCACATGGGCTCCAAAAGAGTTAGGCACGACGTACCTAGGCCCACTTAACGTGAAGCCCAAAAAAACAAGTCGTAAAACAAAAGATCAACTCGGAGTCGCGAAATATCGGACAAGTCCGGAAAGGACCGGACTAGTCCGAAGTCGTCCAGAGAGAAAATCGGACAAGTCTGGCCAAAACTCGGACAAGTCCGAATTTGAATAGAGAGGAAAAACGGACAAGTCCGCTGGAACACCGGACTAGTCCGGAAAAGTCCAGGGACTTAGCAAATTTCCAAGGATTCATGGAATATCGGACTAGTTCGCACAAAATCGGACAAGTCCGAAAGTTTCCAGAGCCAAAATCGGACTAGTCCGCAGCAAAAACGGACAAGTCCGTTTTTAGTCAGAGAGAAATTGGACTAGTCCTCAGTAAAATCGGACTAGTCCGCACTTTCGTGCGTTTTAAGTGCGATTTTGTTCCAAATCAATTTTAAATGCTCCGAATCAATTTTAAACTTGTTCCTCTTGATGTGGGTTAATGTTAATCATGTATATGAGTGCATGTAGGGCATGATGCATGAAAATTAGGGTGTTACAAACCTACCCCCCTTAAAATGAATCTCGCCCTCGAGATTTGACACGGCAGAGAAGAGATAGGGAAATTCCTTCTTGAGATCATACTCCAATTCCCACGTCGCTTCTTTTTCGGTGTGGTGCTTCCATTGAACTTTACACCATCTAATGACCTTGTTCCTTGTGACCCTCTCCTTAGTTTCCAAGATTTTGACCGGTTGCTCAGCATACGTCAAATCTTCCTCTAGTTCAAATTCTTCCATTGGCACTTGTTCTTCCGGTACTCTCACACACTTCTTGAGCTGGGAAACATGAAAGACATCATGTACATCTGAAAGATGAGCTGACATCTCCAACTTATACGCTACTTCTCCTCTTTTGTCCAAAATCTTGAATGGTCCAATATAACAAGGTGCGAGCTTCCCCTTATGTTAAACCTCTTATGACCCCTCATTGGTGACACCTTGAGGTAAACAAAATCTCCCACTTCAAAGGCTAATTCCCTTCTCCTATTATTCGCATAGCCTTTTTGTCTTGATTGGGCAGCCCTCAAGTTTTCACGAATTATTTGAACTTGCTTTTCGGTTTCTTGCAACACATCTGGACCCAATACTTGAGTTTCTCCTGCCTCATTCCAGAATAAAGGTGTCCTACACTTCCTCCCATAAAGCGCTTCATATGGTGACATCTTCAAGCTGGCTTGGTAACTATTGTTGTATGAAAATTCTGCGTATGGCAAGCTTTTGTCCCAACTTTTCCCATGCTTTAAAGCACAAGCTCTTAACATATCCTCCAAAATCTGATTGGTCCTCTCGGTTTGTCCATCCGTTTGAGGATGATATGCTAAACTAAAATTCAACCTCGTTCCCAAAGCTTCATGCAATTTTTGCCAAAATATAGAGGTAAATTGAGAACCTCTATCCGAGACTATCTTCTTAGGGACTCCATGTCGACACACAATATGCTCCATGTATATTTCGGCCAATCGTGCAGCTGTATACTTGGTCTTCACAGGGACAAAATGAGCTGACTTGGTTAAGCGATCCACAATTACCCAAATTGAGTCATACCCGGACTGAGTACGTGGTAACCCAACTATGAAGTCCATTCCAATTTCTTCCCACTTCCATTCCGGAATCTTCAACGGTTGCAATAATCCAGCTAGCCTTTGGTGTTCTGCTTTAACTCGTTGGCACACATCACACAATGCGATATATTCAGCTATGTCCTTTTTCATGCTGGCCCACCAATAGCATGTCTTCAAGTCCTTGTACATCTTTGTATGCCCGGGATGAATTGAGTACGGCGAGTCATGTGCCTCCTTAAATATTGTCTCCCGAATATGCTTTACATTAGGCACAACGATCCTCTTTCCAAGCCATAAGGTACCATGTTCGTCTTCATCAAATCTGAATTCTCTCCCTTCTTCAATTCTTTCCTTGATTTCCTTGATCTCCTCATCTGTGGTCTGTGCTTCTCGAATTTCTTGCTCCGAGGTTGGATTTAACTCCATCATCTCCATCTCATTTACAAACCTGAGGTTCAACCGTTCAAACTCCTTACATAACTCGGACGGTAACTCTCGAACTGTAAGTTGATGGCTTACTCCCTTTCTACTCAAAGCATCGGCCACTACATTGGCTTTTCCCGGATGATAGTTGATCCCCAAATCATAATCTTTGATGAGCTCCAACCATCTTCGTTGCCTCAAGTTCAGATCCGTTTGTGTGAAAATATACTTCAAACTCTTATGGTCCGTGTAAATTTAACACCTATGTCCAAGAATATAGTGTCTCCAAATCTTCAATGCATGTACCACGGCTGCTAGTTCAAGATCATGTGTGGGGTAATTCTGCTCATGTTTCTTCAATTGTCTTGACGCATAGGCGACCACTTCACCTTCTTGCATCAATACACATCCAAGTCCTTGTCTTGATGCGTCACAATAGATGTCGAAACTCTTGCTTACATCCGGCAATACCAAAACTGGGGCTGTTGTCAACCTCTTCTTCAACTCCTCAAAACTGTTTTGACAAGCTTCAGTCCATTGGAACGCCTTTCCCTTCATTAGCAACTCCGTCATAGGCTTGGCTATCTTGGAAAAATCCTTGATAAACCGACGGTAATATGCAGCCATCCCAAGAAAACTCCTTATTTCCTTGACATTTTGCGGCGGCTCCCACTTCAACACGTCTCTCCCTTTTCCGTGGTCAACCGATACTCCTCCTCCTGAGATTATATGACCCAAAAATGGCACCTCTTTCAACCAAAACTGGCACTTGTTGAACTTGTCATACAATTGATGCTCCCTCAATTTCTGCAGCGTAAGCCTCAAGTGTTCCTCATGTTCCTTCTCATCCTTTGAGTAGATCATAATATCATCAATGAACACCACGACAAACTTATCCAAGTACTCCATGAAGACCTTATTCATGAGGTACATAAAGTAGGCAGGCGCATTTGTCAATCCAAAAGACATCACGGTGTACTCATAAGATCCATACCGTGTCCTAAAAGCTGTCTTGGGTATGTCCGATGGTCTAATCTTCATTTGAAAGTATCTCGACCTCAAATCAATCTTGGAAAATACACAGGCACCTTTCATCTGATCAAACAAATCCTCTATACGGGGCAAGGTGTACTCGTTCTTGATGGTCACCTCGTTGAGAGCTCGGTAATCCACGCACATCCTTTGGGATCCATCCTTCTTGTCCACAAACAGCACAGGCGCTCCCCAAGGTGAAGAACTAGGGCGAATAAAACCCTTCTCTAATTGCTCTTGAATTTGCTTCTTGAGCTCCGCTAATTCCATAGGAGGCATCCTATACGGCCTCTTAGCTATAGGTGCAGTTCCAGGTATTAAATCAATAACAAACTCAATGTCTCGATCGGGTGGCATACCTGGCAACTCATCTGGAAACACATCCAAAAACTCACACACTACCGAAATCTTCTCAATTGCGGCACCGTCCACATGATTCAGCTCCAATTGCTTCGGTGCGGTTTGAGATGCTTCAAATTCTATGGTGATCCCTTCCTCATTAGTCAACTTCACCGTCTTTGTGGCACACTCAATAACTCCATTGTACTTCCTCAACCAGTCCATACCAAGTATAATGTCCAATCCTTGAGAATCCAAAACAATGAGGTTGACGGAGAAGTCTACCCCCCTTATTCTAAGGCTTACTTTTGAACATACTATATTTGTCCTCATCTCTCCTCCAGAAGACTTAACCAATAGAGTAAACTTCATATGAGAGACAGGCAAACTATACTTGGCAACATACTTCGATGCAATGAATGAATGCGATGCTCCAGAATCAAATAACATAGTCGCGGGGTTGGAGTTGGCGAGAAACATACCAATGACCACGTCATCCGCTTGTTGAGCATCCTCCGTAGAGACATGGTTCACGTTGCCACGAGCAAAATTCTGCTGTCCACGGCTTCCTTGTGGCTGTCCTCCATTGGGTCTTGGGTTTTGCCTCGGCGCATTGCTTCCTTGACCAAGGCCTGACTTAGGACATTGATGCGCAAAGTGTCCAGCTTCTCCACAAGTATAACACTTCTTAACCCCACCTGAATTGTTGGGACGAGCTTGGTTTTGAGCATTTGCAGCAGGAAAATTAGCACGAGGCTCATAAGGCATTGGAGGCCTAGGTGCTTGCATAACAGGGCGCTGCTGCACAAACTGAGTTGGGCGCGGTGCATAACCAGGGCGCTGAGCAGGAATAGAGGAGCTGTAATGAGGCGCATTGGGCGGCGCAAAGCGAGGGCGCACATTACTTCCTTGTTGCTGTCCTTGATACGGCGCCTTCCTCTTGATTTCTTGCTCCATCTCACGGATCTTGTTCTCAACCACAATTGCTTTGTCCACCAGTTTCTGAAAATTGGCATAATCGCAGTTGAGTAGTTGCACTTGGATCTCATTGTTCAAGCCCCTCATGAACAAGTATTGCTTCCGGCTGTCCCGACTAACATCCTCAGGCGCATACCTTGAGAGTTGAGTGAATTTATTGAGATATTCACTCACGCTTGATCTTCCTTGCCTTAAATTCTCAAATTCTTGCCTCTTCAAGATCATAACACCCTCGGGCACATAATGAGAACGAAAATTCTCCTTGAATTCAGCCCAAAGATTCTTTCTTGGTTCTCATGAGCACTGCAATAAGCATCCCACCAATCCGCAGCTGCTCCAACGAGTTGATGAGAAGCGAACATGACCTTCTCCCGGTCACTGCATTGGACAATGGCTAGCTTCTTCTCCATGGACTTGAGCCAATCATCCGCATCCATAGGGTTTGCGGCTTGAGCAAAGGTTGGCGGCCTAGTCCTCATAAACTCTGCCAATCGATTATGAGGAGGTGGGGGTGGCGGTGGAGGCATGTGGGGCTGATTGTTGATATTGCCAGCCTGCAGCTGTCCCATAGTCTGTATCATGGTCTGCATGAGCTGGTTTTGCATAGCTAGTAGCTGCTCGATGTTGATAGCTCCCTGAGTAGATCCTTGTCTGATGTTGTTCTGAGGCGCTCCATGGTTCTCCTCCTCATCATTGTCATCCCTCTGGTTGCGAGTCCTCACCATCTGAAGAAAATCAATAGGTAAGAATTAAGAAACGTCCCCAACTATATGCATCAAGGGATATGAAACTAACTAACTAGCTATATTAGCCTAGGTGGACATGGCAATGCTAAAGCATCCCAAAATCCTCTATTAAGCACACAAGCAAACAATATATATATATATAGCAAACAGCACACTTAAGCAAAAACACATCGATTCCTGAGTGCTCCTATGTGCTCTAAAGTGTCCATTCTATCTAGGCTGCGTCCTAAGGTCAACCTGTGGCTCTGATACCAATCTGTGACGCCCGGTTCCGAAAACTGAACCAAGCTAACGCATATGTGTGCCCAGGATGTTCATCACACATATACAAGTGCAATCACAAACGATATACAGATAATTACCACAGAACAAGATTAACCAAATTTTATTACACAAACCATATTATCCTCGAATACAAGCTCTAATGAATATTAATGACAAGTTCAACTAATGCAGCAGAAATAAACTAATTAAGCAACTAAGCAAAAGGGATAGCGCAGCTCCAATAACACCACAGGCAAAGCTGACGGTAGACATGGCCTAGAACTCCGCATTATCGCCATTAAACTCACAATTCTGACCTGCAACTGTTGGGGGGGGGGATTGCAAGAGTGAGTACATATCGTACTCAGCAAGTGTGGAAAGTATGACATGTGGCTGATTCAAATGACGACAATAGTAATGGCAAAGTGCTGAAAAGTATAGTAAAACATTTGAAAAGCAATATGTATATTATATGTATGTGAAATAAACCCATCATAATCATAAGTAATACCATAATACCAGTCCACAATTCACCATCCTCATCCATAATTCCAGATTTCACCATTGCCAATAACCATATTCAATACCAAAAAAAAAATCCATAACCATCCATAACCATTACCAAACCATAACCATCCCAATTACCAATTTCCCTCTAATCATGTAGGTCATCCAGGCGCTCATAACCGGGAGCACGGCTATCATGATAGTTTTAATTAACTCTGCAAAGTTTGTACCACTTTACCCACGTGTTTGTGATTTCATCACCCGTCGGCGACTAAAGAACCTCCCTTATGCCAATTACACTTCCTTTGGTGTATGGCCAAGAGATCACAAAATAGCCTTTACAAAGGGATTACTAGCCTATTTAGACCCCACTAAGGTTTCACCGGTGGCGATGCCTCCAACTGAGCACATCTTCAACCAAGGGCCCCCTCTTGAGCCATTCGGATCCCAGAGTAGTCCCACTAATCATCAACAAACCCAATCCGACTACCCCTTCCCCGAGCATCCACAATGGTCCAAACAGCACTAGCAAAGCCCTAATTAATCAGCTAAGCCGCACCCATACTTGGCCTCGTGGTGGCACTGTAGTCCTGGCTTATTCTCGCATGAACCGGTCCTTAGATCTAAAGCAAGCAAAACACCATAACATCCAACCCATCCACATACCAGGCTTGCTTAGATCACCCATCGTATTGACCAGTTCACATTAACAAGAATATCATTAATACATAATTAAATGTGTAGTGTTGTTTTCCATCCCAATTAATTAAGCGAAGCAAAAAGGTAAAAACCCTTCCTGACTCTCTACCATAAATTCCAGGTGACAAGGGTGGTCAACAAAACTAGTAAACTTCCTACCATAGGATTCCCATCAAATTGACACAGCATGCAATTTGCAAACAAAACATTTATTTAAAAACAGGATCAATATGCTTCAAGGACACTTGCCTTGCTCTTGCTGTTGATCAGGATCAAAGCCTTCGAACTCTCGATGCTGGAGATCCTCCGCGGCATTTTCTAGAGCAAATCCGTCTAATCCACATAATAAACATACAAGATAAGAAACACAATCAAAGAGTGCACAAATATTACTCAATATGACATGACATGCATGATTGATGCAAATGCAAGGTAGAACTTGTTACTTGATTGCTTTTAATGATAACTAACTAGTTCTAATAGCTTTTAACAAGTTTATATAGGTTCGGAGTTGATTAGATCAAATTTTAGAGTCAATTCAACATAATTTAACCAGGAAGATCGGACTAGTCCGCTAGGGACCGGACAAGTCCGCACTCCGCGAGATCAGCAGATTAGGGTTTTCTAGATCGACGTAAATTCGGAGATTAGGGGTTGAATTCTCGTAAGGAAAAGAGAATAGAAGGTATACCAGGTGTTTAGAACTCCAATGAACCAAGAAACTTGGAGGTAACACTTGGATCTTGATGATCTAGGGTTGGTGATGAACTTGGAGATGAATTGGTGGTGAAGGACGAAACTTAGTGGAGATCTTGATCCTCCCTCGTTTCCTCCTCTTCTTCCTCTTGCTTGGGATCTTCTCCTCCCTCCTTGATGGTGGCTCCCCACGAACTAGGGTTTGGGTGGGTGGAAAAGTGGCAAATAGATGTCAAACCAAGGGGTGAGGCTGTTTATATAGAGGTGGAGGCTAGGGTTAGATGGATTTCGAGTTTTGGGATGAGTAGAGGCCGTTTTAGAGTCCCACATGGGCTCCAAAAGAGTTAGGCACGACGTACCTAGGCCCACTTAACGTGAAACCCAAAAAAACAAGTCGTAAAACAAAAGATCAACTCGGAGTCGCGAAATATCGGACAAGTCCCAAAAGGACCGGACTAGTCCGAAGTCGTCCAGAGAGAAAATCGGACAAGTCTGGCCAACACTCGGACAAGTCCGAATTTGAACAGAGAGGAAAAACGGACAAGTCCGCTAGAACACCGGACTAGTCTGGAAAAGTCCAGGGACTTAGCAAATTTCCAAGGATTCATGGAATATCGGACTAGTCCGCACAAAATCAGACAAGTCCGAAAGTTTCCAGAGCCAAAATCGGACTAGTCCGCAGCAAAAACGGACAAATCCGTTTTTAGTCAGAGAGAAATCGGACTAGTCCTCAGTAAAATCGGACTAGTCCACACTTTCCTGCGTTTTAAGTGCGGTTTTGTTCCAAATCAATTTTAAACTTGTTCCTCTTGATGTGGGTTAATGTTAATCATGTATATGAGTGCATGTAGGGCATGATGCATGAAAATTAGGGTGTTACATAGTCCGATTTCTCTCTGACTAAAAACGGACCTGTCCGTTTTTGCTGCGGATTAGTCCGATTTTGGCCCCTGGAAACTTTCGGACTTGTTCGATTTTGTGCGGACTAGTCCGATATTACAAGAATCCTTGATAAATTGCTAAGTCCCCGGACTTTACCGGACAAGTCCGGTGTTCCAGCGGACTTGTCCGTTTTCCTCTCTGTTCAAAGTCGGACTTGTCCGATGTTTGGCCAGACTTGTCCGATTTTCTCTATGGACGACTTCGGACTAGTCCGATCCTTTTTGGACTTGTCCGATATTTCGCGACTCTGAGTTGATCTTTTATTTTACGACTTGTTTCTTGGGTTTCATGTTAAGTGGGCCTAGGGATGTCATGCCCAACTCTTTTAGAGCCCATGAGGGACTCTAAACCGGCCTCTACTCATCCCAAAACTCGAAATCCATCTAACCCTAGCCTCCACCTCTATATAAACAGCCCCGCCCCTTGGATTGACATCTATTTGCCACTTTTCCACCCACCCAAACCCTAGTTCGTGGGGAGCCACAATCAAGGAGGGAGGAGAAGATCCCAAGCAAGAAGAAGAAGAGGAGGAAACGAAAGAGGATAGAGATCTCCACCAAGTTTCGTCCTTCACCACCAATTCATCTCCAAGTTCATCACCAACCCTAGATCACCAAGATCCAAGTGTTACCTCCAAGTTTCTTGATTCATTGGAGTTCTAAACACTTGGTATACCTTCTATTCTCTTTTCCTTACGTGAATTCAACCCCTAATCTCCAAATTCACGTCGATCTAGAAAACCCTAATCTGCTGATCTCGCAGAGTGCAGACTTGTCCGGTCCCTAGCCGACTAGTCCGATCTTTCTGGTTAAATTGTGTTGAATTAATTCTAAAATTTGATCTAATCGAATCCAAACCTGTATAAACTTGTTAAAAGCTATTAGAACTAGTTAGTTATCATTAAAAGCAATCTAGTAACACGTTCTACCTTGCATTTGCATCAATCATGCATGTCATGTCATATTGAGTAATATTTGTGCACTCTTTGATTGTGTTTCTTGTCTTGTATGTTTATTGTGTGGATTAGACGGATTTGCGCTAGAAAGTGCCGCGGAGGATCTCCAGCACCAGGAGTTTGAAGGCTTTGATCCAAATCAACAGTAAGAGCAAGGCAAGTGTCCTTGAAGCATATTGATCCTGTTTTAAAATAAATGTTTTGTTTGCAAAACTGCATGCTTGTGTCAATTTGATAGGAATCCTACGATAGGAAGTTGACTAGGTTTGTTTGGCCACCCTTGTCACCTGGGATATCTTGTAGAGAGTCGGGATGGACTTTTTACCTTTTTGCTTCGCTTGATTAATTGGGATAGAAAAAACAACACTACACATTTAATTAAGCATTAATAATATTCTGGTTAATGTGAACTGGTCAATATGGTATGGTAATGGGTGATCTAAGCAAGCCTGGTATGTGGATGGGTTGGATGTTATGGTGCTTTGCTTGCTTTAGATCTAAGGACCGGTTCATGCGAGAATAAGCCAGGACTACAGTGCCACCACGAGGCAAAGTATGGGTGCGGCGTAGCTGATTAATTAGGGCTTTACTAGTACTGTTTGGACCATTGTGGATGCTTGGGGAAGGGGTAGTCGGATTGGGTTTGTTGATGATTGGTGGGACTACCCTGGGATCCGAATGGCTCAAGAGGGGGCCCTTGGTTGAAGATGTGCTCTGCGGGAGACATCGCCACCGGTGAAACCTCAGTGGGGTCTAAATAGGCTAGTAATCCCTTTGTAAAAGCTATTTTGTGATCTCTTGGCCACACACCTACGGAAGTGTGAGACGGCATAATAGAGGTTTTTAGTCATCGAAAGGTGATGAAATCACGAACACGTGGGTAAAGTGGTACGAACTCTGCAGAGTGTTAAAACTATCATGATAGCCGTGCTCCCGGTTATGAGCACCTGGACAACTTCCATGATTAGAGGGTACTTGGTATTGGGATGGTATTTGGGATGGTTATGGTTTGGTAATGGTTATGGTTTGGTAATGGTTATGGTTGGTATTATGGTTATAGATTAATTTCTGGTATTGAATATGGTTATTGGCAATGGTGAAATCTGGAATTATTGATGATGGTAGCGAATTAAGATTGGTATTATGGTATTATTTATGATTATGATGGGTTTGATTTATATAAATATCATATATTGCTTTTCAAATGTTTTGATGTACTTTTCAGCACTTTGCCATTATTATTGTCGTCATTTGAATCAGCCACATGTCATACTTTCCACACTTGCTGAGTACGACATGTACTCACTCTTGCAATCCCCCCCCCCCACAGTTGCAGGTCAGGATTGGGAGTTTAATGGTGATAAAGCGGAGTTCTAGGCTGTGTCTACCGTCAGCTTTGCCTGTGGTGTTATTGGGGCTGCGCTATACCCTATTGCTTATGCTGCCTAGCTGTTTAGTTTTCTTAATTAGTTTATTTCCGCTGCATTAGTTGAACTTGTCATAACTATTCATTAGAGGTTGTATTCGAGGATAATATGGTTTGTGTAATAAAATTTGGTTAATTAATCTTGTCTTGTGGTAATTTTCTGTATACTCTTTTGTGATTGCACTCGTGTATGTGTGATGAACATCCTGGGCACACATATGCGTTAGCTTGGTTCATTTTTCGGAACCGGGCATCACAGATTGGTATCAGAGCCACAGGTTGACCGTAAGATGCAGCCTAGATAGAATGGACACTTTAGAGCACATAGGAGCACTCAGGAATCGATGTGTTTTTGCTTGGAGTGTTGTTTGCTATATATATTGCTTGCTTTTGTGCTTAATAGAGGATTTTGGGGTTCTTTAGCATTGCCATGTACACCTAGGCTAGTGTCACTAGCTGTTTAGTTTCATATCCCTTGATGCATATAGTTGGGGACGTTCTCTAATTCTTACCTATTACTTTTCTTCAGATGGTGAGGACTCGCAACCAGAGGGATGGCAATGATGAGGGGAGAACAATGGAGTGCCTCAGAACAACATTGGACAAGGATCTACTCAGGGAGCTATCAACATTGAGCAACTTTTGGCTATGCAAAACCAGCTCATGTAGACCATGATACACACTATGGGACAGCTGCAGGCTGGCAACATCAACAATCAACCCCAATGCCTCCATCGCCACCCCCGCCTCCTCATAACCAATTGGGAGAGGTTATGAGGACTAGGCCGCCGACCTTTGCTCAAGCTGCTGACCCTATGGATGCGGATGATTGGCTCAAGTCCGTGGAGAAGAAGCTAGATATTGTCCAATGCAGTGACCGGGAGAAGGTCTTGTTTGCTTCTCATCAACTAGTTGGAGCAGCTGCGGATTGGTGGGATGCTTATTGCAATGCTCATGAGAACCAAGAGAGAATTACTTGGGCCGAATTCAAGGAGAATTTCCATTTTCATTACGTGCCGGAGGGAGTTATGATCTTGAAGAGGCAAGAATTCGAGAATTTAAGGCAAGGAAGATTAAGCGTGAGTGAATATCTCAACAAGTTCACTCAACTCTCATGATATGCGCCTGAGGATGTTAGTCGGGACAGCCGGAAGCAATATTTGTTCATGAGAGGCCTCAACAACGAAATTCATATGCAATTGCTCAATTTTGACTATGCAAATTTCCAGAAGATTGTGGACAAAGCAATTGTGGTTGAGAACAAGATCCATGAGATGGAGCAAGAAATCAAGAGGAAGGCGCCATACCAAGGACAGCAACAAGGTAGTAATTTGCGCCCTCGCCTTGCACCACCCAATGCGCCCTATTACAGCTCCTCTATTCCTGCTCAACGCCCTGGACTTGCACCGCGCCCAACTCATTTTGTGCAGCAGCGCCCTGTTATGCAAGCACCTAGGCCTCCAATTCCTTATGGACCTCGTGCTAATTTTCCTGGTGCTAATGTTCAAAACCAAATTCGTCCCAATAATTCCGGTGGAGTTAAGAAGTGCTATACTTGTGGAAAAGCTGGACACTTCGCGCATCAATGTTCTAAGCCAGGCCTTGGTCAAGGAAGCAATGCACTGAGGCAAAACCCAAGACCCAATGGAGGACAGCCACAAGGGAACCATGGACAACAGAATTTTGCTCGTGTCAACGTGAACCATGTCTCTACGGAGGATGCTCAACAAGCGGATGACGTGGTCATTGGTATGTTTCTCGCCAACTCCAACCCCGCGACTATGTTATTTGATTCTGGAGCATCGCATTCATTCATTGCATCGAAGTATGTCGCCAAGTATAGTCTTCCTATCTCTCATATGAAGTTTACTCTATTGGTTAAGTATCCTGGAGGAGAGATGAGGACAAATATAGTATGTCCAAAAGTAAGCCTTAGAATAAGGGGGTAGACTTCTCCGCCAACCTCATTGTTTTGGATTCTCAAGGATTGGACATTATACTTGGTATGGACTGGTTGAGGAAGTACAATGGAGTTATTGAGTGTGCCACGAAGACGGTGAAGTTGACCAATGAGGAAGGGATCACCGTAGAATTTGAAGCATCTCAAACCGCACCGAAGCAATTGGAGTTGAATCATATGGACGGTGTCGCAGTTGAGGAGATTCCGGTGGTGTGTGAATTTTTGGATGTTTTTTCGGACGAGTTGCCAGGTATGCCACTTGATCGAGACATTGAGTTTGTTATTGATTTAATACCTGGAACTGCACCTATAGCTAAGAGGACGTATAGGATGCCTCCTTTGGAATTAGCGGAGCTCAAGAAGCAAATTCAAGAGCAATTAGAGAAGGGTTTTATTCGCCCTAGCTCTTCGCCTTGGGGAGCGCCCGTTCTATTTGTGGACAAGAAGGATGGATCCCAAAGGATGTGTGTGGATTACCGAGCTCTCAACAAGGTAACAATCAAGAACAAGTACACCTTTCCACGCATAGAAGACTTGTTTGATCAGATGAAGGGTGCTTGTGTCTTCTCTAAGATTGATTTGAGGTCGGGATACTTTCAAATGAAGATTAGACCATCAGACATACCCAAGACAGCTTTTAGAACACAGTATGGATCTTATGAGTACACCGTGATGTCATTTGGATTGACAAATGCGCCTGCCTACTTTATGTACCTCATGAATAAGGTCTTCATTGAGTACTTGGATAAGTTCGTTGTGGTGTTTATTGATGACATTATGATCTACTCGAAGGACGAGAAAGAACATGAGGAACACTTGAGACTTACGCTACAGAAATTGAGGGAGCATCAATTCTATGCCAAGTTCAACAAGTGTCAGTTTTGGTTGAATGAGGTGCCATTTTTGGGTCATATAATCTCACGAGGAGGAGTATCGATTGACCCCAGAAAAGTGAGAGACGTGTTGAAGTGGGAGCCCCCGCAAAATGTAAAGGAGATCAGGAGTTTTATTGGGATGGCTAGATATTACCGTCGGTTCATCAAGGACTTTTCCAAGATAGCCAAGCCTATGACGGAGTTGCTAATGAAGGGAAAGGTGTTCCAATGGACTCAAGCTTGTCAAGAGAGTTTTGAGGAGTTGAAGAAGAGGTTGACAACAGCCCCAGCTTTGGTATTGCCGGACGTGAGCAAGAGTTTTGATATTTATTGCGACGCATCGAGACAAGGGCTTGGATGTGTATTGATGCAAGAAGGTCAAGTGGTCGCCTATGCATCAAGACAATTGAAGAAACATGAGCAGAATTACCCCATGCACGATTTGGAACTCGCGGCCGTGGTACACGCATTGAAGATTTGGAGGCACTATATTCTTGGACATAGGTGTGAAATTTATACGGATCATAAGAGTTTGAAGTATATTTTCACACAAATGGATCTGAACTTGAGGCAACGAAGATGGTTGAAGCTCATCAAAGATTATGATTTGGGGATCAACTATCACTCGGGAAAGGCCAATGTAGTGGCCGATGCTTTGAGTAGAAAGGGAGTAAGTCATCAACTCACAGTTCGGGAGTTACCATCCGAGTTATGTAAGGAGTTTGAAAGGTTGAACCTCGGATTTGTAAATGATATGGAGATGATGGAGTTAAACCCAACCTTGGAGCAAGAAATTCGAGAGGTACAAACCGTAGATGAAGAGATCAAGGAAATCAAGGAAAGTATCGAGGAAGGGAGAGAATTCAGATTTGATGAAGACGAACATGGTACCTTATGGCTTGGAAAGAGAATCGTTGTGCCTAATGTAAAGCATATTCGGGAGACAATATTAAAGGAGGCACATGACTCGCCTTACTCAATTCACCCTGGTTGTACAAAGATGTACAAGGACCTGAAGACTTGCTATTGGTGGGATAGCATGAAGAAGGACATAGCTGAATACGTAGCATTGTGTGATGTGTGCCAACAAGTCAAGGCGGAACATCAAAGACCAGCCGGATTATTACAACCGTTGAAGATTCTGGAATGGAAGTGGGAAGAAATTGGAATGGACTTCATAGTTGGGTTACCACGTACTCAGTCCGGGTATGACTCAATTTGGGTAATTGTGGATCGCTTAACCAAGTCAGCTTATTTTGTCCCTGTGAAGACCAAATATACATCTGCACGATTTGCCAAAATATACATGGAGCATATTGTGTGTCGACATGGAGTACCTAAGAAGATAGTCTCGGATAGGGGTTCTCAATTTACCTCCAAGTTTTGGCAAAAATTGCATGAAGCTTTGGGAACGAGGTTGAATTTTAGTTCAGCATATCATCCTCAAACGGATGGACAAACCGAGAGGACCAATCAGATTTTGGAGGACATGTTAAGAGCTTGTGCCTTAAAGCATGGGAAGAGTTGGGACAAAAGCTTGCCATACGCGGAATTTTCATACAACAATAGTTACCAAGCAAGTTTGAAGATGTCACCATATGAAGCGCTTTATGGAAGGAAGTGTAGGACACCTTTATTCTGGAATGAGGCAGGAGAAACTCAAGTATTTGGTCCGGATGTGTTGCAAGAAGCCGAAAAGCAAGTCCAAATAATTCGTGAAAACTTGAGGGCTTCCCAATCAAGGCAAAAGGCTATGCGGATAATAGAAGAAGGAAATTAGCCTTTGAAGTGGGAGATTTTGTTTACCTCAAGGTGTCACCAATGAGGGGTCATAAGAGGTTTAACATAAGGGGCAAGCTCGCACCTCGCTATATTGGACCGTTTAAGATTTGGTACAAAAGAGGAGAAGTAGTGTATCAGTTGGAGATGCCAGCTCATCTTTCGGATGTCCATGATGTCTTTCATGTTTCCCAGCTCAAGAAGTGCTTGAGAGTACCGGAGGAACAAGTGCCAATGGAAGAATTGGAATTAGAGGAAGATTTGACTTATGCCGAGCAACCGGTCAAAATCTTGGAAACCAAGGAGAGAGTCACAAGGAACAAGGTCATTAGATGGTGTAAAGTTCAATGGAAGCACCACACAGAAAAAGAAGCAACTTGGGAGCTAGAAGATGATCTCAAGAAGGACTTTCCCTATCTCTTCTCTTCCGCGTCGAATCTCGAGGGCGAGATTCATTTTAAGGGGGGTAGGTTTGTAACACCCTCATTTTCATGCATCATGCCCTACATACACTCATATACATGTTTAACATTAACCCACAACAAGAGGAACGAGTTTAAAATTGATTCGGAGCATTTAAAATTGATTTGGAACAAAACTGCACTTAAAATGCAGGAAAGTGCGGACTAGTCCTATTTTGCTGAGGACTAGTACGATTTCTCTCTGACTAAAAACGGACTTGTCTGTTTTTGCTGCGGATTAGTCCGATTTTGGCCCCTGGAAACTTTCGGACTAGTCCGATATTCCAAGAATCCTTGATAAATTGCTAAGTCCTTGGACTTTTCCGGACTAATCCGGTGTTCCAGCGCACTTGTCCGTTTTCCTCTCTGTTCAAAGTCGAACTTGTCCGATGTTTGGCCAGACTTGTTTGATTTTCTCTCAGGACGACTTCTGACTAGTCCGGTCCTTTCTGGACTTGTCCGATATTTCGCGACTCCGAGTTGATCTTTTTTTTTACGACTTGTTTCTTGGGTTTCACGTTAAGTGGGCCTAGGGACGTCATGCCCAAATCTTTTAGAGCCCATGAGGGACTCTAAACCGGCCTCTACTCATCCCAAAACTCGAAATCCATCTAACCCTAGCCTCCACCTCCTTATAAACAGCCCCACCCCTTGGATTGACATCTATTTGCCACTTTTCCACCCACCCAAACCCTAGTTCGTGGGGAGCCACCATCAAGGAGGGAGGAGAAGATCCCAAGCAATAAGAAGAAGAGGAGGAAACGAAAGAGGATCAAGATCTCCACCAAGTTCCGTCCTTCACCACCAATTCATCTCCAAGTTCATCACCAACCCTAGATCACCAAGATCCAAGTGTTACCTCCAAGTTTCTTGATTCATTGGAGTTCTAAACACCTGGTATACCTTCTATTCTCTTTTCCTTACGTGAATTCAACCCCTAATCAACAAATTCACGTCGATCTAGAAAACCCTAATCTGCTGATCTCGTAGAGTGCGGACTTGTCCGGTCCCTAGCGGACTAGTCCGATCTTTCTGGTTAAACTGTGTTGAATTAATTCTAAAATTTGATCTAATCGAATCCAAACCTGTATAAACTTGTTAAAAGCTATTAGAACTAGTTAGTTATCATTAAAAGCAATCTAGTAACAAGTTCTACCTTGCATTTGCATCAATCATGCATGTCATGTCATATTGAGTAATATTTGTGCACTCTTTGATTGTGTTTCTTGTGTTGTATGTTTATTGTGTGGTTAGACGGACTTGCGCTAGAAAGTGCCGCAGAGGATCTCCAGCACCAAGAGTTTGAAGGCTTTGATCCTAATCAACAGCAAGAGCAAGGAAAGTGTCCTTGAAGCATATTGATCCTGTTTTAAAATAAATGTTTTGTTTGCAAAACTGCATGCTTGTGTCAATTTGATGGGAATCCTACGATAGGAAGTTGACTAGCTTTGTTTGGCCACCCTTGTCACCTGGGATATCTTGTAGAGAGTCGGGATGGACTTTTTACCTTTTTGCTTCGCTTGATTAATTGGGATGGAAAAAACAACACTACACATTTAATTAAGCATTAATGATATTCTGGTTAATGTGAACTGGTCAATACGGTATGGTAATGGGTGATCTAAGCAAGCCTGGTATGTGGATGGGTTGGATGTTATGGTAGTTTGCTTGCTTTAGATCTAAGGACCGGTTCATGCGAGAATAAGCCAGGACTACAGTGCCACCACGAGGCCAAGTATGGGTGTGGCGTAGCTGATTAATTAGGGCTTTGCTATTACTGTTTGGACCATTGTGGATGCTCGGGGAAGGGGTAGTCGGATTGGGTTTGTTGATGATTGGTGGGACTACCCTGGGATCCGAATGGCTCAAGAGGGCGCCCTTGGTTGAAGATGTGCTCTGCGGGAGACATCGCCACTGGTGAAACCTCAGTGGGGTCTAAATAGGCTAGTAATCCCTTTGTAAAAGCTATTTTGTGATCTCTTGGCCACACACCTACGGAAGTGTGAGACGGCATAATAGAGGTTTTTAGTCATCAAAAGGTGATGAAATCACGAACACGTGGGTAAAGTGGTACGAACTCTGCAGAGTGTTAAAACTATCATGATAGTCGTGCTCCCGGTTATGAGCACCTGGACAACTTCCATGATTAGAGGGTACTCGGTATTGGGATGGTATTTGGGATGGTTATGGTTTGGTAATGGTTATGGTTGGTATTATGGTTATGGATTAATTTCTGGTATTGAATATGGTTATTGGCAATGGTGAAATCTGGAATTATTGATGATGGTAGCGAATTAAGATTGGTATTATGGTATTATTTATGATTATGATGGGTTTGATTCATATAAATATAATATATTGTTTTTCAAATGTTTTAATGTACTTTTCAGCACTTTGCCATTATTATTGTCGTCATTTGAATCAGCCACATGTCATACTTTCCACACTTGCTGAGTACGACATGTACTCACTCTTGCAATCCCCCCCACAGTTGCAGGTCACGATTGGGAGTTTAATGTTGATAAAGCGGAGTTCTAGGTCGTGTCTACCGTCAGCTTTGCATGTGGTGTTATTGGGGCTGCGCTATACCCTATTGCTTATGTTGCCTAGCTGTTTAGTTTGCTTAATTAGTTTATTTCCGCTGCATTAGTTGAACTTGTCATAAATATTCATTAGAGGTTGTATTCGAGGATAATATGGTTTGTGTAATAAAATTTGGTTAATTAATCTTGTCTTGTGGTAATTTTCTGTATACTCTTTTGTGATTGCACTCGTGTATGTGTGATGAACATCCTGGGCACACATATGCGTTAGCTTGGTTCATTTTTTGGAACCGGGCATCACAGTAGAGGATACTTGTTGTTGATAGTTACTGTGTTGAGAGCACGGTAATCCACACACAACCTCTGTATGCCATCCTTCTTGGGCACAAATATCACTGGAGCTCCCCAAGGTGAGGAACTAGGACGAATGTATCCTTTTTCTAACAACTCATTGATATGATCCTTCAACTCTGCCAACTGTTTAGCATCCATCCTTTATGGTTGCTTGTAAATTGGAGCTGTTCCAGGCACTAATTCAATGATGAATTCAATTTCTCTGTGAGGGGGCATACCCGGTAGTTCCTCTGGAAACACATCCAGAAAGTTACAGACAACTTTAATATCTTGTACTCCCTCAACTTGATTGAGTCATATTTTCTGAACTGGTGCTTGATCAAGACGAAACTCCACGTCTGTGCCATCTGTATGAGTTAAGCATACTGTTCTGGTGGCACAGTGGATCACTCCTTTGTACTTGGTTAACCAATCCATTACCAGAATAATGTCTATTCCTTATGATTCCAGCACTATAAGGTTTGCAAAGAATGCTACCCCCCTAATGTTTATGCTTACATTAGGGCATACTTGCCTTGTCAGCATCTCTCCTCCAGGAGAGTTGACTACTAATACTTGGATCATTAATGTAACAATCATTCCATGTCTTCTTATGAATTCTTTTGCTATGAATGAATGTGTTGCACCAGAGTCAAATAATATTGTAGAAGGATGGGAATCAACAGGGAACATACCGATCACCACATCTGATGCGTCTTGGGCTTCCTCCAAAATAACATGATTAACCCTTCCTCTGGATTGGTTCTGCTGCGATGGTTTCTTTGGGCAGTTGTTGGAGTAGTGTCCCTTGTCACCACATATGTAGCAAGCTCTCTGAGCACTGGTGTCTTGAGCTTTGTTTCTTTGTTGATTCTGTTGTGGTTTCCCAATTGGTCGAGGATTTGAAGACATAGGGCGTTGTTGATACATTTGAGGGCGTTGTGGTTGCATCTGCTGGTACTGAGGGCGAGCATACTGCGCTTGAGGTCTGAATGAAGAGTTATTGGTGTATCGTTGACCTTGACTATTACCCATGGGACGACTCATGTGTCCCGACTGCTGTGGGTTGAAGCGAGGACGATTGTTGCTTGAAGATTTTCCGATCATCATCTTCCGTTTGCGGTCTTCTCCCTCACATTCTTTCTTATTTCTTTCCATCGTAAAAGCTTTGTCCACCAGATGTTGAAAGCTGGCATAGTCACTGGAAGACATCGTCAACTGTATCTCTTTGTCTAGTCCCTCCTTGAAACAAAATTGCTTCTTAGCATCAGTGTTAACATCTCCTGGGGCGTACCGAGATAGTTGTGTAAACTTGTTCAAATACCCCCGTATGTTCATGTTCCCTTGCTTCAGTGCTAGGAACTCTAGGCGCTTGGCTTGAATCTCCCCTTCAGGTACATGATGATTGCGGAAGTTTTCTCTGAACTCCTCCCATGTGATGTTGTCTGGATTGTCATGGGCTGCAGTGAAAGCGGTCCACCAATCAGCTGTAGGTCCATGGAGTTGGTGTGATGCCAATAGTACCCTTTCTCTTCCTTCGCATTGAACAATCCTCAATCCATAGGCTCCACAGCGTTGGAAAAGTGTGGAGGTGGAGTGTTCATGAAGTCTCTTAAGCACGATCTCGGAGATGGGGGTGGTGGTAGTGGAGGGGGTGGTGGTGCTTGTTGAGCCTGTTGCATGTTGTTCACAATTTGTGTCAAATTTTGCATCATCTGCAGCTGCATTGCCATCATCTATTGCATTTGGTTTGCAGCTGGTGCTCCACGGGCACCTCTTCCATTCCATTGAGGTAACGAAACTTCATTGTTTTGATTGGGTAGTGCACCATGTCCACGTCCTCTTCCTCTTCCTACCATCTGAGGTTGGGGTGTTGTTATAGAATAAGAAGATGAGAGAGAAACTATGCTATACGACCTTCCCACTATATGCATCAATAAGGAATATGAGCAACAAAAGTCATTTCATTAAGCAAACTCAAACATGGATAAACAAGTTCTCAAAGCAAATCATACAACTCAAAATTACATAGATACGTCACTAAATCGCTCTTATTACAAATGATGGGTAAATGTCTTGATCTTGAGTCGTAGGGATAGGTCGAAGTCTACTCTCGCTCCTCGGGATCCTCCTCCTCAGGGTCCTCATCTGGGTCTTCATCATCATCTCCATCATACCCAGAGTTGCTTCCACGGGACTCGTCTCCATGCGGAGGAGAGTTGGCAGGCTGCTGTGGCACAGAAGGCTCCTCTAAAGATGGCTCCTCTTATGAAGTCTGGTCCAGTGAATTAGTATCGCCTCGACCGACACGGCAGTAAGGGGAGTCCGGTATCCATGTGAAGGTGTCAAAAGCATAGCCATCTGGGTCCTCGTTGGTGATCTGATGATATCTCCTCACCAACCTCTCATAGTGCGCGACGAGGTCACAAACATCCTGTATCTCCTACTGAGCCTTGTGGAGTCGGATGCTGAGGTGCTCCACATCATGAATCACCTAGTGAGTTTGTGGAAGGTCCAGGGGTCCCTCCATGAACATAGTGACAAAGTTGCCAGTACCACTTGGACGCTGGGGTGTGTAGGTGTGCACGGTGTTCCTTAGCTGGTACCGGTAGGAGTGACTCCAGAAAGTGATGGCCTCCCAATGACATGTTGTTCAGCATGACGATGGTAGCTCCTCAAAGCAGATGTACGGTGCACCTTGAGTAGCTCATCTCCATAGTAGACGAACAACTTGCATGACCACTCTAGCCTGTAAGGGCAATGCATCCCGATTGAGTGATAGGTGAGTGACAGACTCTTGTGCGTGTAGCCCGCATCACGTAATATAGCTCGAAGTCGAAGTCGTAGTCGTCCTGTAGCTCTTCCATCAGTACGAATCACCACGGCACGTCGGGGGTCGTTGAGTGGGGTGCGGCGGGCGGCAATCCTATGGTTTGGTACGTAACCTCTAGTGGACATGCGGGCGGTTCTCCTGACGTTGGCCATCTACAATTTTGAAACAGAAGAGTGTCAGTAATAAAACAAATTAAGGAGTAAGTGAAACAAGTACAAGGTAAAGAATACAAAGAAATTTTCACAATTAATAATATTTAAAAATAGTAAAGTCCTTAAATCGTCCTTTTCTTTCTAGGCTTGCATCCTACGGGCAACATGGCTCTGATACCACTTTGTCACACCTGGTAACAACAAGAAAACCAGATGCTTTCCACATGTATGTCAGGATCAGTTCAACTCATACATGTGTAGACGAGAGTGAAATACCATAAATAATGCCATGTTCGATTACATAACCTTATTACATAAATGACCTTCCAGGTCTAAAAGAAAATTACATAAGCAGCGAAAAAATAAGTAAAAGGGCTCCAAGCACAGGCATTGCACGAGGGAGCGCCAGCCTAGAACATCTCACCGGGATCTCCGTAGAAGTCCTAGTTCTCCACCTCTTTGTCTTCGTAGACTGGGGGGGAATATGCAACTAACAAGTTTGAGTACCAACGGTACTCGCAAGTTGGGAAGTTATGACATGTGGCTCATAACAAGGAAGGCAAATAATAGGTAAAGCACTATAGCAATTATAACTTACTCTTAGTGTTGTTAAGAACCTACATCTAGGTGAAATTCCCAACCAACATCCCAAAATAACCAGGTAAGAACAAGCCCAAACCATCCAATATGTAATCATGTGCTAATTATGAATTTGGTTCCAAGCCGCTTGTGTCCGTGAGCACGGTTGTCTAGACACTTTGACAAGACTCTGCAAAGTGTGTATCCTTTACCCACAGTTCGTGATTTCATCCCCTGTTGCCAGGTGGACTTAGGTAAACCTCCCTGATACCCGTGGTAGCTAACCACATTACACACTTCCATAGGTGTTCGGCCAGGAGATCACTACGAGGTGTTTCCGATGGTTCTCCCAACTTGCAATGGGTACTCTAAGGTTTCACCGCTCCGTCACCTGGAGTCTATTTTCCCTCCGCCAGGAGAAGCCCCCTCTTGAGCCATGCGGATCCCAAGGCAGGATTCTGAACCCATTCCCCGCCCGTTCAATTACCTATGCTACATCGGGAGAGACAAAATTACTAAATCAAGTTGTCCCATATACAATTTTGTGGTGATACTAAAAGTCTTAGCAACTTCTTCCATAAATCGGTCCTTAGAATTCGATAGGTGTCAAACCCCAAACCAAGGTCTTGTGCACGCATGCACCAATACATACAAAACCCCCTATCAGATTCCTATCTACTAAATTCATATTTGCCATCAATTTATGAATCATAATACATCAAATATAACTTGTAGACAAGTAGATCATATTTCAATTAAGCATGGCTAAGCGTACACTATTTAATAGTAAAACACCCAAACCAAGCGACAAGGAATACTGGGGAATAACTACGGAAACATAGCATAGGATTCATATTTTAAATTAGCATGCATCTAACTAAAACTTAACAAAAAGGGGTGCAAGATGGTCAAGGAACTTGCCTCCAAATTGAGCCTTGTGGTCGACGGAAATTGTTGCTCTTGAAGATTAAATGTCGGTTCTAGCTCCGACTCTAGTTTTACGGTGATGCATGAAATAATAACATACAATAAGAACACATAGAATGCAACATTTCAAATAAACATAAATTCCTACGCAAAAGTGATTTTATGGTTAATTTAAATTATAGGCATAAACCAATTATTGAGAATTTAGAGTTAAATAAAATATATTGAGTAAAACATATTTTTAACAATTTTTATACCATTTTTATATTTATTATAAATCTATTATTATTTTGTAGAAATTTTTCTCCTTCAAAATATGCTTAAAATAGATTTATAACATAAAATGTACATTTTACAATTTTTACACTATTTTTAATAATTATTTCTATGTGCAAATTAATTTTTATGAATTAAATATACTTAAGAAGTATTTTATGATTAGTTCAGCAATTGAAATGAATTAATAAAAATATTACAGAAATGAAAATAAATTAAAAACATATATAAATCTGTTTTTATAATTATTTTATATAAATTAAAGATTTTATTTAATTACTAGAACTATCAGGGGCTTCTCTGTAAAAACAAAACTGATCCAGAGGCTAAAAATATATTTCTACAAAGTCCAGGGATCATTTTACAATTTTCCAGAATTTATTTGCTATTTTATAGTATTCCAGAGGCTTTAAAACACTTTTTATTTAATTATCCAGTAATTTCCTAATTTTCAAAAAGTTCAGGGTTGATTTTATAAGTTTTTGGACCTATTTGTAAACTATTTAAAAAGCTCAGCGGGTTATCTGCTAATATACCAACGGTTATGGGTATTTGAATGTGGGCCATAGGATTTAAAATGGACGGTCCAGATTTAAAAGGCCGAAAGGGTACGGGTGGATCTAATCTTGGTTGTTGAAACAAAATGGACGACGGGCAATGAGCCATGTCGCCCCGAACGACGGGAGCGGCAGCGCTGGGTGGCGATGCATGGCGGCGGCGCGCACGCGGCGGCGATCTCGCCGGCGCGACCGTACACGCGATATAGTGGCTAAAGATCAAAACTAAATGATGCAAAAAGTAAAGGGGTGCACGGGGATCTCATCGAGGGTTGTCAGAGAAGGGGCATAAGGTGGCCGGCGACGCTGAGAGGCGGCGGTGCTCGTCGACGCTCGACGAAGTCTGTGACGCAGAGCCTTTTTCCACTGACGAGGATGTCCGGCAAGCTCCTGGGGACACGGCGAAAGAGTTAGGGAAGGTTTCAAGGGGAGGCAGTGGTTGAATCGACGGGAACAGCAGCGCCATTCCCAAGCTCGTTGGTGCTAGGGTTTCGGGGTGTCGGGGTGAAGAAATCCGAGGGGAATCAGCCGGTATTTATAGGGGTTCCGGGAGAGAAACGTATGCCTCCATCATTGGCCACTTTCCCACGCTTGATTGAGATGATACGACCGACATTGAATCGGGTGAGTGGGCGGCGGTGATGGCGCGTGCGTTACTGCACGCGCGAAGCGGCGGGGACGAAGGACCTGACAGGCGGGGCTGGCTGGCAGCAGAAGGAGAGAGGTGGTGCGGGCACGGGTGGAGCGGGCCGGCGTGGGGAAGGTAGGGGAGTTGGGCCAGGGCGGGGGATTCGGCCCAGGGTGGGTTTTCTCTTTTTCTTTTCTTTTTCTTTTTCTTTTCTGTTTTGTTTATTTTCTCCTTTATGATTGAATTTGTAAACTGATTCTCTAGCGAATTTAAATTTCAAAAATTTCACACAATCATTCAAACATGATGCAATTGCCTTATATGAATTTTATTCCAAAAAAAATATTTTTATCTCTTGTAAAAGAATTCATTTTACATTTTTTTGCCTTAAAAAATAGTGGGTGTTACACTAGATGACTTGTGTGCCCCAGTCTCCACGGAAGAAATTGACATGGCTATGGAGGAAATGCCAGGAGATAAGGCACCGAGACCCGATGGATTCAACACAAAGTTCTACAAACACTGTTGGCACATCATCAAAGAAGACATATATGCCTTATGCTCGGACTTTTATAACAACACGATCAGCTTGAAACCACTGAATAGCTCATTCATCACACTGCTACCGAAGGTGGGTAACCCAAGCACAGTCAATGATTACAGACCGATCTCATTACTAAACTCCACTTTGAAGCTTATCACCAAATTCTCTCTCTTCGGTTACAAAAAAGTGATCACACAGCTAATTCATGAGAATCACTATGGGTTCATAAGGAAGAGAACAATTCAAGACTGCATGGCTTGGGCATATGAATACCTCTACCAATGCAACAGATCAAAAAGAGGCATAGTGGTTCTGAAACTAGATTTCAAAAAAGCATTTGACAAAATTGAGCAGGGCTCCATATTACTGATGCTGCGGGTAATGGGATTTCCTGAACAATGGCTGAATGGACGGACGACATTCTATCCACTGTTGAATCTGCAGTGCTGCTTAATGGGGTCCCGGGAAATACATTCCAATGTAAAAGAGGAGTAAGACAGGGTGATCCTCTTTCCCCACTACTCTTTCTGCTGGCAGCAGAACTACTACAACTAGCAATCAACAAAGCAGCGACTATGGGGTTATTGTCCATTCCAATCCAGCAACCAGAGGATATGAAGTTCCCAGTGGTCCAATATGTAGATGATACGATTATGGTACTCAAAGCTTCACAGAGGGAATTGTTCTTCTTGAAGAACCTACTTCATGCACTGGGACAATCATAGGGCTTACGGTAAATTGGGGAAAATCTTCCGTCATGCCGCTGAATCTTACAAATGAAGAAGCAGACAATATGGCAGGCACATTGGGGTGCAAACTAGGAATTTTTTCACATACTTGGGGCTACCTATGGGGCTAGCTAGACCAAAGGCGGAAGACTTCGCTCAGATAATATCAAAGGTGGAAAGAAAGTTAACAACAACGGCAACCTGGCTCTCCATGGCAGGAAGGTGCACACTGGTAAATAGTGGCATCTCATCAATTCCCATTTATGCGATGCGCACCATCAAACTCAAAGGTTCGATGATTGAAGCACTGGACAGGTCACGAAAACTCTGTTTGTGGAGAGGCGCTGAGATAACCGGAAAAGGAAAGCCGTTGGTTGCCTGGACCAATGTAATGGCACCATTGGAAAAAGGTGGACAAGGTATAAAGAGCTTGAAACTAATGAACAGGGCTCTTCTCGGGAAATTCATATTCAAACTATACAACAGACATGACACTCCATGGGTGCGTCTGGTGCGGCATGCATACTACAGGAATGGCTCTCCTCATGTGGTTCATGGAAAAGGCTTGTTGTGGCTAAAGGATGTGCTAAGCCAGTGGGACGCCTTCAGGAAAATTGCATCAACCTGGGTGGGGGTTGGTGACACTATATCATTATGGAATGACGAATGGGAGGGACAGTTATTTAAAAGAGACTTTGCAAGACTATTTACATTCGCCAAGAAGAAGAACATTTCCTTCGTGAATTCAGTGCTCAACCTGAAGTGCTGCAACACTTCTTCACTCCGTTATCACAAGAAGCTTCGGTAGAGCTGGATACACTAAAAAATATCATGGAACAGGTAATCAACAGGGCTCTACCCAGGGATTTATGGTTGGATGCAAATGGAAACGAACTTTATTGCTCCAAGAAGGGTTACATGAGGAACTTCGACCACATCAACCCGCCCCGGCCATTTCAGTGGATATGGAAATCCAGGGCGCTGAAGAAAATCAAAATTTTCACCTGGCTGCTTTTTCGAGACCGGCTGAACACAAGGAATATCTTAAAACGCAAAAACATGACCATCGAGGGGGATGACTACTCTTGTGTCCTTTGCAATACGAACACAGAAGAGTTTACTTATCATTTATTCTTTACCTGCTCCTTCAACGAGTCCTGCTGGAATATCATTGGGATCCATTGGGACCATGAGTTGTACTTCTTCGACACCATAGCAAAAGCAAAGCAGGAGTGGAAAAAACATTGTTTCATAGAAGTGTTTGCAACAGCCTCTTGGGAAATTTGGAAACAGAGAAATGCAAAAATATTTCGAGCAGCGCAGCTGACAGCACAAGCATGGAAATAATGTTTCAAAACATCATTGGCTACCCAGATTTCTCGCTTCAAGGCCCATGACAGAGCTCCAACAGAGGATTGGATAGAAAGTTTGTAGTTTGGTCTCCCACCTAGGGACGCCAGGCACGCAATTGTATCCTAACTCAAGTGGCTAACACTTCAAGTGACACTTGTTTGATCAATATATGTATTGTAGGGGTTTTCCCCTGCAGTTTGTGTTAAAAAAACATAATAACATACTATACAGAGATATATCAACATAACAAGATATTAACAAAGGCATATCAACATAATAACAGACTAACAGAGGCATACCAATATATTAACATTTTATACAGAGACATACCAACATAAGAACAGACTATAAAGAGGCATATAAACATATTAACAGTCTATAAAGAAGCATATCAACATAATAAGAGACTAACATAGGCATATCAACATAATAATAGGCTAACAGAGACATATCAACATCATGACAGTCTTACAGAGGCATATTAATATAATAAGAGACTAACAGAGGCATATCAACATACTAAGAGATTAACAGAGGCATATGAATATAATAACAATCTATATAGAGAAATATCAACTTAAGAGACTAACTGAGACTTATCAACATAATAACAGACTAACATAGGCGTATCAACATAAGAACAAACTATACAAAGGCATTAGATCATAACAATTAATAAGTAACATAGATACTCAATTGAAAATGATCATAATAAAAATAGAGATGCATATTACAACATCACAATTCACAAATCACAACTATACAGAGGCATATCACCCTTCGCCTTTCTATTGGTGCTGCTAGTCGTTGGGCCATCATCCACAGTGGGTGTCGCAGGCACCAGCTTCGAAGGTGATGAACCGGTTGTCACCCCCCCCCCCCCCACCTACAACTCCAAGTAGATTCTCGACATCGATGCTAATGTCATCACAGTCATCTCCAAGCAGACCCATCAGGAGCAGGTCTACGTTGATGGAGGTGTCCACCGGATCTGAAGAGGACAAGCGCTTTGCGGCCATGATATGCGCTGCACGGGAGGGGACACTATCAACAGTTTGGGCCTTCGACAGATCCAACGAGGGGAAGGGAAGGGGAAGGCTGGAAGGGGAGGCCCCATCAAGGACCGTCGATCGCTCTGATTAGAGGTGGCTCAAAGGCGAGGGCCTTCGATCGCTCCAGCGAATGAAGGCCGAAGGGGAGGCCCGAGTCGTCGATGGCACTCAACAGATCTAGATGGGGGGAGGTCGGGAGAGGAGGTCCGACGGCAGATCCAGTGAGCTGGTGAGGGGAGGCTCGGATCCAGGCAAAGGAAGGGAGGGAGAGGTGGTGGTGTGCAGCAGCGAGTCGAGGCCTCGAGGAGGAGGTGGTGGCGGCAAGGCGCGGGGGAGCCGAGGAGGAGGTGGAGGCAGCGAGGAGGCAAATGGAGACTAGGTTTCGAGAGGGAGCACCCACACACGCCGGCTTATATAGCCAGGAGGGCTGCGCTGGGCCGTGGCGTGACGAGCCTGCCAGCGACGGGTTGACCATGCCGACAACCGGGCCTGTCGAGCCTATCATACGAGCCGTGATGTGCCTGCCCAATGGGTTGGAGATGGAGCTTAGGCACGACCTGTAATGGGCTTCAGGTCAGCCCGACCCGATCCGTCTTTGTGCCGGGCTGTGCTCGTGTTGGGCTGGAAATGTTGTGTTTCGGACTGTCCCGAATAGTGTGACCCGTTTGGACACCTCTGGGCTAGCATAGGTTGTCAAAGTTCAGTATCTGCTGAACTGGGGACTGGGCCTTAGCTGCAGGAAGGTTTGATGTAAACGTTTCTTTTCCACTTTTACTGGAAGGACTGAAATGCAATCCATCATATAGTGCAATCGGGCAGGCATATGATTTCTATCCAACTGTTGCTGCATTTCTTCACATAAACCCTCGCATCTGACAACATAAATACTACTGTGAGGTGAAAGGATTTAAGTGAAAAAATATAGCGACCCTTGGATGGAAATCATGTGGCTCAAGAGAGTTTTTACATGATTTCACCATATGACCGGTTGCACTCTAGTGCACCAGATAACTGGTTTTGAAAAAAAAAAATCAGACCACGCCTGCCCAATCTCCCTGGTAACAGCATCAGATTCAGAGGATTTTGATGACTTCTTCACGGTCGCAATTTCATGACCATATGTAGTTGCAGGGTTGATCATATGTTCGTTCATGTTGTTATGGTATCAGTGAATATTTGTGCATATGAACTGATACTACAGGCATATTTGTTTCCGCTTATAATCAGCTATCAATAAAAATAAGCAAAAATCTCACAGAAATGTTTTGCTTCAATCTTACTTATTTCCTAAGCCACTTTTCTCATAAGCCCAAAAATAACTAGGAACTCGGTTCCTCGGATCGTAACCCAAGAGTCGTTACGAGTAATCGAGCTCATTTTTACTCCACTACCCTCTAGGATGTGTCGCCTGCTTACATCACTACCTTCCGCTCCCACCTGGCGGCCTGTACACACCGGTCCCCATCGTCGGCCGCACTATCACCAGCACTGATGCCCTCTAGATGAGCGAGCCACCGCCGTCCTGGCACCGCCGCCGTTCACCTCAGGCGAGACGCCGCATTCCCTCTAGGCCCCCGCACCCTCCATCATATGCTCAGACGCCACCATCGTTCGTGCAATTTGGTTGCGGTTTGGGTCAGATATCTCGGGGGCAAATCGCTGCTAGGACATGAGTGAACAATTCTAGGATGATCTCCTATGAAATCCGTCACTTGAGCACCACGGATTTGAAGTTTTCCCAAAACCAAGCTTTTGTATAGGGCATTCGGTGTGCTTCAAAATCCGCAATGAATACTTGAGTTTTTTTAGATCTTTTTCATGTCTATTAGCTCCTGAGGAGTTGCATCTATGGCTCAAGTTTCATTTCAATCCCTGGAGTATTGAGGGAAGATTTCTTGTTTGAAGTTTGGCTTCCCATTTCTTGTTCCGGTGTTTGCGCACGGGACAGTCAGACCGTCCGAACGGGAAATGAATTCTCTGTATCCCGTATCCAGTGCTACTGCTGTGCATTCCCACATTTATTGGCGACGTCTGGCACAGCACCAATCTTAAAGAAAGGTCGTTAATCAGCTGTTTTTTTTTTCGGGGAGAAGTCGTGTCGCTCCGCTCTGCCGATCGGCTCCGTCATCCGCTGGGAAACGAGCTGGCCCGATCGATGGAGTCCGGACTTCAGTTAAGTCATCACCAAATTGATAAAAAAATACCACCGGTACCAGACGTCGATCTCGGAACTTCAAGGACTGAACTCAGGGTCACCAGCTGACCAGGAAACACATAATCTACGAGGATAGGAAAGAAATTAAATAACAATTCAGTAGAAAACAGACACCAGAAGAATGTTCTTTCATCTAGTCACTTGTTCCTCTCATCATCACGAAAAGAAGTTCAGAATTGAATCAGACAATACCAGTAACGATTGGAAACAATTTAGATTTGTAAAAAATAAAGAATGAGTGTACAAACTGTAGTTCTTAGAAATGAGTGCATGAAATGATTACCACATCAAATAGGTAACATAAAGAACAATCTATGGTAACAATAGAATTAATATTAACTCAGTAACCTGTTGATACACATAATTGTTTTTTTAATAGTACTCTATTCCCCGAATATAGTATCATGTGTCGGTTCGTCAAAATGTAATTGGCGTGCAATTCTGCTATCTTGATGACGATCAAGAACAACACTTGAATATCTTTCTTGTGGCACATTAAGCAATATATTGGGAGGGATAAGTGGTACCACCATATTGGCAATTATCTCCAATTGTCAGTCCTTCTCCTACAAATTGGACACATAAGAAATATTCAAGTTATTTGTATGTATTCAAACAATTTAAAAATGATGTCATGAAAAACTTACCACTCTTTTTTTTCGAGCAGTCCTTTCGTTGCTCTCTTTCTTCTTTTCAAATATTTTTTTCTTTTATTCTTTTAGCCTTTGATCACCCGAGGAATTCTGAAACTGACTCTACCCTTTAGAATGTTCCAGTCATTCTCACTACTAGAAGCCGCAGCTTCAAAATAATCGGCACATTTTTTTAATAGAGAACTATCTACCTCAAGATCCATCTTATCAGTAGCTCTCTCCGAATCATCTAAAACTTTCTTTGAAATCGAGCACTTTAGTGCAACAGAAGCCACTTTTCAGGAAATTCTCACGACATGTGTTTTCAATGTTCCTTTATCAACTACAACTTTATCGGCATGAAAACCTCTTTTTTGCATACTTGGTCCATCCGTTTAGAATCTACCTATCTGGCAACTTGAAAACTTCATTGATGTTTAGTACACATAGAGTATGCTTGCACAATATACCTACAATGAAATTGATTTTCAGAAAAATGTGCATTACACGTAAATGAGTTATGCATAAAAAGTTCTAAACATACCAATGCATTTGTACTTCTTGCAAGAGCACAATACACTTTGATCCTCAGTGTTAAACATGGCAATTGCTTCATCTTCACGTTCCATAGGCATAACATTGTATCTCCTCACCGCTCCTTCATTTTGTAACAATTTACAAGCAACGTATAACTGCGATTTTAATTCACTCATAAATTCTAAAAAAATCCTTCGTATATAATCTGTGCAAATGAATTAAAATAAAAACATCTTAGTAGAAACATAAAACTATAATTTAAATTGGAAGTCAAATACTAAAGAAATCTTTATTATACATACTTCTGCAGTAGTCTTCAACATTGGTAACTGTTGGATATAAATCACCCAGTCAGAGCGATGTGATTTAAAGTATTTATCTAACTCATTTTTTCAAAGACTTGTAGCACATCTATTATATTCTTATAGTAGTTCCGAAATGTCAAGTTTTCTTTAAAATCGTTTCTTAAAAACATTGTTCATACCTTCACACCTTTGAGTTGTTGTCATATTAGCAGTAAAATAACCTCGATACACTGCAACCCAATGCTCTCACAGGTTGTATAAGTTTTGTAACCAAAAGTTTTCTTCAAGTTTTTATATTGAGTCAATAATTTCTCCCACAACTCAATGAAACATGGCACAAACCTTTCCTCATACACACAACTTTTAAAATCAGCAAGGAAGTTATTGTCATGGGCAATAACATGACTAAGATGTTTACCTGCATTTTGAAAAATATTACTCCTACATTATCACTTAAATAAAAGGAATTATTATTTAAAATTAAGCCTTATGATTAGAAATAACATGACTAAGATGTTTACCTACATTTTGGTATGCCACAAACAAAGACGATGTCGTGTTTTCGAAAAGACAATAGTAATTGCTTTTATATTGCTATACATTGATTAGTAAAAATTGTCATTGGATGCTTCCCCGCTACTGCTGCTAAAAAACTTCTAAAAATCCAAACAAATGATTCTATAGTCTCATTATATAGCAATGGAGTCCCAAACATAATAGTTTGCTTGTGATGGTTTGTTCCAAGAATTGGGGCAAAAGGCATCTCAAACTTATTTGCTTGAAAGGTGGTGTCAAAACACATAACATCACCAAAACATGCATAATCCATGATAGATTGGCCATCCGTCCGAAAAAATTAGATATATGCTCATTATCTTTGTCTAGTTCTATGGCCCAAAAAGTAGATTGTTTATTCCTCAAGTATTCTAACAAAGTATGTGCATCTTTTGATGTAATTTCCTGCGTTGACCACTGTCTGTACCTAGCATGTGGGCTACCCTCACACACAGGCTGAACGCACCAAAGTACCCTGCCTCCCTGCCGAGGCAGGGTCCAATGGCACCACGTGTCCAGAAGGCGCTGGACCCCGACCTTCCTCAAGTACGGGTTTCGGTGCTGCCACATGGACCTCAAGACGGGACTCAACTCCCCTGGTGAGACGGGATCTCGATCTACCACATGTTCAGCTGGATGGGACCCCACTCCGCCGGAGGAGTGGGCTGTAGTGCAGCCATGTGGACCGAAGCACTAGGTCGGCCACCTCCCGCGGAGGTGGGCACCGGCTCCACCACGTGTCCTGCAGTTCCGGATTCCCAGCTCACCTTAGAGAAGGGCTCCGGGGCTGCCACGTGCCATGAAGTATCGGGCCTGGCCTCACCCGCAGTGTCCAGCTCCGATACTGCTACGTGTCCTGCAACTTGCCTTGGACGGTAGGTTGCGGGAGTTAATGGATGGCGCGCCCTGTCTAAATCAAGCATTGAAGACATGCACCCACCCCTGGCACATGACGCGGCGCATGCCTACGGTCAGGAGTTGCGCCCAATCACATCACAGTAAAGGCGTTATAGGCCTACCCCTCTCCGCTAAGTAGGGTAGCTTACAGCAACAAGACAGACGGACGGGACATCTCCTGCCATCGTCAGCAACTACGCGTGGGCCACTGGCATCGGAGGCGACAAGACGACAAATCTCCAAGCCGAGGTCAGAGACAGCGTTGCGGAGAAGCCGTAGATCTTTAGGATAATATTGATGAGGACATCACAACAGCGGATACGCACATTGAACTGAAAGGACCAATCACAAGAGCACGGGCACAGTTATTAAATCAGCAGGTGAATTCGTTCTTAACTTCTTTTGCATGTGAGTTTGAGAATAGATTGCTATGTGATGATTTAATTGTTATTAGGAATAATGGAGAAGATCAACAAGTGAAGTAAGGAGGCCTTGGGAGCGTGGACAACCACCTGGGACGTCCACAAGTAGATGGAAATAGTTTACAACTCGGACTCGAGTTCAACTTGGAGTCCAGGAGCAGTCCACCTTAAAACAGATGCCCAGGAGGCATACGGACTCCGTTTTCGACGTTCTACATATGCACGGAAAGAGGAGAATATAAACTTTCCAATGGTTCTGGTCCCACCTCAAAATTCCTCCGGAGTCATTGGGAATCGTCGAAACAAGTCGAGTCCATATTTCTATCCGGTGCTGCACCACTGAATTGGGCCTTTGGGCCTTGTATCCCGTAAGAGTCCATTAGGGACGCGTCTAATCGTGTTTTGGTCGAACCCTAGCCTATAAATACTGCAGCCGCCGGTCATATTCGGTGGGTTTTGCTTAGATCAATAAAATCGCCGTTCTACGGTTTGTGAGACCCCAATTTCGCGATTTCCGATCGTGTCTTCTACGTTCTTGCTCGTGTTCTCGATTGCACTTGCAGGGATTAGCCTTCTTGGCGAGGTCAAGCGTGTGCAGCACGGTTGATAACCAACGGAGCCGTGGTGTAGTGATTGCAGGGGTACTCGAACCGCTCGAGTGCCGCGGATCATCAACGTCGAGTTCTCCACCCCAATCGACATACCTTTCGGAAGATCGGGCCTAACCCTACTCATCAATTGGTATCAGATTTCCAGGTTGTCCGTGAGGTATCTTTGTTATCCTTCCTTCCATTAGATCGATTTTGTTTCGTACCTAGAGTCCACAAAAAAGCCACAAAAAAAAAATTAGATTGTTTTTACCGCTTCCCAGACTATAGTGCCTGCAGTTTCGTTTTTCAGTTTGCATTGTTGAGTTTGCATTCGTGTGGTTGAGTCTTGTTGCTGGTTTAGCTTTGTGTTTTTTGGTCCTAGTTATCGTGTTTCGTCCTTGTTTTCTTGCTATTCGACACCTATTCCACAATCCCTAAATAACAAACCGATCCGCACGTTCATCGGTTTGCCCTAGCTAGCCACCTTGCGTGAACTCCCGCATCGCCAGCCCTAGATTAGGTGACAAATCTTTGTGCCATTCATCCTTGAATCATCACACACCACCACATTAGTTGTTGTGCAAATTCCCGATCGTTTTCGTATCGTTTGCGAGTTCTGTTCTCAAACCGAGTTGGAATCAACATCCAAAAAAAACGTAACTCGGACAGCCTACCTTAAAACGGCCATAACTTTCGCATACGAACTCGAAATCGGGCGAATTTTTTTTTCAAATTCATCTACGCGAAATTTCGCATCTGATTTTCCGCGGCATAGCCGCGTTCAGCGAAATTAGATTGCCCAAATTCCCCTCGGAAGATAGGCTATCCGGCCTCCGAAGTTTCAGCACGAATTTTAAAGACCCTTCTTGATTTTCTATAGGCCGCATATTACATCCAATTGATCTGAAAATTTGTGTGCTTCCTATATTTGTGCTACTGAGTAAAGAAAGAATATCAAAAAAATATTACAAAAAAGAAAAAAAAATAGTGAAGAGCACGCATATTAAAGCCATTGGCCTATACCACTTGGTGTTGTTTGTTTGGTTATATCATTCTGTCTTTCTTTTGCCTTGATACTTCCTTGTGTTGTGCTAGGCTCTAGGGCACTCAGTTGACCAGCAACAGTTTCCTACATTGAATACTTATTCAACTTTGTTTAGCTGTTAACAATTTTCTGCTTATTAGCCACCATATTGTGCCATCCAAGCTCCACCTTTCTCTTGAGCATAACAGGTACCTTTGCAATCACCCCACGCTTCATTGATTCATCTCACCGTCCACACCACCTGCTGTGTCGGTAAGAACACTTGTAAGAGTGTGGTAAGACGCTTGAGCGAGAGAGATTGTTTTCTTCCACCTTCCACATTGTCACTGTAGTTGATAGGGATAACATTTTTTTTGTTGTCTTTTGTTTCCTACTAACAATGGCAGGAGAAGAAAATAATGACGAATGTGTTCAACATGTTGAGTTACGTGATATGTTCGCCAAATACAATGCATCAACGGAGGAGTCATTGGCGAACTTGACTCGCAAACTGGATGACCTTGCTCTTCGGATGAATACTTTTGAGGCTCAGTTGCCTCTCGCTGGAAGACAAGAAGACAATGCTTATGATGAACTGGAAGATCACAGTAATCAGCCAAGACTGCCACTTTATCGTCGAGGTATGGGAGGTAATAATCATAACAATTATAACCGCCCTCCTGATGATCCTTTTGCTAAAGTGAAATTTACTATACCCTCTTTTTTTGGTGCTTATGATGCTGAGGCTTATCTTGATTGGGAGATGACAGTAGAGCAAAAATTTAATTCCCATCTTGTTCCTGAACAACATAGAGTTCGTCAAGCCACTAGTGAGTTTAAGGACTTTGCTATCATATGGTGGAATGAACTTGTTAAAACTAGAACTGATCCTCCAACATGGGATAGATTAAAGGAAGCTATGCGTGTTCGATTTGTTCCTCCATCTTTTCAGCGGGACCTTCGCAAAAAATTGCAGCGTTTAGACCAAGGTAACATGTCCGTAGAGGAGTATTATCAAGAGTTACAAAAGGGTATGCTGCGTTGTGGGGTAGTAGAGGACATGGATGATAAAATAGCTCATTTTTATGGGGGGTTGAGGCATGAAATTCAGGACATTGTTGATTACAAAGAATATGATACTGTTAACAGATTGTTTCAGCTTGCTATGTTGGCAGAAAAAGAATTGCAGGGCCGACAACAACAGCAACAACGCACGAGGAGCAACTTCACGCCGCGTGCAGCAACTACACCATCCAAAACAGCACCATCTTCGGCCCCCCGTGCAGCGACTACACCACCCAATGGCGGCCAACGAACTATACCTGCTGCTCCACCTTCTCGCGTGCCGGAAGGCAGCAAGGCGACATCATTCAAGCCTTCGTCGTCCACTCCTTCTACGGGTCGTACTTCTGACATTAAGTGTCACCGCTGCCAGGGACTTGGTCATATGATGAGAGATTGCCCGAGCAAACGAGCATACATAGCACGCGACGATGGCGGGTATGATAGTACTTCGGATGTTGAAGATGAATATTCTCTTGCTACTGACTTTACAGATCCAAATGACGAACACACCGAAGAAGAGGTACTTGGTACAGCGGCGACGGAGAACTATAGGAGCATCATTGTGCAGCGTGCCTTGAGCTCCAAAGTGGAGACCGACGACAAGCTACAATGACACAACCTCTTCCACATGTTTCTCGTCGTCAAGGACTGCCGTGTACACACTATAATTGATGGAGGTAGCTGCAATAACTTGGTAAACACGGACGTCGTCAAGAAACTCGGTTTGACAACAAGAGCACACCCTCATCCGTACCACATTCAATGGTTCAACAACAGCGGTAAGGTTCGGGTAACACAAACAGCGAGAATCCATTTTTCAATTGGTTCATACCATGATTTTGCTGATTTTGATGTTGTTCCTATGGATGCTTGTTCTCTTTTATTGGGTCGTCCTTGGGAATTTGATACAGATGCTATTCATCATGGTAGAACCAATAAATATACTCTCATGCATAAGGGAAAGAAAATCACTTTGCTCCCCATGACTCCTGCTGAAATTGTGCATTTTGAGAAGAGTAAAATTCGTGAGGGCAAAGCAACTAAATTAGAATCTGAAAAACAGCAAGTTATTAAGTTAAAATCACCATCATTGCTCGCAACTAAATCTGAACTTGCTGATTTATTCGATGCTAAGGGGATGTTCTATGCTTTAGTTTGCAAAGAAGCCATGTTTTCACTTCATGAATTGTCTATTGCATTGCCCCCTGCTGTTGCTAACCTTTTGCAGGAGTTTGAGGATGTGTTTCCCTCCGAGATACCCCCTGGTTTACCACCAATGAGAGGCATTGAACACAAGATCGATTTGATTCCAGGAGCAAGTTTGCCAAATCGTGCAGCATACAGGGCGAATCCACAAGAAACTAAGGAAATTCAGCGACAAGTCCAAGATCTTTTGGACCGCGGGTACATTCGTGAAAGCCTTAGCCCTTGTTCCGTTCCTGTTCTTTTGGTTCCTAAGAAAGATGGTAGTTGGCGCATGTGTGTTGATTGTCGAGCGATTAATAACATCACCATTCGATATCGTTATCCTATTCCTCGATTAGATGACATGCTTGATGAATTGAGTGGTGCTATCATCTTCACAAAAATTGACTTGCGTAGTGGTTACCACCAAATTAGAATGGCACTAGGAGATGAATGGAAAACTGCATTTAAAACCAAGTTTGGACTTTATGAGTGGTTAGTCATGCCTTTTGGTTTAACTAATGCACCCAGCACCTTTATGCGATTAATGAACGAGGTTTTACGTGCTTTCATTGGACAATTTGTGGTGGTTTACTTCGATGATATCCTCATTTACAGCAAGTCATATGATGAACATCTTGATCATTTACGTGCTGTTTTTACTGTTTTGAGAGATGCACGTTTGTTTGGTAACCTCGAAAAGTGCATTTTTTGCACCAATCGAGTCTCGTTTCTTGGCTATGTCGTTTCCTCGCAGGGAATTGAGATGGATGAGGCAAAAATTGAAGCAATCACCAGCTGGCCAGCCCCAACTACCGTCACACAGGTTCGTAGTTTTCTTGGTCTTGCAGGATTTTATCGGCGCTTTGTGCGGGATTTCAGCACCATTGCAACACCTCTACATGAGCTAACGAAGAAGGGAGTTCCATTTCGATGGGGCGAACAGCAGCAACAAGCTTTTTATGCTCTCAAATCGAAGCTTACACAAGCACCATTACTACAACTTCCTGATTTTGACAAGACCTTTGAGCTAGAATGCGATGCAAGCGGCATTGGTATTGGAGGCGTTCTCATACAAGGAGGTAAACCCGTTGCTTTCTTTAGTGAAAAACTTCATGGTCCTTCTCTGAATTATTCCACTTATGATAAGGATTTGTATGCCTTAGTCCGTGTATTACAAACTTGGCAACATTATCTTTGGTCTAAGGAGTTTGTCATACATTCCGATCACGAATCATTGAAGTATCTTAAGTGTCAAACCAATCTGAATAAACGACATGCTAAATGGATTGAGTTCATAGAGTCGTTTCCATACATCATTAAGCATAAGAAAGGGAAGGAAAATATCATTGCCGATGCATTATCTAGGCGTTATACCATGCTGTCTCAACTTGATCATAAAATCTTTGGTTTGGAAACAATTAAAGCATTATATCCTACTGATTTGGACTTCAAAGTTGCTTTTGAAAATTGTAGAGAAGGAAGAACTTGGAATAAATATGTGCTGCGAGAGGGTCTCCTCTATCGTGCTAACAAGCTATGCGTTCCATCTAGCTCCGTTCGTCTATTGCTTTTGCAGGAAGCACATGGAGGAGGTTTGATGGGACATTTTGGAGTGAAGAAAACTGAAGACGTGCTGTCCACACACTTCTTTTGGCCAAAGATGAGGCGTGATGTCGAGCGCTACGTGTCACGATGCACTACTTGCAAAAAAGCTAAGTCTCGCCTTAACCCACATGGTCTTTATATGCCTCTTCCTGTTCCTAGTGTACCTTGGGAGGATATTTCTATGGACTTTGTTTTGGGATTGCCTAGGACTAAGAGGGGGAGGGATAGTATTTTTGTAGTTGTTGATTGTTTTTCCAAAATGGCACACTTTATACCTTGTCATAAGAATGATAATGCCTCACACATTGCTGATTTATTTATGACGGAAATTGTTCGTTTACATGGTGTGCCAAATACCATTGTTTCTGATCGTGATGCAAAATTTTTAAGTCATTTTTGGAGAACTTTGTGGTATAAATTGGGAACCAAGTTGCTGTTTTCAACTACATGTCACCCACAAATGGATGGACAGACCGAGGTAGTTAATCGTACTTTATCCACTATGTTACGGGCTGTCTTGAAAACAAATTTGAAGTTGTGGGAGGAATGTTTACCACATATAGAATTTGCTTACAACAGATCCGTTCACTCCACGACAAAGGTAAGTCCATTCCAGGTAGTGTATGGTTTCAATCCCCGTGCTCCTATTGATTTATTACCTTTGCCTCCTTCTGAAACTATAAATTTGGATGCTACACAACGATCTGAATTCATTCTTAAGATGCATGAAACTACAAAGAAAAATATTGAAATGATGAATGAGAAGTATAGGATTGCAGGTAGTAAAGGTAGAAAAGAAGTAAAACTTGAACCGGGCGATTTGGTGTGGTTACATTTGAGAAAAGAGCGATTTCCCGACTTGAGAAAATCTAAACTTATGCCACGAGCTGCTGGTCCTTTTAAGATCGTTGAAAAGATTAATGATAATGCATATAAGCTTGAATTGCCTCCCGATTTTGGGGTTAGTCCTACATTTAACATTTCAGATTTGCGACCGTACTTGGGAGAAGAAGATGAACTTGAGTCGAGGACGAGTCCAATTCAAGAGGGGGAGAATGATGAGGACATCACAACAGCGGAGACGCGCATTGAACTGCAAGGACCAATCACAAGAGCACGGGCACGGTTATTAAATCAGTAGGTGAATTCGTTCTTAACTTCTTTTGCATGTGAGTTTGAGAATAGATTGCTATGTGATGATTTAATTGTTATTAGGAATAATGGAGAAGATCAACAAGTGAAGGAAGGAGGCCTTGGGAGCATGGACAACCACCTGGGACGTCCACAAGTAGATGGAAATAGTTTACAACTCGGACTCGAGTTCAACTCGGAGTCCAGGAGCAGTCCACCTTAAAACATATGCCCAGAAGGCATACGGACTCCGTTTTTGACGTTCTACATATGCACGGAAAGAGGAGAAGATAAAATTTCCAATGGTTCTGGTCCCACCTCAAAATTCCTCCGGAGTCATTGGGAATCGTCGAAACAAGTCGAGTCCATATTTCTGTCCGGTGCTGCGCCACCGAATCGGGCCTTTGGGCCTTGTATCCCGTAAGAGTCCATTAGGGACGTGTCTAATCGTGTTTTGGTCGAACCCTAGCCTATAAATACTGCAGCCGCCGGTCATATTCGGTGGGTTTTGCTTAGATCAATAAAATCGCCGTTCTACGGTTTGTGAGACCCCAATTTCGCGATTTCCGATCGTGTCTTCTACGTTCTTGCTCGTGTTCTCGATTGCACTTGCAGGGATTAGCCTTCTTGGCGAGGTCAAGCGTGTGCAGCACGGTTGATAACCAACGGAGCCGTGGTGTAGTGATTGCAGGGGTACTCGAACCGCTCGAGTGCCGCGGATCATCAACGTCGAGTTCTCCACCCCAATCGACATACCTTTCGGAAGATCGGGCCTAACCCTACTCATCAAATATTGCCATGGAGCCACCCGTCAGGCCCTAGACTCCACTTGTAAGGCGTCTGACCTCGACTATAAAAGGATCGGACCGCCACTGTTACAAGGGGCCTCAGCTCACGCACACTCAACACACGCATTCACACCAGCAATACAACTCACACCAAAGAGTAGGGTATTACGCTTCGACAACCCAAACCACATAAAACTACTGTCTCACCATCTCTCATACGCGCAACCTCGCCTGAGGACTAATCCCTGCCGATCAAGAACCTCCGTGGGATGCTCGCATAGCAGGTCCAGGGAAAGTGTCGCAAGAACACTTCGACATTTGGCACGCCAGATAGGGGCTTTTTCCACTAAAAAGTGGTCGCACTTTCACTGCAATGGTGTACATAAGGACCATGGACGGCGGTTTCCGTGGCTGTCATCCCGTGACCAGATCCCCAGCCTGAGCGACACAGTCTAGTCCATCATGCCCTCGCATAGACGAAGCTGGCCAGGGCGGTGCATCCGGGCACATCCCCGCCCAGTCGGCGCCCCTGGAGCCGCCGGCTATAAGACCAGCGTGCACTCTTGTAGCAGCTAGGGCCCTTCTCCACCATCCATCGTCCTTGAATGCTTCCCAGGGAGCGGCTCAGCAGTGGGTCCACGACATCAACCACCTCGTTGTTGCGGCCATCAACTCTCCCGTCAAAGGGAGACGTCACATGTCGCTGTCGCGCACGCCATCCAACGACCGTCGCTCTGTCAAAGCCTGTTCCACCAGGCTTACGAGCGCTGGCAGGATCCCTACGGTCGACCTGAGGGCCGATCTTGACCGCCGTCAAGCTCATGTAGACGGTCGTGTCATCATCGAGCGGCAGCGGGAGAGACGGTGCAACCTTGACGCCGAATACGACCCTCAAGGGCCTGAGCAGGAGGTGTCCTCTGTCCAAGGTGCACCACAGGTAAACCCTCTGCTGCCTACTAACCAAGATTATGCTAGGTCAACCGCCCCCTGTAGTACTCTGCGCAGCAGGTGCCACATCAGCAGTGCTTGGCGAAGCAGGTGCCACATCAGAAGTACTCGACACAGCAGGTGCCACAGCAGTAGTACTCGGCGCAGCAGGCTCCGCAGCAGGTCCTGCGATTGTAGAAAGCCCCGCTACAAGCTCCACAACAGCCGCATGTCGTGCAGGCAGCAGCACTACATTCACCGTAAGATGCACAGCAAACCCCCCAGGGTATGACGTACCGTACGCTTCTCTGGCGAAGCCCATCGGAGGGTGCACAACCTTGGCTCCATAACTTCGCCTAAAAATGTTGCCGCGCAAGTTCCGACCACACCTGCTGGAGAAGTTTGACAGAAGCGTCAACCCTACCGAGTTCCTGCAGATCTACACAATAGCACTCCTTGCTGCACGAGCGGATGAGCTCACCCCAGTGAACTACTTCCCCATCGCCCTGACCGGCTCATTCCGATCATGGCTCATGAACCCGCTCGAGGGATCCATAACCTCTTGGGATGAGCTCTGCTGGCAGTTCATGGCCAACTTCGACAACTCCTACACGCGCCCCGACACTGAGCTCGACCTCCACACCGTGCGTCAGCAACTCAAGGAGACTCTGCGATTGTTTATCTGGCGGTTCTCCCAGGTATGCAACTCCATCCCCGACGTCCCAAATGCTTTTGTCATAGTGGCATTCCGGCAGGGAGTGTGTGATAGGAAGATGCTTGAGAAGTTAGCACGCACAACGTGCAAGATGTCTCTAAGCTCTTACCCATCGCTGATCGGTGCACCAGGGCGGCAGAAGGCCGTGACTGGCACACACAGCCAACCTCCGGGGCGGGCAAAGCCGACCAGAGTGCCAAAGGTGCTGCTACCCCGGGTAGCGGCAAAAAGAAGAACAAGAACCGAGGCAGCGGCCTGAACAAGCCGCTATAGGAGGCACCCACCGCGGCATTAGCTGCAACCGGTGGTGCCAGACCCCTACACCCTGACAAGCACCCACATCAGCCACCTGCTACTGACGACGGCGATACCAAGAGCGGGTGCAACAGCGTCCTGAAGGCGCACCCTTCCTCCAGCGGGAGGGCAAGCGGAAGTTCAACCCCAAGGTCGACGATGACGAGGAGATGGAGTACCAGAAGCATGAACGAGCTATCAAGGTGGTCCACCAGGACGAAGACTCCAATGCCAGTAGCAACCACAAGCATTGCAAGACACTCCACGTCAACTTTGGGGGGTCTTGGGATCCCTCGTCCCGGAACGCGGTCAAGACCTTGCGCCGAGCGATGGCCTTGATAGCTCCTACCCCCACTCTGAAGATGCACCACAAGTGGAAGGAGGCGCTGATCAAATTCGACACCTCTGACTGCCCCAAGAACATGGCGAGAGTCGGGAACTTACCTCTCTTGGTCACTCTCACCATCGCCAACGTCAAGCTCCACCATGTCTTGATAGATGGCGGGGCCGATCTCAACCTCATTAGCTGTGCGACCTTCGATCAGCTGCAGATCTTGGTGTCCAAGCTCGCCCCCTCGAGCCCGTTCTCGGGGCTGGGACTAGGGAACATCATCTCGTACGACAACATCCACCTCCGGGTGACCTTCGGGACACCCGAAAACTTCAGGACGGAGAGCATCCTGTTCAACATAGCGGAAGTCAACCTCTCCTTCAACGCCATCATCGGCAGGCCTGCCCTGTACTGATTCATGGATGAAGTCCACTACAACTACCTCGTCTTGAAGATGCCTACCCCCTCCGGTGTCCTCAAGATCCGCGGAGACCGCACCGCTGCGGTGTTAACCTTGGAGAAGCTCCAAGCACTCGCAGCAGACCAGCACCTTCCCCTGGTGATGCTGGACCAAGTCAGCCTTCGCCGAGCTCGTGTCAGTGTGACTTGTTCGCTACACCCCATCAGCAGCCTTCCGACAGCACCGACACTCCCGTCAAAGCTGTCAAGATTAGTTCTGGCTCTGCCCAGACCGCCCACAAGGCGGGGGGCCAAGGCAGAAAGTAGGAACACTCGCTCATCGCCCCACTGGTAGCTAATGACGACAAGTTTCCCGACTGTAGGATAGAAGAGCACGTGAAAAGCTACCAGAGGGGGCGGTGAATGGTAGATTTAACAATCTTACGCAGCGGAAACAATTAAATCCCAACCCCTTCGGCAGAAGAACGATCTATTAGATAAATCGTGTGTGAAACTAATCTAAACGTGTTTCACCGTGACAAAAGTGATATATATCAGAGAGAATCAAGTCACAAAGAAAACACAAGAAGAATCACTCAAATCTGTCGAGAGAAACTCAAGTTATGATCGAAAGATCGAACAAAGGTCAATCTGTCCTATCCGAGAAAAACAGTTCTGGAACGCTGCAAAGAAAGTCGTGTAGATCAGAAACCACAAATCCAATGACCGTGAAATTTTGACAGATGATAGATAATAAAGTTGTGAAGACAACCCAAAAAGAATCACATCAATTAGATCTGTAAAACTCGAGTTATGATAAAACCACCAATGAAAGGTAGTGCTGTCCAGAAACTCGACGAGTAAAACTTGTCTGGAACAAGTCAGACGAACAAGGCACAAAAGTTCTAAACATTGTCTTATTCTCATTAAAAGTTTTGAAAACAATTTCTCCCCCTTTTTAAAACAGAAATAAAATAACAAAAATAAATTCTCCCCCTGAGAAGAATCGTGCCAAAAACAATTGTGAATATGTGCAATGTGTAATCAATTTCTCCCCCTTGCATACTTATTTTTTTTAAAATTCACATATTGTGTCTCCCCCTTTGACAATGTATTCAGCAAGGTTCAAAAGAGAAATTTTAATTGTTATGAGCATATTATAACATATACATATAAAACAAAGCTCATCCAAGTAATACTATAAAGTAACTTACACTATCACAATAATGAGATACATAAAGTAGTGTAAGCCATGCTAGAGATCTAATGTAATTTTCAATTTAAGCAAGTCATGATCTCACAAACTTAACTATTTCAATACCTGAAAGCATGCCACTTGTTGCTGCATTTTTTTATTTTCAAAGCACAAATTTAGATCATATGATATTTGCAAGAGACTATATGCGCATCTGCCTTATTCTAACCAACCAAGCCAAGCCTATGTCATTTGACAATCAGAAGCTTAAGGACATGGTTTTAGTCATACACAACTTCTTCCAAGTTCATATCTAAGTGCAATGATAAGCCATCTCAAAAGAAGAAGTGCGATGCATGCATATTCTCTTGATCTTTTCTCATTTTTGTTTGATCATAAAAACTCAACATGTGAATATTTGATTGATTAATTTTTCATTATTAAAAGCACTTGTGAGCATGCAACAAGTTCAAAACAGCAAGAAAGTTCGACCATGACCAGATTTAGTGTAAGTAATTATTCCAATTACTAGACATGGCAAAAACTACAAAATGTATAACACGAGTAATGTAGTAAGAACTTTTAGCATGTAAAAGGAATCACAAAGTCATATATGTATGAAATACTATGCTCATATTATTTTAATTTCAGATTCACACATAGACTTATCAAGTTTGAAAACTCCCCCTCAACTTAAGCCATGAGGATGCATAACCCCTATTTCACTACGAATGTAACAAAAATGAGTGAACTCCAAAGCTTTTGTGAAAATGTCAGCCAATTGTTGTTCGGTATCTACATTGTGAAGCACAATGTTTCCTTTTTCAACATTATTACAGAGAAAGTGATACCTAATGTCAATGTGCTTAGTTCTAGAATGTTGCACGGGGTTTTTAGCAATGCAAATGGCACTAGTGTTATCAGAAAACAATGGAACACTATCTAGATCAACCCCATAGTCCTTAAGTGTTTGCACAATCCAAAGAATTTGTGAACAAGTGCTAGCAGCAGCTATATATTCAGATTCGGTGGTGGATTGTGCAACTGAACTTTGTTTTCTAGAGGACCAAGCAACAAGAAAATTACCAAGAAAATGACAAGCACCGGAAGTACTTTTCCTATCAATCCTACAACCTCAAAAATCAGCATCGGAAAAAGCTTTCAAAGTAACGGTTGAGGAAGAAGGAAGAAAATGCCAAATTCTTGAGTTCCATGTAAGTACCTGAGAATCCTTTTGACAGCTTCACAATGTGAAGCGCGTGGGGAGGCTTGAAACCATGCACAAAGACATACGCTGAATTGTATGTCCGGTCTTGATGCTGTGAGGTACAAAAGTGATCCGATCATGCTTCTATATTCTTTTTGATCCATGGGTTCACCATCTTCATCAAGTTCAAGTGTTGTTGCTGTTCCCATTGGTGTCCGAAGAGGCTTGCTTTTGTCCATGTTGAAGCACCTTATGAGGTCTTTTATATACTTCGTTTGATGCACAAAGGTACCCTCCTTGGTTTGCTTGATTTGCAGCCCCAAAAAGTATGTGAGTTCTCCCATCATACTCATCTCAAATTCTGAACTCATCATAGCTGAAAACTTGGACACAAGATCATGAGAAGCACAACCAAAGATAATATCATCCACATACACTTGAACGAATAATGAGTCATTGCCATGGTTAAGCACAAAAAGAGTTTTATCAACCTTGCCCATGGTAAACCCCTTTTCAAGTAAGAATATTTTTAACCTATCATACCATGCTCTAGGGGCTTGTTTGAGACCGTACAAGGCTTTGGACAGTTTGTAAACATGATTAGGAAAATCTGAATTTTCAAAACCCGGTGGTTGTTTGACATAAACCTCCTCATCTATGTAGCCATTAAGAAAAGCACTTTTAACATCCATTTGATATATCTTAAAACCTTTAGATTCAGCAAAAGCTAACAAAATTCTTATGGCTTCTAATCTAGCAACAGAAGCAAAAGTTTCATCAAAATCTAGACCTTCAACTTGAGTGAAACCTTGAGCAACCAACCTAGCCTTATTCCTAACCACAACCACATCCTCACTTTGTTTATTTTTAAACACCCATTTTGTTCCAATTAAAGTGTGACCTTGAAGAGGAGGTACAAGTTTCCAAACATTATTTCTTTCAAAATTTTCTAACCCTTCTTGCATGGCAATAATACAAGATTCATTAGTGAGTGTGTGTGATATATCTTTGGGTTCAAAAGAAGCAACAAAAGCAGAATGAGCATGAGAGTTTGGATAGCAAAACCTGGACCGTGTGACCCATTCATGCAAGCTTCCAATAATCTGTTGTGGGGGACGATTCTTGACGATCCGTAGGGGAACAAATGTCTCACAAGCTTCTTCTTCATCAGATTCATTGCAGATTGATGATCTTGTGGCTTGTGGACAATCAGGACAAGCAGAGGTGGTAGTTGAAGCTTGTTCAAAGTTCGGAGCTGGACACGTGTCAGCTTCGGAACTATCAGGCAGTATCATGGTCTCTTCTTCATCTTTGAAAATACCCTCCCCTGAGGATATGGATCTGGTCCTGCAATACCGGAGCTAGTACCTGGGCTAGCTTCATCAAAAGACACCTCACAAGTCTTTACAATTTTGTTAGTGTCAAGTAAGAGCACACGATAGCCTCTAGTATGAGATGGATAACCAAGAAACATGCCATAAATAGATCTAGGTTCAAATTTATCAAGATTACCATGTTTCTTAACAAAGCATTTGCAACCAAAGACCCGAAAGTGTATGACACTAGGCCTATGTCCAAACCGGAGCTCATATGGTGTTTTACCTAGCTTAGCGCGCAAGAAAACACGATTTGAGACATAACAAGCGGTTGCAATCGCATCAGCCCAAAATTTCCTAGGAGTTTGATATTCATCAAGCATAGTCCTAGCCATCTCAACTAAGGTTATGTTCTTTCTTTCTACAACACCATTTTGTTGAGGTACATATGGTGAAGAAAATTGATGACCCATTCCATTTTAAGCACAAAAGTGATCAAAAGATTGATTTTTAAATTCAGTTCCGTTATCACTTCTAATTGCTTTTAAAGATCCTGGGTGACCAATTGATAATCTAAGAAATAAAGTTCTAAATTTACTAAAAGCTTCATTCTTCGATGCCATAAAGTAAATCCAAGAGTATCTAGAATAATCATCAACAATAACAAGAACATACCATTTACCACCGAAGGATTAACACGTGAAGGTCCTACGGTATCAAGATGCAAAAGTTGAAACGGTTCAGTTGTCATGATTATTGTGAGAGGAGTATTTGAAACTGCAACCATCTTAGCATGTCTACAAGAAGAGCACACAATTTCTTTGTCCCTTTTAAGCTTAGGCAGCCCACGTATGCGATCAAGAGCACTAACACGCGTTAGGTGATCAAAGCCTACGTGACCAAGTCTACGATGCCAAAAATATAAGTCCTTTGAATCATTAGCAACTAGACACCTTTGCTTAGAGGAAGACATATCAAAATCAGCTTTAAAAACTCTTCCAAACCGAGACATGTTAAAAATAACCTCACTATTTGAACCTACAACTTTGTAGCAGTTTTTATTAAAAATAATTTCCAGATTTTCATCTAGCAATTGTGAAACAGAAAGCAAGTTGTATTTCAAATTTTTGACAAGTGCCACATCCTTCAAAGTGTAGTGATCATTTACTCTAACCGAACCCTTAGCAATTATAGGAGTTGAAGAATTATCGGCAAAAGTAACATTCTCTACACGTGACACAAAAGAGAGGGAGGAGAACAAATCTTTGTTACCGGTCAGTGGCGTGAGCAACCTGAATCCACAATCCAAATGTTCTCCTTCCTCAAACGTGTAACCTACATAGAAGCACAATACGTCGATGACTCAATACTGGGGTTAGTCAAAAGGCATTTAGGTATCCAGTACTGAGTCACGCGACGTGCAACAGGAAAAACACACGAAAGCTGAGATAAAACATCAGGTCTATGAGTCAAAGTTTGAGGTTTTTTATTCTTAACTACTGACCTATAAGGTGTTACTTCTGTAGCACAAAAATCAGTAGCTCCGAAGGCAAAAACAGAAGTCCGGAGGTAAACTTTGAATGTTTTTGACTCATAACAGTAGGTTGCATGTTCCTGGCATTCGGTTTAATATGTGCAGCAAATTTTGCATAAAGTTTATGAGATCTAGCAATCATTCTTTCCCTTTTCTGTTGTTTAGCTAGTCTATACAAAAATCTATGACATGACCATCTCTACCACAGTATGTACAATGAAATTTAACTTTGTGTTCATGTCTAGATGAGCAAACAACATTTTTATTTGAAACCGAATGAGACAACACTCTTGTAGATTTGAAAACCACTTCTTTTTGTTTAGGAACTGTTTGAATCAAACCACTTCCTAATGACCTTACAATTTTAGGTGGATGTGCCTTAGCATGAGCATGAGAATCAAAAACTAAACCAGTTTTATCATTGCAATACTTGGAAGAATTCAGCAACAAGTTTAGTTTCTTATTCCCATTACAAAACTGATCTAATGTCCTATGCATGTTATCAAGATTATTGGACAGTTCAAGGAAATTTTCACATGAAGTTTTTCCTTTTAATTTGCAATTGGAATATTTAACTTCATGAGAATGTAAAGCATTATTCAATATTGAAAATTCATTCATAGCATCTTTTAGTTCCTTTTCAAGATTGTCAGAACTAGAACAATGCAAATCAATTGTAGAACAAGAAGCATCTTTTAAGTTTCCAATGTCAAGTGCAGCAAGCTTTTTGTTCTTTTCAATTTCAAGTTCAAGTCTATCTAGAGTAGAGGAATGTGCAGTTCTTAATGTGGACAATTGTTCATAGATTAAATCACACGAGGGACAAGAATCATCACTAGGAATCAAGGTTTTCAAATGGTTGATTTCAGATTCTAGTGATTCAATTTTAGCAGCATTATCCCTAAGCTTTTTTGTCCTTTTTCTTAACAATAATAGTTGCATGAGAAATTGCATCACACATTTCATTATAGGTAGAACATACCTCATCGTCGTCACTGCTGTGTTCTGCATCCTCCTGACTTGATCTTGATCTTGTTTTGCCCGCCATGAAGCATAAGTTGGCCAAATCATCTTCATCTTCGTCACTTCCAATGTCCACGTCACTTGAGCCAAGTTCCTGGAGTGTGGAGATAAAACTGTTCACCAGTTGGCGACCTGTAAAGCCCTTCTTCTTCTTCTTATCATTTGTTGAGGAGTGCTTCGTCCTTAGATTTGTAGCTGTAACTTGATCATGTGACGGCACTTCGTAAGGCTTGTACACCTTCTCCCATATTGCAAAGCCTTGCACCTGGATGAAAGCCTCCATGCGTGCCTTCCAAACCTGAAAATCAATACTAGCAAACACACAACGTTTGGCGGAGTATTTCTCCATGATGATTAGTCAAAAACACATGCAAATCACAGTGATTAGAGCATTGTGGCTCTGATACCAATTGTAGGATCGAAGATCACGTGAAAAGCTACCAGAGGCAGGTGAATGGTAGATTTAACAATCTTACGCAGCGGAAACAATTAAATCCCAACCCCTTCGGCAGAAGAATGATCTGTTAGTGAAATTGTGTGTAAAACTAATCTAAACGTGTTTCAAAATGAAAAAAGTGATATATATCATAGAGAATCAAGTCACGAAGAAAACACAAGAAGAATCACTCAAATCCGTCGAGAGAAACTCAAGTTATGATCGAAAGATCGAACAATGGTCAATCTGTCCTACCCGAGAAAAATAGTTTTGGAACGCTGCAAAGAAACTCGTGTAGATCAGAAACCACAAATCCAATGACCGTGAAATTTTGACAGATGATAGATAATCAAGTTGTGAAGACAACCCAAAAAGAATCACGTCAATTAGATCTGTAAAACCCGAGTTATGATAAAACCACCAATGAAAGGTAGTGCTGTCCAGAAACTCGACGAGTAAAACTTGTCTTGGAACAAGTCGGACGAACAAGGCACAAAACTTCCTTCAAACTATGAATTATATTCAATAGAACACAAGAGGAACAGCCCCAAAGTCGTGCACCATGAGATCTGGCCTCCCTTGCTTATATAACCAACTCGAAAGCCAACTCAACTCAAATCAGGACCCTAATCCTACTCCGTTCACGAATCGAAACTTTCCATAACTGCTTAGGACTCTTCTATACACAGATAGAAGCAATATTAAAACTTCCAAACACATTAGGAACATATCACATATTCCTAAAACAACTCAAATTCGTGACCCACACGAAATCCTAACATAACCAACTCGATACTTTCCATAGCAAGCCATAACCGACTCCGCTGCAGCCAAAGTCATCAACCGATACGATCTGATCCTTCCAACCAGATCTTCCCGTCCATAACCCATCTTCGGAACCATGTTGCCATGTCATGCACCGCATGCATATGTGCAAACACCTTCCTTCGACGTCCAGTAACCTTCATATGCACTGCCCTTGATTCAATCATCCTGCGCGACCTCCTGACCCGCTCAACCACAATTCCTCCTGAATTTGGTTGTTGGAACCTCATCTCCTCCCTGAGACTAGTCCAAAGGATCCTGTCACCAGCCATGACTTGAACTCAAGCAACACCTCCACATGAACAAACAACCAATACATACGAGCCCAAGTTTGTGACTTGACTCAAGTTAGTTCCGAACACAACACCTTACGTGAGCACCTCACATAAGCATGTTGCAAAGCATATCAAAACGATATCAGCCATATCAACCAAAACGCCCAAAAAACTTAGCAAATGAATACTAAGCTATCTTTCTAAGAATATAAAGCAAATTCGAAACATTGCAAGATAAAATCAAAAACATTTCGATCAAGCTCCGAACATTGCCAAAGCTAACCGGAGCTTACCAAAGCTAGTACAACCTAGCGTCGGAGCTTACCAAAGCTAGTCGGACCTAGCGCCGGAGCTAACCAAAACTAGTCGGAACTAGTCATCCCAAACGTCGGAGCTAGAAAAACATGTTGGAGCTAACCAACATAAGTCGGACCTAGCAAAACATATCGGAGCTTAACAAAGACATGCCGGATCTATCAAAGACATGCCGGAGCTAAAGACAAAGCTCATCGGAGCTACCCAAAAACATGTCGGATCTAGACAGAGAAAGTCAGACCTATTGTCGGACCTTGAAGAAGCTCAGAGCTAGAGTCGGACATTGCTGATAAAGGTGTTTTGGTAGTATTCAAAACTTTTATCGCCATAGCCAATGTATTCATCACACATAGGTCTCACACCAACAACTGTCATAGTTACCCTCGGAGCTTTGAGTACCCCTAAAAGTTAACCTTAGCTTAATAGTAGGATGGTGTAAAGGTTCCATAGAGTCTAGGAGCAGCACTTAGGACAACCAAGCTTCGGGAGGGACAGGTCTAGAGTGCGCAGTCAGCTTAGCCTGGTCTCGAACCCTAAGCATGTGCACCCTGCCTCCCTCTTCATCTGGAAGCGAGTCATTGCCTTCTGTTGTAAAAGTATTTCTCCTCCTATGAATGCCAATATAAAAGAATCACTGTCTTACTCCATGTTTCCCTAAAAATGTTCATTTAATTACTCGTTAATTTTATGATGAACCATGCTAGGTTCTTTTTTGTATATTGCCCTCTATTACACGGTTATATGCTCTGTATGTAACCCTTGGTGGAGTTGTGCAATCCTACTACGGGAGGGCCTGCTTGAGGTACCTGCAATGTGTGAGGGGTTCTCTCTATTGCCCCCTTCCTTGGACTCCCCTAACGCCGGATGGCCTCCCAGTAAAGTTCTACGCCAAGACGGAGATCCAGGGGGTGTAAACTGCTTAGTCTAGTCATGTACCCTAAGCATGCACTCCCTGCCTCCTAGCGCTATGACCGAGTACTGGGGGTCTGGAAAGCTCGCACCCTCAGGACGGTGGGAGCTGGACCCTGAAGCACTAGTGCATTGAATTACCCAAGTCCCGTGTGCCAGCTCAGGACAATAAGACATGACAAAGCTAAAAAGAAAAAAGAGATAAACCGACAAGCAAAGTAGTCCCTCCTTTATCATGTGTGTAGGACATCCAGCTCCGACACCTCCCATGGAGTCCGCCGTCGATGTCTCAGCACGTCGATGACTGTAACAAGTGTTGATTCGTAAGTACAGTCTCCCGCCCCGCTCTTGTTGCTAATGGGGTTCTCTTGTGGTAACCTGATACTAGGGGCCTGTCGTCAAAGGTTCTACACATCGGTGGTGGATAACTCCAGAGCAGCCAACTCCGGCACCTCCCAGGGGGCCCACCGTCGACGTCCAAGCACATCGATGAGTGTAACAAGCGCTGATTCATGAGTACACTCTCCCGCTCCGCTCTTGTTGCTAATAGGGTTCTCTTGTGTTAACCTGAATACCAGGGGCCTGCTGTCGAAGTTGCTACACATCGGTGGTGGACGACGCCGGAGCAGCCAGCTTCGGCACCTTCCAAGGGGCCAGGCGTTGACGTCTCTACAACAATGGCGGGCGATGCCGGAGCACCCAGCTCCAGCACTTCCCAAGGGGCCTGCCGTCAACGCCTCTACAACGATGGCGGGTGACGCCGGAGCAGCCTGCTCCAGCACCTCCCAAGGGGCCTGCCGTTGACATTTCTACAACAATGGTGGGCGACATCAGAGCAGCGTGCTCTGGCACCTCCCAGGGGGCCTGCCGTTGACGTCTCAACAACGATGGTGGGCGACGCTGGAGCAGCCTGCTCCGACACCTCCCAGAGGGCCTACCGTCGACATCTCTACAACTAGGGTGGGCGATGCCGGAGCAGCCTGCTCTTGCACCTTCCAGGAGGCCAGTCATCGATGTCTCTACAATAATGGTGGGTGACACCGAAGTAGCCAGCTCTGGCACCTCCCAGGGGGCCAGCCGTCGATGTCTCTATGACAATTAAGGGAGACGCTAGAGCTGCCAACCCCAACCACAAGTTTCAAAATCAGAGCTTGGTGCCCCTATAGGGGCACACTGATGTCAACTACTCAACCTTCCCCCCGCTCTGCTAGGGCCCTTCAAAGACATTCTGTGGTCAAGTTGTAGGCGTGCCCAACCAGTTCCATAGGCAGGACGTCAGCCGACGGCAGGTCGGCCATGTCAATTGTGTGATCATTGGTTCCTAAAAAACTAATGAAGTCAGCAAAGTTCTTCAGGCCCTTACGCTACTAAGAGTCCGGGTGAACAAGATGGGAAGCACAAGACACAGTCAAGAAGCCAAACACAAATTCAAATTCATTGAATAATATTTACAAAGGGGAGAGCCCCAGATACAAAGACGTCCCCGCCTAGGGGCCACCAGTCTCAATCTCTCGCGAATTGTGCGGCGACATGTTTGGTGGTGTCCTTGACTTCTACCGTTGCCGCCTCTTCACGTGCCACGACGAGGCCGTCGAATACTGGTTCCATAGGTATCTCCGGGTACCGACTGTTGTAGCACACCAGAACGTGGGATGTCACTATCTCTGCAAGTGCTCTACCCTCATCCTCCAGACGGCAGGCCATCTGTCGGTCCTGCAGATCGAGCTCCCAGGCGCGGCGCTCTAAAGTCTGCTCCCGAGCTTGGACATCAAGCTCGGCGCTCAGCTAGGTGCTGCTCCGGATCCCGCGCCAGGTTGCCCTTGTGAAGCTCAAGGTCATCGATATAGGACTGCAACCTGTCCCGATCTACCTTAGCCTGAGTCATCATCGCATGTGCCACCGCCTCTTGCTCAGCAACAGCAACCTCTCGCTCAACACCAGCGCCTCGCGATGTCCTTGGGTCACTTGAAGCTCTTCAAGGGCACTGATGTGGGCATCAGCCACCCGATTGGTCACCTTGGCATCGTCCAAAATCTTCTGGGGTGCTCCGTCCATGGCATTCGCCAAGCGGCGCCTTAACTCCAGCTCGTCACCCTCCTTCTGGTGCTTCTCTTTCGCCTCATCGACCCGGGACCTCAGAAGGTCCTCCCAGGCCTGGAGGCACTCGTCCTCTGCTCGCAGCTTCTCCCAATCTGTGGCGAGGGCGCCTTGCGCTCTGCGGAGGTTGGACTGCACCAAGCTGATGCTGGATTGCGTCGAGTCGATGACATCGTAGAGGCGCTCTAGTTCTGCCGAAGCTATGGAGGGCCGCCCGATGATCATCTTGAGAACCTCATTCGCCCGCAGCGTTGAAGGCAAGGCCACCAGCACTGGGGGCCTCGTCGCCGGGAACTGAGTGAAAGTTGTAGCGCCACCTGAAGTGGCAGCACCACCATCACCCTAGGTGCCACCTGCTGGAACAACAGCCTCGGGGGTTGGGCCCTCAGCTTGCTGAGTGGACTCTGACATTACCTCCGGCACGACAACCCGAGGTGCTTCACTACTCACTCCAACTCCAAGCGCTCCTCCCAGGTCTTCCTCCTAAATGTCGGCCAGTCGATGGGCAGCACCATGCGATCATGGGCATCGGTGTGTAGGATCACCCAGTCACCCCTCAAGCCATCCCACCTCGCGGCGGAAAGCGGGGTGATGTACTTGAAGGGACTATTGGCCCGATGTTGGAAGCAGTAGGCACCGAGGAAGTTTGTCTTGCTCTTTCCAGACTGCCTCAACACGAAAAACTGACTAAACACTGGCACGGATGAGTACACTCCGACGAACATCATGTAGAAGTGCAAGAACACCGCCGCCACCACCAAAGAGTTCGGTGACAGGTGATGAAGCTGGAGCCTCAGGACCTCCAGAAGCGTCACAAGGAAGGATGAAACGGGTAGAATGAACCCGGAGTACGCATACGAGGTTAAAAATATGATCTCTTTCTCCTCCAACTTCAGAGGCAGGGAGTCGGGGCGGATCAGATTTCGCCGCTCCTCGTCCTCCCAGCAAGCTGCCGCCTCACAGGTGCTATGTGCACCACGCGAGAAGGAGGCAAGTCTGGGTCCATTAGAGCAATAGTCAAGAACCTCGAAGGTGGGGAAAGCTCGAGTGCTCAAGGAGGAAGACGAAGGCTCGAACATTGGGGTGTGAGTAAGGGAGGAACCACCTTTGCCCACAAAGGTTTCCTTTTAAACACTCCAGGGACGTTTGAGCGCATCGTGCAGGTCGCATGGGCCCGAAACCGCTACTCAACCCACAACGTCCATGACAGCGGGGCCCAGGTCCCCTGTCAGAAAGACTTGAAAGTGCATCTAGGCATCCCTTGTGGGTTTTGATTGATTTATGACAAACAAATGATATCCTAACCAAATTGTTGAGATGAGCGCATGTCTAAAAAGAAATTATAAAGAAAGCGCAAAAAGAAAGGAGAATGAGGATCTATATGGAAAAGAGCTCAAGAGCTAAATAGATTAGATCATTGTGTATGGAGTGTGTTGGAGAAACACACCCCAAGAGCTCAATCACAAGAAATTTCACTCACTGCACTAATTTATACAGGTCCGGACTAGTCCGATAATATCCAAACTAGTCCGATAACCCCTCTATTCAAAATCGGACAAGTCCTCCTAGTGCGGACTTGTCTGCACAGTCCAAGTCTACACAGACCGAACTAGTCCGATATCACCACGGACTAGTCTGATATCTTTCTGACTAAAATCAGACTAGTCCTCCCCAGTGCAGACTAGTCCTCTACACTTCACAGATTTGCACGAAATTGGACAAGTCCGATAATATCCGGACTAGTCTGATAACCTCTCTGACTAAAATCAGACAAGTCCTCTAAATGCGGACTTGTCCCAATTTGCTAAGGAGATCACCATAGCCGGACTTGTCCGAAAAAGATCGGACTAGTCCGAACTCTTCCAGAGCCTAAATCGGACTAGTCCGCCAAAGGCCGGACAAGTCTGATGTTCCTGAGAACATAGGGTTTCCTACACACCGCACACCGGACTAGTCTGGACTCAACCACGGACTACTCCGGACCCTCAAAACCCTAATGGTAACCTTTGGAAACACCATATAAATAGATGTTCACGGCCCTACTTTCAACTCTCTCGACTCCCTGTGCCGTCACACCCACCAAGAGCTTAGAAAACACATGTCTCCACGCAATCCAATGCAAGAAAGATCAAATCCTTGAGGATACATCTTGGATCAAAGGAGAGACACTATTCACACGTTTGAGCTCTTGGGTTTGATCTCTAACACACTCCTGTTGTTTCATTGTTGATCTTAAGAGTGTGGTCTTGGTGGTGTTTGACTTGTAACCTTGGGGAGCCCTCAACTTGTGAGAAGGCCCCATGAACTTGGTGATTTACCCTTGTGATAGTAAAACAGAATTGGCCTTCGTGACGATTCGACGAGGTGAGGGTCAGTGAAGACCCGGTTCTTTCGTGGGCTCCTCAACATGGACGTAGCTTGCCTTTGTGGGAACCAAACCACGGGATAAAATCTTGTGTCTAACTTGTTCTTAAGTTTTACATCATATTCTAGGGTTTACTTGATCTTGTACATCTTACATTAAAACATTCAAATCAAAGTTAATTTGTGCTACAATTGATTTCAGTGACTCAATATTTTCAATTTACATAGTATATTCTGTTGTGTACTGAGTTTGTATTGAAATCATTGATCTAACTTGATCAATCTAGTCTGCATGCACCGGGCTAGTCTGACCCTACCGAACTAGTCCAATTTCCTGGTATTTGATCAAGTTGCCGAGTGTTGCAGGTTCCGACTAAAATTCAAAAAGGCCTATTCACCCCCTCTAGGCCACATTAAATTGGTATCAGAGCAGGACTCTTCGCAAGAGACTAATCGCTCAAAGAGAACATGTCAAACATGGAGGATGTGCACAAGAGTCACAACCAAGAGAAGGTCGAAGATGAAAAAGCTCAAAAATTGGAGAAGCTCATCGATGCCATTCAGGACTTCGAGGATGACGATGAGGAGACGCTTGAACTCAAGATGCACCTAAGGAAGAAAACCCTCTCCAAAGGGAAAGTGAAGATCAAATACAAGAAGAAGGGGAGTAGTCACACGGACTACTCCCGATATACTTTCAACTAAGATCGCTTAAATTCTAACAATAGCCATTATCTGTCTATTCCTTTAGGAAAAGCCCCACACTATGACGGGAATGATTACTCAATGTGGAGGAAAAACATGAAAATGCACTTAATCTCACTCAATCCCAGCTTGTGGCATATTGTGTGTACAGGAATAGATATCCCGGATGACGATGAAGAGCTTACACCAAGCCAAGAGCAAGCAATTCATCGAATGCTCAAGTTGCAGCAATCATCACATCTTCACTAAGTCGGGACGAGTTCACCAAGGTAGATGGACTCGATATTGCAAAGGAAATCTAGGACACATTGCAAACTGCACATGAAGGCGATCATCATGTGCGAGAGGCGAAGATCGAAATGATTGAAGGCGAATTGGGAAGATTTGCCATAGAAGAAGATGAGTCGCCACAGGACATGTACAACCGGTTAAAGACTCTCATCAACAAGGTTCGAGCATACAGAAGTAAGAAGTGGAATGATCACGAGGTAGTGAAGCTCATCCTTAGAGCTTTCATGCCTCGCAATGTTACCCTATGCTCGATGATTAGAGAAAGCCCTGGGTACAAGAAAATGACCCCGAACGAACTACTTGGAAAGATCATCAACTTCGAGATGATGGAAAAGCAAGCTAAACATGTCAAGGAGATTGTCGGTCTCACCTCGACAAAGAAGAGGGGAGTTGCCCTAAAATCCACTTGCAAGCCCTTGTCAAAAGAAGCTCGAGAAGCTCAACATGAAGAGGACAGCGATGACGAGAGCAGCGATATTGACGAAGAGGACATGATCCTCTTTATGAAAGATTCAAGAAAATGATGAAGAGAAGACAAGGGGGCAAATCAAGTGAAGGAAAACACAAAGAAAAATCAAGACCAAAGCTGAGGCATGCATGCTATAACTGTGGTGAATATGACCACTTTATAGTTGATTGCCCGTATGAAGAAAACAAGAAGAAGACCAAGGAAACGAAGCCTCAACCCATGGAATTCTTCAAGAAGAAGAAGCAAGCTGGACCAGCGCACCTAGGAAAGGAGTGGTACTCAAATGATGAGTCCTCATCTGAAGAGGAAGAGGAGATGGCTAGCATAGCCATCGAGAAGACAACTAAGAAGTCCACCCTCTTCCCAAATCTCGGCGCATGGAAGGGAAACAACACTTGCCTCATGGCGAAGGAAGGTAAACGAAAGGTAACAACAAAATATACCTCTTCACATTCTTTTGATAGTGATAGTGACAACTACAGTGATGATGAGGACATGTTAGCTTGCTTAGACAAGAAAACTGCTGCCAAAATGAAATTCTTGATGGATAAGCTTGTTGATAGGGAGGGGATGATTGATCGTCAAGAAGATATGATCATCCTCCAAAAGTAGGAGTATCTCAAGATCAATGAGCTCCTTGAACTTGAAAAGGAGTGAAGCAAATCACTTGAACTTGAGTTAGCTTCAAGCAAGGATGCTTGTTTGAAGTTAAGCGACTCAAATGCAATCATCAAGGAAGAACTTGTTAACTTAACCAAAGTTAACAAGATCCTTGAAGTGCAAGTTGAGTCACTCAAACAAAGTGATCCTTCATACTCTTCAAGCTCACCCTCTCAACCCCTTAAAACTGACACTAGCTTGAAAGACAAGTCAACCTCTACCAAGGACAAGCATTCTTCCCAAAGTGGCATATTTGACAAGGAGAAGATCAAATATGCACATAGTGCATACTTGGCCACAAGACCTCCTAATGTCAAATATAGCATTGGGTATTCCTATGGTGAAAAGCAAAATGCTAGAAACCATAAGAATAACAAAATGCGCATTGCCTTTGTAAAGGGAAACTCCTCTCAAGCTAGAAAGACTAATGATACTAATAAATCTAAGATAGTTAACACATATGAAAATTGGACTAGTCCGGTCCCTACACGGACAAGTCTGGTCCTCCAGACAAGTCCGGTTTCCCGGACTAGTTCTGTTCATGAACAATAACAACTATTGTTTAGAACTTTCGATGCATCATATGTCCTTATGAAACGTTTTGGTAAAGTTTATGCTCATTATGTTGGGCCACACCATGGGAACACCAAGTCTCATGTGTGGGTGCCCAAATCTCTTGTGACTAACCTCAAGGGACCCAAGCAAGCTTGGGTACCTAAAACCAAGGCATGATTTGTTTTTGTAGGCCTATTCCTCCGGTGGATCGAAATGGGCGCTAGATAGTGGATGCACCAACCATATGACTGGAGAAAGAATGATGTTCATTGAGTACAAAGAGAATGAGGATCCAAGCGAGGGCATCTATTTTGGAGACAATAGTCAAGGAAGGGTGCTCGGTACCAGTAAAATTGCAATATCATCTCAACATACTCTTTCCCACATTTTACATGTTGATTCCTTAGATTATAACCTGTTTTCCATATCTCAATTATGTGATAAAGGTTATAGTTGCTTGTTTACTAATGAGGGTGTGACCGTCTCTAGAAGGAGTGATGACTCGGTTGCATTCAAGGGTGTGTTGAAGGGAAAGCTTTATCTTGTTTACTTTAACAAAGATAAAGCCGAACTTGACACATGTTTGATTGTAAAGACCAACATGGGTTGGCTGTGGCATAGACGACTAGCACATGTTGGCATGAGAAATCTTCAAAAACTCCTTAAGGGCGATCACATCTGAGGTTTAAAGGATGTTATTTTTGAGAAAGACAGGCCTTGTAGCGCGTGCCAAGCCGGGAAGCCAATAGGAGCACCTCATCCCGCGAAGAACTTCATGACTACAACAAGACCGCTCGAGCTACTTCACATGGACCTATTTGGTCCAATTGCTTACATAAGCATCGGCAGTAACAAATATGGCTTAGTGATTGTTGATGACTTTTCGCGCTTCACTTAGGTTTTCTTTTTGCATGATAAGACAGAAACTCAAGGAACCCTCAAGAAGTTCCTCAAGCATGCCCAAAATGAGTTCTCATTGAGGATCAAGAACATACAAAGCAACAACGGCACAGAGTTCAAGAACACTCAAGTTGAGGAGTACCTAGACGAAGAAGGGATAAAGCATGAGTTTTCATCACCTTATTCCCCTCAACGAAATGGAGTTGCCGAAAGGAAGAACCAAACCCTCATAGAGATGGCGAGAACAATGCTCGATGAATACAAGACCTCAGATCGATTTTGGGTGGAAGCGGTTAACACCGCTTGCCATGCCATAAACCGACTCTACCTTCATCGACTACTCAAGAAGACGTCATATGAGCTACTCACGGGTAACAAGCCTAATATTTTGTATTTTTGAGTTTTCGGTTCTAAGTGTTATATTTTGAACAAGAAGCCTAGGACTTCAAAGTTTGCCTCGAAGTTCGATGAAGGTTTCTTGCTTGGTTATGATTCGAACTCTTACGCCTATTGAGTCTTCAACAAGACCTCCGAACTTGTTGAAGTAGCACGTGACGTAGGTTTTTAATGAAACTAACGGCTCTCAAGAAGAACAAGTTGATCCATGTGTGCTAGATAGAGAAGAAGCTCCATGTAAAGCATTGAGAAGAATGGTGTTGGGCGATATTCGACCACAAGAGCCACCTCCAAATGCAAATGAAGAAGATGGACCACAAGTGGAGGTAAACAATCAAGGGGGAGCTTCCACACAAGATCAACATCAAGAAGACGAAGATGATCAACAAGTCAATGAGGGCAACCATCTAGGGGGAGTAGAAGATGATCATGAAGACTCAAGACCACAAGTGTCACACCCAAGAGTACACCAATGCGTCCAAAGAGATCACCCCGTCGACAACATAATCGGGGACATCCAAAAGGGAGTAACTGCTAGATCTAGAATTGCTAATTTTTGTGAACATTACTCTTTTGTATCCTTTTTGGAACCGCGTAGGATTGAGGATGCGCTGAAGGATCCGGATTGGGTGGTGGCAATGTAAGAAAAACTTAACAACATCAAACGGAACGAAGTGTGGGAACTCGTTGAAAGACCCAAATTCAACATTGTCGGCACCAAATGGGCCTTCCGCAACAAACAAGACGAACACAGGGTGGTGAGAAGGAACAAGGCGCGACTTGTGGCCAAAGGGTATTCACAAGTTGAAAGTTTGGACTTCGATGAAACCTTTGCTCCCGTAGCTAGGCTTGAATCTATTGGAATATTACTTGCATATGCTACTCACCATTATTTCAAGCTCTATCAAATGGATGTGAAAAATGCCTTCCTCAATTTACCAATCAAGGAGGAGGTGGAGCAACCCCCGGATTTGAAGATCAAGACTTCCCCGACCACGTCTTTAAATTGCATAAGGCTCTCTACGGCCTCAAACAAGCTCCTAGAGCTTGGTATGAGTGTCTTAGAGATTTCTAAATTAAAAATGATTTTAAGATTGGTAAAGCAGGTTATATGTTATTCACAAAGCACTTTGAGAATGATCTTTTTATTTGTCAAATTTATGTTGATGACATTATCTTTGGTTCAACTAACAAATCCTTTTGTGAAGAATTTAGTAAGATTATGACAAATAGGTTTGAGATGTCTATGATGGGAGAGCTGAAATACTTCTTGGGATTCCAAGTGAGGCAACAAAAGGAGAGGACGTTCATAAGCCAAACTAAGTACCCTCAAGACATACTCAAGAAGTTTGGAATGGACAAGGCGAAGCCTATAAAGACTCCCATGGCAACAAATGGACACTTGGATCTCAATGAAGATGGCCAAGCATGGATCAAAAGGTATATCGCTCCATGATTAGATCTCTACTTTACTTATGTGCATCTAGGCCAGACATTATGTTGAGTGTATGTTTGTGTGCAAGGTTTCAAGCCAACCCAAAAGAGTGTCATTTGACCATCGTAGAAAGAATCTTGAGGTATTTAGTTCATACACCTAACCTAGGACTTTGGTATCCTAAAGGTTCGAAGTTCAATCTCATTGGATACTCTGATGCAGATTATGCTGGATGCAAAGGAGATAGAAAAAGTACCTCCGGTACATGCCAATTTCTAGGTAGATCCCTAGTTTCTTGGTCCTCCAAGAAACAAAACTCCATTGCCTTATCCACGGCCGAAGTAGAGTATGTTGCAGTCGGGAGTTTTTGTGCACAACTCCTTTGGATGCAACAAACTCTAAGGGATTATGGTTACAATATGAGCTGTATTCCACTCCTTTGTGATAATGAGAGTGCCATAAAGATTGCCCATAATACAGTTGAGCACTCTAGGACCAAACATATAGACATCTGGCACCACTTTTTGAGATACCACTCAATGAAAGGAGACATAGCTATTTCCCATGTCAACACCGAAAAACAACTAGCCGATATATTTACCAAGCCACTTGATGAAAAACATTTTTGCGAGCTCCGAAATGAACTCAATATCCTGATGCTCGGAATGTGGCTTGAAAACTTGCATACCTGTATGGATTCTTCAAAATATGTTGATTGTGTTGTGAAAATCATCTCTCTCAATTTTTCTTCGAAAAACTATTTCAATTACTTGATCTTGATGAATTATGGTCATTGCTTGATTGTTGTATGCTTACTGATCATATTCATCAAGATTACTTGATTGTTTAGGCCCCCAACTTTTCATGAGAACCACTGAATATATACGAATGGGCTAAACTAATCTGTTCTAGTGACCACGGACTAGTCCATGGTTGTTCGAACTAGTACGCACACTGCAGACTAGTCCGTAGAGGGTCCGGTAGTCCGGACTAGTCCGGTAAACCACAGACTAGTCCAATTTTTCGACTCCATAACCCTAGCTGCCGCCAAGACCTAATCTTCTTCATCCTCACAACTTGCCCCATTCTCTCTCTCCTCGCTCGAGTGCTCCCAAGGCGATTCCCTACGTTCTCCATCGAATCCCTCCAAGTTTGGGTGGAAAACGATCTCCATTGCATAGGGATTGAAGACCACAGACTTGTCCGCAACTTCAACCCCTCCATCTCCAAGAATCAAGGATCTTCAATATTTCCTCCCAAACTCTAGAAATCGTGATTTTCTTCATTGTTGACTAAATAGCCTAGTTCCTCTCGGTTAATGATACCTCCTTGCTGTATTACATTTATCTTGAACTAGTTTTGCATTGGGAATCACTTTGTCGTCTAGTTAGGGTTTGAGGTTGTCGGTACCCTGCGTACCGTATACCCTTTGGAACTACAAAAAGACCAAAGGAACTTCACCTGTCTGAGTTGAAGACCTGCGAAGGCCCCACGTGTCATACGGGACCGGACCTGCCTCCCATCTATGGTTAGTCCCGGTACCACCACGTGTATACTGCAACCGGACCTACATCCCACACATGGGATAGCTCCGGGCTAAACACTTGTGCGGCACCCTCGGATCTAACCCCTGACAGAGGGAAGCTCTGGTACCGACACGTGTACATCTACACCGGACCTACCCGTCCCAAACGGAAAGCCCCGAAGCTGCCACGTGTCCAAACCACCGGACCTTCAACCTCAGCAATCAGACTGGTGAACCCCCAACGACTCGGACCTTCAAGGGGCAATCAAAGACTTCAAGACCCGATTAAGTGTCATTAATACCATATTAATGACACACGATCGAAATGCCCTTAATACCAGTAAAGGCACTGTCAAGTCCCGTTACCACGCTATTAAGGGTAATTAACCTCATTAATTGTGTATTAAACATCAGTAACTGCCAGGGCCACATGTCGGGCCAGGCTAACGGTGTAACGACCAGCCCTTGTACTATAAAAGGAATGGTCGACGATACACAAGGGGGGACTCTCATGCTCTCTCTCTCTCTCTGGGATGGGGGACACACTAGAAGTTCTGACTCCTAGACGCTCAATATAACACTACACACCCCGTGAAGTAGGGTATTACGCTCAGGCAGCCCGAACCACGTAAATCCTTTTGTCTATTTGCCATCGTCTTTTGAATCTCTGCGCACCCAATACCGAACTACAAACTCCGCGAGCTACCAACAGTAGTATCGGGAGAATTGCCGGAAAAAAACTCCAACAGTTGGCGCGCCAGGTAGGGGGAGGGCCCGAGATTTGAAGATGGTGAACTCTGCTACTGGATCGTCCAATGGCAACCCTGCAGTGCAACTTGCTGGAGGTAATCCCTCCAATGTGCAGCAGCTAGCAGGTGCCACGGCTCCAGCGGGAGTCATGCCTCTGCCGCCACTATTCGCACCGACAAATCAAGCTAACCAGCGGGACGGGGCATCTGCGTCGGTCACAGCATCGGCTAACAACAACACTGAACACGCGCTCCATGCACCGCGTGCTCTTCTCCAATGCCCACCACCTCCAGGTGCATCCCAGGATGCAATGGAGCAGTGGAGGGATGATGTGGAACATTTGGTTGCAGCAGCAGCCAATCGCATCAGCAACCAAGGTCCTCCCTCCTTGGGGCAGGCCCCATCATAGCATCGGACTGTGTCGGGCAGACTTGATCCGCATGCTTCCCAACATAGGAGGCGTGTTGCATCTCAACAAGTGACGTCACTGCCTTCCGGGGCACGATGCACCCATACGGTAACTAGGCTTTCAACTCACGACCTCCGGGCGGAGCTTGATCGCCGTTACCGTCAACAGGACGGCCGCGTCCATATCGAGCATGCTCGTGAAAGGCGAGAGGCTCGAGACAGTCCTGCTCCCAAGGGAGTAGGAGGATGTTGTTCTGCTCTGGCCATGCACCTACGCATGGTCAGATGGCCAAAAAAGTTCTAGCCTCACCTGCCGGAGAAATTTGACAGGATTGTCAATCCCGCTGAGTTTCTCCAGATTTACTCCACCGCAATCCTTGCGGCCGAAGGCAACGAGGCCGTAATGGCCAACTACTTCCCCGTGGCTTTGATTGGGACTACCAGGTCCTGGTTCATGAGCCTTCCGCCCGACTCCATCAACAGTTGGGCGGAACTGTGCCAACAATTCACCGCTAATTTCGGGAGTTCATACACCCGACCAGGCACCGAATTGGACCTTTTTGCTGTCAAGCGGAAGGGGGGAGAATCCCTGCGATCCTTCATCCAGAGGTTCTCCCAAGTACAAAACACTATTCCTTCTATCTCCAGTGCCTCTGTTATTGTGGCATTTAGACAGGGCGTACGAGACAAGAAGATGCTGGAGAACCTGGTGACCAAGGAGATCACCAGCGTCACGGAGCTCTTCAGCTTGGTAGACAAATGTGCCAAAGCTGCGGAGGGTCGTGAAATGCACTCCCAACCACCTCTGGAGGACAATAAAAAACCCTCCAAGGGTGAAGCCACTACCTCCAGAAGTGGCAAAAAGAAGAAAAAGTCCAACGGCAAGAAAGAGCCGTCATCCAGCACACCTACTGCTGCAGCTGCCGCAGCTCCGGGTGGCCGGGGGCCACGCCCCGAGAAACGACCTCGACTGTCATCTGAAGACGGTGGCAGCTCCAAGATGTGGTGTCCTATACATAAGTCGAACAGTCACAACCTGGAAGACTGCCGAGAGGTCCAGAACCTTGCCGAGCGCTACAACAAGCGCCGGGAAGAGGTTCCTTTCCGACAAAGGGAAGGAAAACAGAAAGTCGACGAAGCTCCGGCTGAAGAGGAGTAGGCTTTCAGGACCATAAAAAGGTCTTGAAGGTTGTTTACACCTCCGTCGATGACGACTCCGACATCTCCAAAAATGAACATCGGAAAACCATGAACACCATCTTTGGTGGTTCGCGGGACATCACCTCTGCCGTGTCCTCAAGACCATGCAGCGGGACATGGCCTCAGTAGCTCCCACCGCCAGGGCGGAGCTGCACCGTAAGTGGATGGATACTGCCATCACTTTTGATGCATCAGACTGCCCTTGGAATATGATCAGAGCTGGTCAACTCCCATTTATAGTATCTCTGACCATCAATAACATCCAACTCCACCATGTAATGGTGGACGGAGGTTCATGACTGAACCTCATAATCTTTGAAGCTTTTGTCAAGCTTCAGCTCCGACCTTTGGACCTTCGCCCGTCCTGACCTTTCTCCAGAGTAGGTCCGGGGGCCATAACTCCACTCGGTGCAATTACTCTTCCGGTGACCTTCAGGACCCGAGAGAATTACCGCACTGAGAAGTTGGTCTTCGATGTGGCGCAGATCAACTTACCCTTCAACGGCATTCTGGGCAGGCCAGCCTTATACAAGTTCATGGCTGCTGCTCATTATGGTTACTTGGTGTTGAAGATGCCAACACCAGTCAGTGTTCTTCGGATCCGTGGAGATCGCACCGCCGGAGTGACAGCTCTGGAAGAACTCCATGCGCTTGCTACAGCGCAGGAAGAAGAATCCAGAAAGGAGCAAGCTTCGAAACCCCAAAGCATTCGTCATCGAGGCTCAACCTCCGCACCTCGCGTGCAACCAAGCGGCGACACTGACATTCCCATCAAAGTCGTCCAAATCAGTTCCAATGCCGCTCAGACCACCCATATATCGGGAGGTCTAAATGACAAATAGGAACTCGCGCTCATCACTTTCCTCCGGGCTAACATCGACGTGTTTGCTTGGCAACCATCACAAATGTCTGGGATCCCTAGGGAAGTGATCGAGCATAATCTGAAGATCTATCCTGACGCTCGGCCTGTACATCAGAAGCCTCGGAAGCAATCAGTAGAGCGAAATAACTTCATACGACAAGAAGTGAAGAAGTTGCTCGAAGCTGGATTCATCCGAGAAGTCTTCCACCCAAAATGGCAGGCAAACCCAGTCGTTGTACCCAAGGCTGGCGGGAAGCTTCGGATGTGTATCGACTACACTACACTGAATAAGGCTTGTCCAAAAGATCCATTCCCACTACCTAGAATAGATCAGATGGTGGATTTCACCTCCGTGTGTGAATTACTATGTTTCCTAGACGCATATTCTGAGTACCACCAAATCAGAATGTCTAGGGAAGATGAAGAGCATACCTCCTTCATCACACTAGATGGATTATATTGTTATACTGCCATGCCATTTGGTCTCAAGAATGTTTGCTTCAACATTTGTACGAGCTATGTACAAAACTATTGGAAAGCTCATCAGAGACGTAGTTGAAGTGTATGTCGATGACATCATTGTCAAGATTAAGAACAAGGAGTTGTTCCTTGACACCTTGCAAGCTATCTTTGACAAGTTGCAAGTCACTCGCACAAAGCTGAACTCGGACAAGTGTGTCTTCGAGGTTAGCTCCGGACAACTTCTTGGTTTCTTAGTGAATCACCAAGGAATAGAAGCAAATTCGGCGAAGATAAAAGCTATTGAAGATATGCAACCACCAGCCCACATCAAGGACGTCCAGAAGCTGACTGGATGCCTAGCTGCCCTTAGCCAGTTCATCTCAAGACTGGCGGAATAGGAACTACCCTTCATCAAGCTATTGAGGAAGTCCGGACCATTCCAATTGTCTGAAGAAGAAGAAAAGGCGTTCCAGGAGCTGAAGCAGCTCCTCACCACCCTACCAACCTTGGTAGCTCCAAACCCTGGTGAGCCTTTACTGCTTTACATTTCGGCAACTGAAGAAGTTGTCAGCATGGTCTTGGTTGCGGAAAGACCAGAACCATCTACAGTTCAGGAATCCAGACCCCTTCGGGAGGGTCCGGAGCTACCTGAAGTCGAGTCTGGGTCTCAGCTCCCAGGCCCTGATCCTCAAGGCGAGATGCCGAAGGATCCATCTCCTTCAAATGAAGGAGTCACTGTTACTTAAAAACAAGATATGGACCCCTCTGGGAAGGTCCGAGTCACCTCAGAAGAAGCTCCAGGTTCCTCCAACCGAAACTCAGAGGTCCCCGAACAAGGTCCGGACACCTCCGGGAGGGTTCGGGTCGATGAGGAAGAAGCTTCGGGCCCCTTCGGGAGGGTCCGGACGGTCCAGCGCCCAGTGTACTTCATCAGCAAAGTACTCCATGATGCCAAGTCTCGGTACCTTGAGGTGCATAAGCTGCTCTACGCAGTCCTTATTGCCTCTAGGAAGCTCCGACACTACTTCCAAGCTCACAAGATTTCAGTGGTAACCTCTTATCCACTACGTGCAATCTTGCGTAACCCCAATTCCACTGGGAACATTGCAAAGTGGGCAGCGGAATTAGCCGAGTTCGACCTTGAATTTGTCCCAAGACAAGCGATCAAGAGACAAGCATTGGCGGACTTCGTGGCAGAATGGACCCCCTCTCCATCAATTCCTGGGGGCCCCAGTGAGCAGAAGTCGAAACCCAAGGTTCTGGTCTTCATTGAGCCTCACTGGACTCTCTACTTCGACGGCTCCATACAGAAGCAAGGGGCCGGAGCTAGAGTCCTTCTCCTTTCTCCGACCGGGAAGAAGGTTAAATACATGGTGCACCTTGACTTCAAGGCGACCAACAACATGGCGGAGTATGAAGCACTAATTTATGGACTCAAGGTGGCACTATCATATGGTGTCAAGCAGCTGTTGGTAAAGGGTGATTCACAACTTGTTGTAAAACAAGTCAAAGGTGAATGTTGCTGCAACAACCCTCAACTAGTTACATACCTACTTGAGGTCCAGGAGCTTCAGAAGGACTTCGACGTCCTGGATCTTTGCCATGTCCAGCGTCTCAACAATGCTGAAGCTGATGAACTCTCGACGAAAGCTTCAACCGGGGCTCCGGCTCCCGACGGAACCTTCGTCCGGATGTTGTCTAAACCTACAGCTCAGCATGCCGAACTGAGCAAAGGGGGCGAGACCAGCACCTCGAAGCTGGCGGTCCCGATGGCCCTGTTACCATAGCGTCCATCAAAAGGGTCGTAGGTGCTGCAGGAAGCTCCGAGCAACCCAGCACGCAAGACTCAAATGCTCAAGCTAGCTTCGATGCATGGATCTCGGAGATCTGGAGCTACTTGAAAGTCAACTTCCTTCCTGAAGATAATGTATCTGCTGACTGGATAGTCAGATTGGCTAAAAGATACACGCTGGTAGAAGAGGATCTCTACCGGCGTGGTGCCAACAGCGTCCTAATGCGGTGCATTACAAGGGAAGAAGGCTGCGAGCTCCTCACAGAAATCCATGGAGGCGAGTGTGGGAACCACGCGTCTTCCCGCACGCTGGTCGGTAAAGCCTTCCGGCATGGCTTTTACTGGCCTACAGTGCTCCAGGATGCGACTGAGCTGGTGAAGAAATGTGAAGCATGCCAGTTCCATGTGAAACAAATTCACAGACCGACTCAGCCTCTACAAATGATACCTCCTACATGGCCTTTCGCTGTGTGGGGGATGGATATCTTGGGACCTTTCCCAAGAGCCATCGAAGGTTACAAGTTCTTGTGCGTTACCATTGACAAATTCACCAAATGGGCGGAAGCAACTCCAGTTGTCACAATAAACAAGCAATCAGCCATCAACTGCTTGCAGTCCATCGTATGCAGATTTGGAGTCCCAAATAAAATCATAACTGATAATGGGACCCAGTTCACAAGCTCTGCATTCCAAGGATATTGCGAAGACCTCGACATCCAAGTCAGCTACGCTTCCGTAGCTCACCCGGCAAGCAATGGCCAAGCCGAGAGAGCAAATGCAGAAATCCTAAAAGGACTCAAGACGCACACATATGAGCTCCTGAAAAACATGGATCCAACTGGATCGGAGAGCTTCCACCCACTCTATGGGCAAACAGGACAACTCCAAACCGGTCAACTGGAGATACACCTTTCTTCTTGGTGTACGGAGCTGAAGCAGTCCTTCCCCTGGAAATCACCCTGGGATCGCTCCGGGTCCGGACCTTCAACGATGTCGCGCAGGACCAACTCCGGCGTGAAGACCTTGACCTCCTTTAAGAGGTAAGGTGCCGAGTAGTTGTTCGGAATGCCCGATACCGCCAAGCTCTTCGGCGCTATCACCAAAGGCATGTTCACAGCCGACAGCTCGAGGCAGGCGATCTGGTGCTACGGAGAATACAATCCAGAGAAGGGTTAAACAAACTCTCCCCCAGCTGGGAAGGACCCTTCCGAGTGATCAAAATATCCCGTCCTGGATGCGTTCGCTTGGCAACCGAGGATGGGACACCTCTCCCTAATCCTTGGAACATTGAGCACCTCCGTAAGTTCTACGCTTAATATCACGGAGGTGAGTCTGTAGTTACATGTGATGTATGTTATAGAGTCGTTGTACAGAGTCAGGTAGCTCCTCTGGGAGAACAGCTGGACCTTCTCCGAAAGGTCCACAAAGTTCAGGCAACACTTGTCACAGTCTCAAAACTAAAAGTGTAGCTAGCTACCTTGGGTCAAACAAGAAACAAAACACACTTAGCCTGGTTTTGTACCCTAAGGGTGTACTTGTTTCCCCTGTACCCTGGACCTATAATGAAAGACATCATTGTGTGAAAACAGACTCCACATGCATTTACTTTGTACATGCTCAATTTTTTTATTTTTCTCTTTGTTGTCTATAACAAGGTTGTGTGATTCTCAAGAATTTTTTAGCTCGACTAATTCATGTGCAACTCGAGTCGCATTGTTAATTTCTTCGGGTTTTCACGTTATTGAATGGCTCACTCGCCTGAATGCCGCCAGCCAATCTAGGTCTGGAGTGTGCTATCGACTTAGCCTAGTCCTGCACCCTAAGTACGCCACTCTACCTACACCCCGATAGGCCAAAGTAAGGCGGGTCCTGAAAAAGATTGGACATGGAGAAAACAACTCAGTGCACTTGATTGTATGAAGAATTGCGCTCGACCTAAAAATTTCTTACGAGAATAGTAAGTCGCAATTGAGTTATAGATAGGAAATGGATTTTACTGTTTTTATTGAGTTCAATGTGCAGGAAAAATAACGATCTCATGATGATGGTGAATTAAGCTGGAGCTACCAAAGCTCCAACGTCCCCTAGGTGGCTTATAGTCGATGTTTCAAACATTGATAGCAAGCTTCGTTGGAGCTACTCAGCTCCGGTAAAGCCAGGGTGCAAGCTGTCAACGTGAACAAAAGATGGTGGGAAGACTCCACAGTGGGGTCTACTGTTGACACACCACGTGTTGATAGAGGTCACTGCCAGAGCTACTAAGCTCCAACACCCTAGAGGACTAACCATCGATGCTCTACGCATTGATGGAGACTGCTACCGGAGGTATTAAGCTCCGACGATGGTCAATGTCGGATCCACTAAGCTCCGACAACCTCAGGGGGCCTTCACTATCGAACACTTCGGACCTACACTCTACAAGTTCGAAGCACGCAAGTCTTCAAAAACTGTTACATCCTCTTGGTACATGTTCACAATCAAATTGTGTACATCTACCAGGGGGCCAAGTGGGACAAAGGTGTTGAAGACAAAAAATGAAATTCACAAAAAACTTGGATTTCATTCATCTTGAGACAAGATATTACAAAATTGGAGAAAAAAAAGAGAGGATACAAGCGGGAGCTACAAAGAGATGGTCCTAGACCCTATGGAAGAACGAGGCAACCTTCTGGGCAACCTCTGAAACGCTGGCTTGGGCAGCTTCTCCCTCTCCATCGATGGGGCCTTCAAGCATCGGGTCTAGGGGGAATTGAGGGTCTCGGCTTGTGTAGCACGCCAGCACGAATTCTGTGACATTCTTTGCCAGGGATTGTCCCTCGGTTTCCAGCTGGTCTGCAATGACATCGCCCATCTTGGTGAGCTTGTTGCCTGCCGAACCCAACGCCTGCAACGCCTGGTCCAGCTCCGGCTCCGGATCATCCAGATGCAAAGGACTAAAACCCATTGGCGTCAGCGCGTCGTTGGCTTTGCCCAGGAAGTCCCAAACTTGTTGGGACTCCGCAGCCCTGGAACCTCGCATCTCCTCCAAGGATCTTCTGGCCGCCGCAAGCTCTGAACTCTCCTGGGCAAGACGCTCTTCCTCTTTGGCATTCTGCTGAATCTTTTCAGCAACCTACCTTTTGAGTTTGCTAAGCTCTTCGTCCCAGAGGTGGATCTCGTTCTGGCAGTTAACCAGGTCCTTCTCTCGGCCCCGCACCTTCTTCTCCCTGGCAGCAACGTCATTCTCCCTCCTGTGGAGGTCCTAACCTTGCTACCAGGCCTTCTTCTCCTCTTTCTCGCAGCGCTCCTCCAATTTCTTGGTGCGCTCCTCGAGACTCTTGTCACCCAGAGTTAGCCTCTGAGTAAGCTCTTCTTCCCTCTTCACGAGGTCATCCCGCAGCTCCAGGAGTTTTTGCTCTTCATCCTCGAGCTTTCTCTCCCGCTTCTCAAGAGCCTCCTGGTGCTTGACGAGACTGTCGTGGATGGTGTCGAGCCACTCTTGGCGATCATTTGCTGCGTTATTAGCAGCTACGGCCTGTTCGTAGATGGCCCGGGACTGGTTGTCAAGGGATCACATCATGCTTTCCCTCTCATCCAGCAGCTTACCCCAATACTCCAGCCGGACCTTCTCCTTCCTCACCCACTCTTTGTCATCAGCCAACCTCGACTGCGCCAGCTTGGTCTCGAATTGGAGCGGTTGCGCCACCTCATAGGAGTTTGGCGCTCCTCCTCGAGGGCCTTGCTGTCGTGGTAAAAAGCCAGCTGGACCTGGCAAAGACTCGAGCAGGCGATGTCAATAGACAATGATAGAGGGATCGGGTTCGGACCTGTCGGGGTCATCTCCGCTGGTTCCAGCGGGTTCTCCATGAAAAAAATTGGGTCCCACTCTACAAGAGCAGTTCCTGAGCTTCCACGGCACTAGGGCCGCGCTCTGGATAGCCTCGGCCGCCACCGAGGAAGGTCCTGCTACAGAAGTTTCAACCTCTGGAGTTGGCTTCGAAGGTCCCGCCGCCAGGTCATCAACAACTGGTCCCTCAAGCGGGGGGGCCAGCAACTTCATTCTTGGCACCCTGGCTTAGGCACGGGCACCTCCGGGGCAAGTGTTGAAGGTTCGATCGGAGCTGAAGCTACTTCTGGCTCCGACGTTGGCGCCTCCTCCACTACCGTTCAGGCGCTAACGCTTCGACCATCATGGGCTCGGGCGCCGGCACCTCTGCAGCAACTGGCTCAGGCGCCGGAAGTTCTTCGATGATCGGCTCTACCGTTGGAACTTCTGCAGCAACCGACTCTACTGCCAGAACTTCTTCAACAACTGGCTCAGGCGCCGGGGCCTCATCAACCACCGGCTCCACCACCGGGGTGAATGTGCCTAGAGGGGGGTGAATAGGCCTTTTGAATTTCCTACACACTTAATAGAATCGTCAAAACTTGGTTGGCCAGACTAGTCCGGTCGTGTGGCGGACTTGTCCGGTGTGCTAAAAATATGTGTGTTGATCAGGTGTTATTTGGGAAACTAAATTTCTTTAGTAGCGGAAATGAGAACAACTGATATTTTTATTTGAGATTAATATAAGAATGCAGGTAAAACTTATAATTGCCTTAGGTTGATGTTTAGCACTCAAGTGATCTAATGAACAAAATTTAAAGGAAATAAGGCAAGACCCACGAATTTTTCCCGAGGTTTGATCTCACCACGAGATCTACGTCCTCGTTGAGGAAGCTCACACAGAGCCGGGTCTCCAACCCTTTCCCTCTTCAAGTCACCACGAAGGCCGACTTGATTCCACTATCATGGGTAATCACCAAGTTTGTGGGGCAACCTCACACATTGAGGGCTCCCACAAAAATTACAATGAAAGAAGTGATCAAATACACTCAAAAGTATTACAATGCATAGTATGAGTGTAGAAAGATCAAACCCCAAGAGCTCGCAATGAAAGAACGACGATCTCCCAATCCCGAATCAAGTGTTCAATTGATTTCACTCTTTTTGCACTTTTAGATGTGTGGGGAGATGTGTTTTGGGCTCTTGGGACGAAAGTAGCGGTGCTAGGGTTTGTTCCTTGATTAGTATTCGACGTGTGTTTGAATAGGAAAGCCGTGGACTCTCTATTTATAGGTTTCCAAAAGGTAGCCGTTGAAAAACCATAACACCGGACTCGTCCGGTGCAAGTCCGGACTTGTCCGGTCTCAGTGTATTTTGAAGTCTAGAAAGTCTGCCGGACTAGTCCGATCTGTGACGCCCGGCTCCGAAAATGAACCAAGCTAACGCATATGAGTGCCCAGGATGTTCAACACACATACACGAGTGATTCACAAATGATAAACAGATAATTACCACAGCTCAAATTATTAAATAAGTACTCTTATTACATAATTCATTATATCCTCGAATACAAGCTCTAATGAATATTAATGATAAGTTCAACTAATGCAGCGGAAATAAACTAATTAAGCAACTAAGCAAACTAAGCAAAAGGGATAGCGCAGCTCCATGCAACACCACAGGCAAAGTTGACGGTAGAACACATCCTAGAACTCCGCTTAACGCATTATCAATACTCACAATCTGACCTGTAACTGTTGGGTGGGGGGGGGGGGATTGCAAGAGTGAGTACATGTCGTACTCAGCAAGTGGTGAAATTATGACATGTGGCTTATTCAAATGGACGACAATGATAATGGCTAAGTGCTGAAAAGTACAGTAAAACATTTGAAAAGCATTATACTATGTCTATGTGAAAGAATCCCATCATAACCACC